>RJWH01000001.1:2214059-2699642 GCA_004363575.1 Solenodon paradoxus
TTTTTTTTTTTTTTTTTTTTTTTTTTTTTTTTTTTTTTTTTTATTTTTTTTTTTTTTCTTTTTTTTTTTTTTTTTTTTTTTTTTTTTTTTTTTTTTTTTTTTTTTTTTTTTTTTGTTAATCTGGCTAAAGCTTATCTTTATTTTTCATTTTTTCAGGCAACTAATTCCTGGTTTTATTGATCTTTTGAATTGTCTTTTTTATTTGATTAGGCCTGTATTTCTACAAATGTTCCTTTTAGTACTGCTTAGTACATACGTCTTAATGGTTCTGATACATGAAGTCTTTGTTTTTATTTGACTTCAAGTATTGTTTTCCTTCCTTTCATTTCCTTATGATCCAGTCATTGTTCAGCAGTGTGTTCTTCATTCTGTAATTTTTTGTTATATCCTCTTTTTGAGGGTAGGATGGTGATTTCAAGTTTCATACCACTGTGACACAAAAAGATGCTTCAGATGACTTGTCTTACTAAATAAATAGAGACTTGTTTTGTCCTAACATATGATTAACCTTCAAATGGTCTGTGTGAACTTGAAAAGCATGTGTAATCTGTTACCTGGGGATCAAATGCTCCCAAAGTAGCTATTAAATTCATGTCAGATAATTTGTCATTTAAGACAATTGGATTTTTTGTTGTCGATTTTCTGTTTGGATGATCTGTTTTTGATGTAAGTGAAGTGTTTAAAGTCCCTTACTATCCTTATGCTGCTATCAATGTCTCTTTTAAGTCTGTTAACATTTGCTTTATGTATGTTGGTCTTCATATGCTGAATGCATATATATTAATAAGAGTTATGTCTTTCTGTTATATAAATGCTTGCCATTATAAAATGGCTATCTTTGTTACCTTTTCTATTAGTCTATATTTTCTGGCATAACTACAGTGGTTCCTCCCTTTCCATGTTTTGCATTGGCTCTAAGAACCAATTTTCTAACTTTTCACTTTAAACCTACATCTGTCTTTCTAAGTTGAGTCTCTTGTAAGTAGCATAGTTGTTTTGTTTTTAAATCCATCCAGTCACTCTGTTTTGTTTAATGACTTCAATCTACTTCAACTCTGAGTAATTATTAATATATAAGGGGTTGCTGCTACTATTTTGTTTTTTCTTTCATTTTTATCTGTCAAGTTATTCCCTTCAAAATTTGTGAACTGTATTTTCTTCAATTGAGATCGCAAAGTTCTCACCATTTCTTTTAAGGGAGGTCTGATGTGGAAAAATACTTCAGCTTTTGCTTGTCTGGACAAGCCTCTATTTCTTTTCCTTGTCTTTGAATTTTTCAGGCTTTAATATTCTAGACCGAGATTTTCATCTTTGCGTATTTCGAATATGTAATTCCACACTCTCCAGGCTTGTAGAATTGTTACTGAGAAGTCTGATATTAGCCTTCATGCATTATGTGTTTCCCTCCTCTAACTGCTTTTGATAGTCTTCATCCTTAATTACTGATAGTTTTCTAGTACGTGTCTTGCAGTAGGTTTCTTTGTATTTATATAATCAGGTACTCTATTAGTTTCATGAATTATATATTTACTTCCTCAGGTTTGGAAAACTATCTACTATTATATCTTGACTCTCTGTTTCCTTCTCTCTCTAGGTATATTCATTTTCTGGGTTACCCTTAATGCTTATTTTACTTTTCCTAGTGGGGTCAGAGAGTACTCTTAATATTTCTTTATTTTTTAATACCGATTTCTTTCTATTCTTCACCTTGGATCATTTCTAAGTTACTGTACTTGAGATTACTGATTACTCCCTACATCCCTTCATTGAGTATATTCTGTTTCTGAAGCTTTCTGTGTATTTTTGTTCTCATGTATTGAGTTCTTCACAACCTGAATCTCTTAGTTTCTTACTAAAACTTTAACTTCTAAACTTGTGCCTGTTAATTATATTCTTAAACTCATGACTTGCTGTTTGTTGTTTGTCTTATTATCTCTTTGAATTTCTTTATGATAGCTATTTTGAATTATTTATCTGTTAAAAACTATATAAGCATATACCTTTGAGTTTGGTTTCTGATAAATTGTTCTCTCCTGATGATGTCATATAATCTTAATATCTCAAGTGGCCTGGTACTATGTTTTTGGCCTGCCTGGATCAATCACTTAGAATTGAGCTATTTATCTTCTACTTCTCTAGCAGGTCATATTACAGCTTTATTTCATTAAACTAATTATTATTTTGTTACTGAGGACCACTGCAGTTTCTTAGAGAAGTAAATAATTGGTGCTATATCATATGAGTATAGAAGAGGGCTAGAAGGAGCCAGCTGCTATCATGAACATGCTGGTTGATGCCTGAGTCATGTGCATGGCACTACTATCAGCCCTCTTCTCTGGAATTCCAGATCTGAGATTTGGCAGTCTATTTTGCTGGTACAAAATACGACATCAATGCATATCATGAGAGGTGGAGTAGGGGTCTAGAGTACTTTGTCTGTTGTCCTCTTTGCTGAGTTCTGGGTCAGTGTGAAATACCTCAACTTCTCTGATTTGAGTTTCACCTGGAACAAGGGTATGCCCCTCCATACTGTCTCGGCTCTTCCTTCCCCAGAACTCCTTGGTCATCTACCAGACCTGCCATTTCTACCTCTTACTCAACTTCTGTAGCTTCTTCACCCACCTCCCTTATATAAATAGATGGAATTCCTCAGTATCCCTTGTAATGTTGTTATCTGAGGTGTAGGGGGATGCTTCAGCTTCACCTCTGTGTTGTGATTTCCTCTCAGTGGTGTTGTGTTCCTGGTTCCTTGCTAATTGTTAGTTTATCTATGAAGCAAAGAAAGAGCTCGACCAATGACTTGAACTATTGTCCACCAATTCTCTTTCTTTCCATTTTATTTTTAATAAATTAACAGAAGCTTATCAACATTAATAGCTCATCAACAACAATATCTCTCAATAATATACTTTGTCAGGTGATACTTCAAGCATTTTGCTTATCCAAACACATTTAAATCCCCCAACATGCCCTTGGATAAATATTATGATTATACTAACTTTACAAATAATATAATAGGTTATATAATTACATAATTCATAAGTGACATGGTGACAATTATGTGCTCTTAGTCATGTACTATGTGTCTCCAATCTATATTCTATCACCACAGATTAACTCCATTATCTTCCTAAACTTTTTAAAATATTCTTTTCTAAAGAGTAGAATAGCAGATAAATGTTATTACTATTGCAGTAGAATAGTGCTTATGACTATACCAGAAAGTCTATATATTTCTTCCCAAATTTCTCATCATTATTCTTCAATGGACAGGACACCATTTTGTTAAAATTAAGTAGAAATTGAAGTTCTTTGGTTTTGTTCCCAATCTTTTGGAAGATGACTCTGTCAGCAAGGCAAGAAACAGAATTTATTACATGGTTTTATTAGGTGTACAGTTGGAAGAAAATGATCCCTTTTGAAAACCCAATCCACATATACTTTATCATGCTTCTAGTATCATTTCATTGATTTAGAACCCAATCAAGACCATTGTTGAAAATTTTATCTTTAGAAATAAAAGTCATATATTTGAAGGTAAAAACTTCAAGTTGTTGCTAGAATTGTAGCAGTTTAGATAAGTACTGCAATCCACTTCTAAAAAGGTGCCAAACTGCTGAGGATAGATCAAGTTAAACTTGTGACTGGTTAGGATAAGCCCCTGACTGGTTGGGGTAAAGTGAAAGGTTAGAAAGAACAGAAATATTGACTCCTAGTGTTTTAAGCTCATTTTGGAAGGGGGAAATGAGAACAATCTTTAAAAATTTACCTGCTTACAAATAACTATATTTGTATTCTTATCAGTTGCATATGCTTTTCTATTTTGTTTATGAAGAGATTATCAGAACCATTTGTGATTTTATTATAGAAAAATGAACATAATTTACCAAAATTCACATCATAGAAAACATATTTTCTTACTTAAATTAAAAATACAGATTTTATTCTTTAATTTGTGCCAAAGATTACTAATTTTGGATAATCTGGTCCCTGAGTAAAGATGTACAGGGATAGTTCAAATATAATTACATAAATATATATATATATGTAAAGTATGTCCAATATATTCACAAAAGATAAAATCTTTAGTCTAACAAAATATGTGTAAATTGAGCAAGTACAAATGACAGGTATATTTTCTATTTTTGATCCTCTGTCTAAAACACAGAATTTGGTAAATTTTTATATAATTTTAAAAGAGAAACTAACAATCTGGAATCCAACTCAAATAAAATAAAATATATTTGAGGGCTAGGATATCATGAAATATGAGAAAGAAATGAAAATTTTACCTTCAATCAGAGAATACTTACAGGAATATGACAGACTCCATAAAGTAGTTAGATAATATATAAAAAATGTGGATTAATATTTGATCTATTCTCTGTTAAGGTATATACCTAGAATTTAGGATTAGGTGACAATAACAAACATTGCATGAAATGCCTGTCAGATACAGTGAGTAGCTTGCAAACATTAGAAAATAAGGGAAATAGGATTTTTTTTTACTAAGTCAAATAGAAAGCAAACATGCATGGGATCATTACTGATATGTAAATATGTATTAATGAGATGAAACGTTTCTCACAATAGGACCAGTTTGACGGTAAATTAATTATCTGGTCTACTTAAGAAATTATCACAAAGAGAAAGATGATTACTAATAGAAATCCATAAACACAACATATGAATAAGAACAATCTACTTAATCTAAATGAATATACTTCTAATTTAAACAAGTTGCTTCACCAGGGAAGAATCGAATTTAAAAAATTTGACTAACCTAGGAAGATTAGAGGTGATTCTAGATGCAAGAAATATTAAATCAAGTCCTCAAAGAATGCCAGCTATGTTCTTTATACATATATAAGCTCTTTTTGCTTGTGAATGCCTTTATATTAAATGCAGTTTTTCAGTGCTGTAGCCATGATGAATATCAGCAACTATATTACCCAAGCTTAGACATATTAGAAGCAATAAAGGTTTTATTTTTTTTCCTTAGCTATCAACTCCACAAATTAATCTGAATAGACTTTGATTAGATCTCTACTTTCTCTTGAACTAAGGATTGAAAAACAGACAAGAAATGGTACTAGAATGGTTTCCATTAAGAACTGAAAAATATCGAGATGATATTATAATATAGCTAATATAAAAGTTAACATGAAATTTCACAATTCTGATTTTTATCTATGACAGGCATATATACATGAACAGCAAAATTTTATTCAAAAATTGGAAAACAGAATTAAATAATCTAAGAACTAAAAATGTCTTGTATTTCAAAGAAATAAAACCAAAAATAACCATTTTGTGGCTCCAGATAATTCAGGATTAGACCATTCAGAGAGATGGCAGTCAGAGAAAGACAAGAAGTGACTAAATAATTTTACCAGGTTAAAAAGAAGAAAAAGGAGCAAAAGAAAAAAAGTAGTGAGGAGGAGGAAAAGGGTAGAAAGGAGGAGGGGGGGAGAAAAGATGTTTGATTGCATTTTTTTATTCAAATTTAAATAAAGACAAATAAAACTGTATTTTTTTCCAGTTGTAAAGAAGCTTCATGAGTTTAAATATAAACATTTTAATTTCTCTTCACTATTTTTCGACATCATGGCAAAAATGACAAAAATGACAATGGAAAGGAGAGATTAAGTTCCTATAAATCAATTCCAGTGAATGAAAGTTTTATGCTAATTTTTTCAAGAGTTGAATATTACTTCATTTAGAAGTGCATTTCAAATTTGTCTACAAACCCACATTAAGGTTTACTAATTAAAACCAACAAAGGAAAAATAACTGGTGATATTTTGGTAAAAGTATTTATAGAAATAGCTGAGCTTTTGAATTTTAAAGGGGAATCATATTGTTGTAAACAAGTGATGGAATATTAAGTAATGGAAAGAGTGTATAAAATTCTATTTTAATAGGTAGAACAAAATATAATAAAAATGGGCCCTGTAATTTTAGTTTTTTTGTAACAAAAGGTATAATAAAGGATCTATTAAAGTGAAATATAGGTTATGGCTACAGAATATATATATTTTGAAAATATTCAAATCAGGATCATAAAAGTTTTCTTAAAATGATATTTATGTAGGCATGACCTGGTGGCTTAGCTGTTAAGTCCACTTAATGCAGTCTACCAGCATTCCTGGGATTTGGGTTTGCAGCCTGGGACCAGGGCCAGAGTCAGGGACAGGGTCAGGACTTGGATTGAGGCCAGGGCCATGTGACACAAATGAACAACCAAATAAAATAAATGAAATGCTTCTTCCTATACCTTTCCTTAAAAAAAATAGATGTGTCATGAAAGCTAAGTGTTGGTATGGAATAGTAATAAACTCATTTTCTTTTGTATTTTTTTTATTTGAAATATAAATTTCAGCAAGAAAACATTGCAGTTCTATGAAATTGTAACATTTTATATCCAGTCAGCCAAGAAACTTGAAAAATCTTACTGGATCTAACTGCGTCAAATTAAATATTAGCTTGTGACTAATTATGGAAGCAGAATGTGGCAGAATCAGTGAGATAAGTACTATTTTTAATAAAAAATATCTTATTTTATCATTTTTAGAGTTTTATCTTTCCATTGTATCACAAAGGACTAATTACTCCGAGATAAAGTTGATCTTTACCTCTTGGTTATTTGAAGCAATACAGTTTAGTGTTTTTTTTATTCTAAATGTGATGCCTAGGAGTACAAAAAATAGAGATGACATTTTTGTTTTCTGTTTGGATCATTGTTAAATAATTAAGTATTTTAAAATTATTCTCATATGTTATATGAGAATAAGTAAGTGCTGTTCATTATGTATCATTTAAGAAAATGTATTAATATTTAAAAATGAAGATGATCAAATAGTTACTAGTACAATGTATACATCTCTCTGTGTTTACAAAATGACATTAAGAATGTGCTAAAAAAACTTGATATGGAAAAAAGTGAAATAAATTTTCTAAGACCAAAATGAGAGGATACATATATCCTCTGCTATTTTTCCTTTGGAAGAAATTTTGTCAAAATTGTTTGAGGGGTATATATATATATGCACTATATATATATATATATATTTAGTATTTAGTATAAATATACCTATATAAATAAATATATAAATCAATATCCATTACCATGTAGAATTCAAATTAATCATATTAACTAATAGTTGACAACCATCTAACACTTGGTTATATCTCTTGATCTTTCAGTTCAAATATTAAACAGTTAATTTGCTTGTGTTGCAAATAATCTGTAAAACTTAGGTATTTCCCATACTGCTTGTAAATTATTCCTGATTTGATTATTATATTATCTGTGATACATGTAGATTTAGTTTAAGATAGAATCTATCATTTATGTAGACTATCATATTACTAGTTCTCTTCATATATTTCATTTTTTAGGTGAAACATATAAAATCATTACTTTAAATACAAATATTTATATTATATTTTGCTTACCTTGTTAACAGCTTAATGAAGAAATACGATCTGGTTAAACACAGTGGGTAAAAAGAAATATATATGTATATACATATGTATCTTTTAAATAGGAGTAATGTTAATATACAGAACTCTGATGGACACAACTTAATATATATGACCTTTATTGATCTACTGCCTCATTTACTAAACACTTATTAAACACCAAGTATGTGTTATACACAATGATGACTCAATTAATGAACTGATGACAAGATAATCCCGTCTTCAAATTGCTTAGTAATTAAGGAGTGAAGAGACCTAGAAAAATATGACAACTAACTGATTTTATGGAAATAAAAATCATGCCTATTCATTTTAAACAGTGAATGTTTTCAAAAGATTTGAAAGAATAGAAATTTCTTATTGACAAATTTTATTCTGTGTGGTTTAATGAAGTACCCATTCTAATGCTACTTCTCAAAAATAAAATAAGAATTATAAACATTACACGTAGTTAAAGAAGCTAAAATATTCTGTTTCTTTGAATATATTTACTTTTTTAAATGTAACAATTGTATTTATCCTTGCTTTTAATTGAAACCAAATTCAAAAGAGTATTTTATAACATTATTTTATATTTAATTGTCATCTATACATACTGAATAATATTATCAGATTATAAACAGAATTGATACAAATAAATGTCTAAGATTATATTAATATTATACATATCATATTAGATATATATGTCACAAAATGACTCTAGCATTAAAATTGACTAGGTAGAGGCTGAAAGATATCTGATAATATTCATGCTTTTATCTTTTCAAAAAAGTATGACAATTTTCAAGGTCTAAAGCTTCAACAGCAAAAGGAAATTAATGTGAATCCTCTACATTCAGTTACCAAATCAGATATGTTCTAATACCTTTAAACATTTCCAACATTGTTAGAAATCTACAATGAGAGAATATTCGGGTGATAATTGAATATGAATAACCATTTTTAAAGATTTAACACTTTATTCTAGAAAGAGCAAAATTATTATATAAGGCATGGATAAGGGTTGTCAGTCATTTTTATTATCAAAATTCTCCAAATGATATTTAAACTATTTTACTAGAGGTCATCCCACTAATAAAATGCAACATTACAGAAAACCCATATGAATAAAGTATGTTCGAGATAGATAAATATGAATGCCTAAATATGACATATATTAAGTGTTAGGCAACATTCATTCTCCCAGTGAGAACATCCAAAGAAGAGGCTTTTTGTTCAACTTTATTATAAAAATGTTACAGATTTAAAATTTTAAACATAACTACAAATATTTAAAGGCATAACTCTTATTGGGATAGCTGTTAACATTATTACTTTACTGCATAGACTTATTTGTGATCAATATATTTAAACAATCACCATTTATTGATCTTCTAAGGACTTACGTGTTTTAACATCCAGTATTTGAAACTGACCTACACTTAGAATATATATACTGTTTTATATCTATGAAAAATAGCAAAACCTAAGCATGAGTGGGTCAGGAATAGCTACACAGAAGAAAAGTTATTAAGTGAAATGACACTTAAGGTCTTGAAAATGATTTTTTAAACACCTATCCAGGAAAAGAATATTCATTTCATTTGTAGAAAACTGAAGGTTTCACTCTCTATTTAATGCTACTGCGTAAATAATACCAGTTATAACTTTTTTAATGTCTGGAAGAAATGTCACTTAAATCATTTACCAAAGTACAAGTGCTTGCTTATCATTTAACAGGTTTCTCATTCTAATTTTTTTACTTGCAGCTGTTTGCATATGCCACAGCCTCATTTGTCATGTTTATCTTTCTTACCATATCTAATTGAATGGAATAGGATAATCTGCCTCATTCTGGGCACATTGTGGCTCTGCAGGCATTCTCCTCAACACATTCTAATATCCTAAAAGAGAGCCCGATTACTGCAAGATAACTTTCAGATTAAAATGTAAACATGCCAGTCTACTGCCTTACCTTGTTTAGAATCCCAGGAAAGCTCTTAGATCTAATAGGAACATCTTTGAAATAAATGTACTGAACTTTGTGTCATAGAGAATAAATTTGCAGATGAGTCTTTCATTTTCTTCTGACCATATAGTGATGCTATGCATTATTTATCATATTCATTAAATTCACCTTCCTATTGTGGCTCAGAATAGGACAGATAGACTCCTAGAATATATAAATGGATTTTAATAAAACTCAAAACCTTGTAATGCCACACACTGTGTTCTATTGCTTTTGCTCAAGTCTGAGGATGAGAAATTCTAGTATCCTGTCTTCTAAGATTTCTAGGATTTCTGGATTGAATTAGTTTTTAATTTATATTAATGTAAGCCCAGCAAATCACTGAAATATTGGTCCTCAAATTTTAACATGAACCAAAATTATCTGTATAAATGCTGATGGTTAGGTCTCACCTCCAGAGTTACTCGAGCTGTCAATCTGGAGTGCAACCTGAAAGTTTGCATTTGTAACAAAATAATGCTGATGCTTTTTGTCTGGGGGGTGGGTCACTCTTTTTTTTTCTTTTTTAAAGGAAAGGTATAGGCAGGAAGGAAGGGATGAATGCAAGCAGAAGCAGACAGGTTGAGAGAAAGAAGCAATCTTCCTTAATTTATTTAGTTGTGCATCTTGTTTTTTCCCCACTCTCCAACTGGTCCCAGGACACAAACCCTGTGTTTGGGTGGCTGACCAAGCCATAACTCCACCAGGGTGCACCATCAGGATTACCTTTTGAAGATTATTCAATTAGAAATGTTGTTGACATACCACTTTTTAAAAAGGTATTAAAAATTTAGATTCAATTTGTTGGCCTTAAGTCATGTAGTTTTATATATCAGTATATTATATGATTTTTTTATTATATGTTAGTCTAATAGGATATAAATTGTTTTAAATGAACCCAGGTATGTTCACGAAAACAAGTAAGGGTCGCATTCTAAAACATGCAAATTCATATATTTAAAAAAAAAACTTTTGTTGTTTTGAAGACACAGAGACATCTGAAATGGAAATGAATTATTTAAGGTAACATACAATTCTGTTTAAACTTGAATTATTGAAAAATAACAGCTTATTACATTGTCATTTGCAGCTTAATAAATCTATCAGAAAAACTACATGGATTTTTAGGTCACCAGAATACTTCATTAGAACAATACTTTCAATGCAATAAATAGTTCAATCCATGTAACTTAGATATCAAATGAAACATACACATTTTGGTAATAAGCTATGTTGCAAGATAAAAAGCAATAGTACAATCAATATTCTTCCTGTAAAGAAATTAATATTGTGCCCATGATTCCACACCACATGAAGCTATAGCTGACACATACATGCCAATGAATAAAATAACAAGGCACTGAAATGTTACTATCATAGACGGTAAACCTGGATAATTTCATTTATTATATTGTTCAAATTTTGCTTTGTATTTTTACTGGATGTTTTTCTTTCTTTTCCTTAAAAATAATGCCATTATCTTGTCTTTCTCATTTATCTATAAACATTATTTTGTTAAAGACGAGTCAAGTAACAGCATGATCTGAGTAACTAGTTAACTTCTAAACAACGGAAAAATTTAAAATTGACATTAGAAATTTCTAATTGTTTTTTATGATCCTTAAATTATTTAGCTAATTTTAATGCAGTCTTCCCAAGAAAAAACTGAGATGAATTTAAAGAAACTAAGTAAGTTTTGTTACTCTATGTTCAAAAAGACATAAATGTATTCACACACACATATATTATACACATATGAGCATGATTTCCAAATAATTTAAGGACTGGATTCCAAAAATCTCAAATGCTAGAAGCACATTAAAAAATCACAAAATATCCATACTCGTATAAATTCTACCTCAGATATTCTTTTGTATGAAGTTTTTTCAATACTGCTGCAACTCCTTAGAGAGATACTATATTCCCTGCACCTGAACAACACTGACTGAACTTAATACAACAGAATATTCTGCATATGCTTATTCTTTCAATTTATATTTTTATCAGTTTATGCTTACATATCTTGATATATGAGGTTAAATATATATAACTTCATTTAAAAGCATTCTGGAGGATACTGTGTTTTTTCCTTTCATAAACTATTATTTCTCTTCATTCTCAATGTTTTTATACCTTAAAACCATTATGAAAGATAGCAAAATTTTTGAACTAGTTACCTTGATTTAAAGATCTTAAAAGAAAACAAAAGTTTTCTGTTAGATTTATTTCTGATTATTCTCTTCTAAGACAGCTTCTTTTAAAATCTGTGTCACTATCTTTTATATATATATATGATTATAGTAATTATTCTACACATTAAAATAATTTCCTATGTACATGTTCCCCATTTCTTAGATATATTTCAGCACACCGTGCCCTCCACCAGATCACCAAGTGTTATTCCCTATTGTCCACTGGGTTCTGCCACCACCTGCCCCGCCCCCACCCATTCCCTTTTGGTAATGTCAGTTCCCGTGCAAATGATCCAGGGTTGGTTTTCTTTCATCTGTTCCTTTGTTTTGTCTATTCACATTCCACCTATGACTGAGGCCATCTGGTATCTATCTTTCTTTTTTTGACTTGTTTCTTAATGTCATTATCCTTTAATAGATATTTATAATTTGTTAAAAGTCATTATGATAATATAATTTTTAACTATTTCCAGTCATTTTTTTTTTTTTGCTAACAGTGCTTTCTTTATGTAATTATTTCCGTCATCTTTAATTGAGAGGTAATATATACTTCATTCAGTGATGATCTTACTTCTTTAATCATTTTTCTTAAATATTTTTATACCCAAACCTATTTAATGCATCTATCCTTTTTGGGATCAAGACAAGAAAATCAGCATGTGTTAATTTTCACTGAAATGTGTTCCTGGATCTTATTAGTTACTGTTTTATAGTTTTTCAGATTTTCCTTTATTTTTTCACCTGTTAATTACTAATATTTAAAATTAATTCAACTTATTATCATTAAGTGTTTACTACATATTTTCAGCAATGTTTTCAGAAGTTACACACTTGTGATGATGCCATACCTAAACATGTATTTTTATAAATTTCATTGTCTTGCAAGATAGATATTTCATATTCTCTCTAGGCTTTAAGCTGGTATTCTAATGTCTTTTGAAATTATTTTTGAATGTAAGAAGTCTTTGCTAATCTACTGTCATTGTTCATAAACAATTTTAATTTTTAATAGTCTGACATTTCTCATTTACTTCATAGTTTTCAGTTCTTTATAATGGTTGCTTATGTTTGTCATATTTATTTTCCTTTTGAGCTTTTTCCATTTATGGATTCATATTTTTCCTAATTTCAGGAAACTATTTAAATATTGCCTTTTCATTTCTAGAGTCCTTTGTTCTACGAATGTCTATTAAATGTGTGATTGAATCACTCTTTACTGAACCTATACTGTAATTTATCTCAATTATTGACATTTTATTTCAGTAACTGAATTTTGCTTTTATTTATATATTTTTTCATATTCCATGTTCTTTATTCATACTATTAAAATTTTTTCATTTACTCATCTTTTGTTATGATGTAATTATTTCGTTTAGATTCAAGAGACTTTAAAATACTTATGAAGCATCTTTTTCAAATTACATTAAATCTGTCATTTCCATAGGGCTAAATTCTTCAATATTGACTTTGTTGGAATTGGTAGAGTTTATTCCTAGGTTTTGAAATTTTAGTTTTCAAAATTTATCTTTTTGGGTAGCTTTTAAAATTCATTGTCCATACCTAGCTTTTAGTTTTGTTGAGTTTATTGTACTCTTTCCCTTATCTCTTCCTTTCAGCCTTATGGAGAAAAACATTCATATATTACCAACTTAATTATAATCTTTGTAGGGACATATGTAATATATATGTAATGACATATTTTTAAACCAGTGTCCTCTTATCCCTTCTGTGAAGCTGCATGAGATCTGGCCTTTCATCTTACAAGAGCAGCTACTGATTATGAAAAGTCCTGAATAGCAGGAACTCTTGTAAATGTCTGGTCCAAAATGAGTTTGGGTTGGTGATCAGTCATATGTGTGTTTTAAATTCTCATTCACTCACAGGAGTTAAACTTCCAGACATCATTGCCTATTTCTTAGATCCTAATCCCTACCTCTACAATCTGCTTTATCTGTTTATTTCACTTGAAGTCCAAAGTTTTATTTTTATGTTATAAGTGCTGGTATATTTGGATTTCCCCACCAGTTACTCACTCTTTATTTTTATCATAATTATTACTCTGTGTGTACGTGTTTTTTACGTTTTTTATTAAAGTAACATTGTATTCTGACATATGTTTCAGGTATGTATCATCATAAATCAACACCTGTATATACTGCTATCACCAAAAATTATATCATTCACTATATATTTGACTTCTATCACCAATTTATGTATCCCATTCCCCCCTACCCTCTAATAACCACTAATTTGGTCTTAACTTATGACAGTTTATTTTTTGTTTTATTTTGACCATTCTTTCCATTGGTGTTTGCTTATTTTTCTGTATCTGACTTATTTCACTAAGAAAAATGGCCTCTAGATCTATTCATGTTGTTACATATGGCAGGAGTTCATTTATATGCAAAGGAGTATTGTATGGAGCAATATTCCATTGTATACATATATATATATATATATGTACATTATCTTTACTTATCTGTTAATGGATACTTACACTGTTTCCTTCTCTTGGCTATTGCATATAATAAATAATATATAAGTATACATATGTAAATATACCATTGTATGTCATAAACATCTGCCTCTTCAAATTGCACCAATTTGCACTCCTACCTACCAACAATGTATAAGGATTTCCTTCCTTTTACATCTCTGCCAATACTTGTCCTGTCTAGTCTTTTGGACAATGGCCTTTCTCCGAAGAGTGAGGTGATATGTCATTGCTGTGTAAGTCCTTTTTTAAGCATTATGCTTTTCTCTTTTGAATTTGGGTACAGAATATAGCTATTATACAAAGGAGATTTACTTTTTAATACATTTTCTGTGTCTTCACTGTTGTTATACATGTCATAGAATGATATAAAGACTATTCAATAACTGTATGCAAAAAGTGTGACATCTTTTTATCACGACTGTCATAATTTCAAATTTATTTCAGTTATAAACCTCTTGATTTGTAAAATCTGACTATTTAGAAAATATCTTTTCTAATGCATGTTTTCACCATATGCACAGAATTAACAATTCCTTAATATTTCAGTATTTATGCAATACTTTGAGAACTAGCTATATCTCAATATATGTCACCAACAAACTGAAATTTCTAACAAACTCTTCTAATGATATTATGCGTACTTAACAGTGAAGGATATCTGTAGCTTCTGGAAAATGCATTAATTTTTAACAAAAATTTAACAAGCCTTTTAGACTACTGTGAACATCCTGGATATGTTTTATTTAGCTTCATTAGCTACTACTCTTTCATATTTTAGATAAATTTACGAATAAACAGATTATAGATAGGTAGAATAGATAATCAGGATAGATGATAGATAGATCAATTAGGTTGTCAATATTAATAGATACAAAAAAGCAGAACTTAAAAAAAGGAAGGCAGGAATTCTTCAAGGTAAAGAGAATATCTAATAAGGTCTCCAAGAGAATCTTTTGCAATGCTGCTACCTAAAGGTTAGATCATCATTCAGAGCTAAATATTAATTCTTTCTTACCTCTGTACCTGAAAGTTTGATTTTGCTTTATATTTTAAAGTAATGCCATTTTCACAAATCCTATTAAAATTAATTATTCTTTCATTTTTAACACAGCTAGTCAAAACTTGATTTCAAATCTATAACTTTTCTACTTGTCAGTACTGTGAACAGACCATAAAAATGTAATAGTGCAGCAAAAGAAAAGTCTCCTTAAAGAGAAAAATAGTCAAAATGAAGAACAATTGAAACAATTGCTTTTTGTTCACTTATGTACGTCTCAAATATCTGGAATTTAATGTGCTGTACTTATAATTTGATCAGTTTAAACTATTTGGAGTGCAGTAGTTCCTATAAAATATTAACCTCTTAGAAATTAAACTACTTGCTTATATTTTGATAAAGTTTTTGCAATATAATATGCATAAATAAATGCAGTTGAACATTTTCCTCATTATTTGGAGTCCTAAGTTATTTGGAGTCCATTGTCATAACATTAAAGATAGGCTATGCTTTCTTTACTTTCATATTATTTATTTAAATGTATTATTTCATCATCTTATTTGAAATATAGGCCAATATCCCTAAAGACATTTTATACTCTCTTCTACCTCCTATGGTTTGTCATTTACTAGATCATATACTTTGTTCTCTAAATATGTTTGGAATCCATCCCTCGACTTCACCTTCTCTCTGTATTAATTTCCTAAATGGGAAACATTTAAAAATTTCTCCTCCAGATTCACTGACCCCATTAGTCACAAACTATTTTTCAAATATTTTTGAATCTGATAAAATCGCTTTCTTAATCAGACCTCTTGAAGGGCTCCTCCATTTTCTTGAGAATAAAATTTATCTTCATATACAGATCACTCATGATTTTGCCCCAGTGTACTCTCTTTTGTTTCTTCTCATATAATAAACATCTTTGTAGTATTTGGTATGTGCCAGGTACTGTTTTAAATGCTTTAAAAAGGTCACCTATAAATCAATATAGCCATCATTTCAATTTAACAGCTTAGTAAACTGGGGCATATAACAATAAAGTAACATTTATTAAGTTGTAGAGCCCATATTTGTTTCTCTGGCTCTAGAATCTTTACATTTGATCACACTTCTTCCTACGTCTCTGCTTCATTTTTGACTTTGTGAAGAAATTAGACAGAAAATCATAATTGTAGTTTTGTTTTGCCCTTTTTTTTCTTAGATGATTCATATTTTCATTTGCTTAGGTGACTTAAAATATCTTGTACTTTCTTTTTGGAATGTGCGTGTGTGTGTGTGTGTGTGTGTGTGTGTGTGTGTGTGTGTGTGTTCTGATACTACAAAATCAAGCACAAAGTTTAAATTTAATTTTTTTCTGAAGCCCTTCCTCCTTGCCTTCTCATACATCTGTAACCTAAAAAAAACAAAAACAAAATCAAAACAAAATAAAATTCATGCTATTTCTTCTTTGTCTCCATGAACATTAAATGCAGTTCTATCCCTACATCCTGTAATTACAGGTTTCAAAAAAGAACAAAGGCTATATTCCAGTTAGAATAATTTAAAAAGAGTTTAACAAAGAGAATGATTTACAGTGTTACCCAGGAAGAGAGAAACAACATGGAGTAATGTATAGACTATTATCACTCCTCATTGAAAGATTTAGAGAAATTATGTAATCTTGAAGCATGGGATTGTAAAGAAGGATACTTTGGTAAGGCAGTGCATCCAGGCTAAGATTATCCCAAGGGAATGATTTATGGCAATAAATTCCTTGATCTCAACTTTTCTCTCTACAGTTTATTCTTCAGACTCCCATTGCTGGAATGGCCCTATGTTATGATCTCACCTGAATGTATGCTTCAAAATAAATCTTTCTGAAAAATGTATGATTGGTTGTTTATTAGACTTAAATGCCTGTATATTTGGAGTGAACAGCACTGTTTTTGGTGTCAAAAACTAATTCATAGTAAGACCAAAGAAACAAATAAAATTTATATATAATGATGAACTTTTTCACTAGTTTAGCATGTTTGCCCTTTATTTCCTATTTGCTTTCTTCAATCAGGAAATATAAGATTGCAGATCTGCACTTTTGTATTTTTCATCCTGTGTGTCAGAGAATGTGCATATCCCCCAGTAATGATATTTTCATGTCAATCACTAAACAAATTATAATGTGGTGAATTAGTTCTTCTGGTAAGATACATGATGTAGCTAGTTGGATATTTTAGCAGTATATTATTATAGATGTCATTTGGCTCAGTATAGATGACTACAGTAACCAAAGGAGAATATATTTGTGATATTTTGGTAAATTAAAGCAAATATCATGAAAAGAAAGGTTCGTAGGAAAGGAATTATAAGTCTAGTGATTCCTGGTTTCTTGTTTATCTTAAGTAGTATAAATTTTAAGTATTTGTTATCATTACACAGTAGTTTGTGTGTTCTTGTTATAAATACTACACAGACTTGTAATATCTGTGCAATTCTATTGGAATTAATTATTAAAAATGACTATATTGCCAATGAAGTGGGGAGGATGTGGCTAAGAATTTTATACTGATATGCAATGAAATTATTGATATAAGCTACAAGGATATGTCCATTTCTGACACTCTGTGAATCTTGATACCCTAAACTACCAATCTTGCATTCAATGAACTAATTCTGATGGTGGGTATGATGTGAAATATAGACTGAGATGCAATTTCAATATCCTAAGTGAGATTTAGCATCGTGAGTTAAAGAAATAATAAGTAATACTTAAATATATATGTGTATATATACATACAGATATACATACATACATGTGTATATATATGTATGTGTATGTATATATCTGTGACTGTGCAACATGTATACAAAATTATGCCTATAATCTTAGGTATAAAATTATAATACCTAGCCGAATTTTATACTGATATGCAAATGAATTACTGTATAAGCTATAGGGATATGTCTATTTCTGACACTCTGTTAATCTTTATACCCTAAATTACCAATCTTGCATTCAATGAGCTGAGCTGACAAAAGCTAAGGGATCTTCAGAAATTAAATACAAAGTGAAATTGCTAATCTTGAAAGGTAAGAAAGCAGTTAAAGTAAGTTTGTCTCAGGCGGGTTCCAAATTCTGGTCACTTCAGTTTCTGTGTTTCAATTGCTGCTTGGATGCAAAAAGAAAAGCATAGGAATTTCACCCTAATTGTAATAGGAGTCTGCATATAAATGCTTCTTTGTGAATGGGTTCTTTGGAAGCAAAGGCACCCCTGAGAAGGTGAAATTAAGAAAATTACCTGACTTGAATTTTACTCTGTGGAGGAATAACATTATCCCTTGAGAAATTGCAAGTACAAACTAGATCTCATGCACTTCTGCAGCTGAAATTTACACAATGTGGTTGAGAAAACACTAAGAGTAAGGTAAACGTAATTTTGTTCTGGGAAATTCATTCAACTATGGCATAAACTATTACAAATGAGTAGCAGGTCTTATTCCTGAAAATAAAGGAGAAAAAAGTTCACACTGAAGAAAGACTAAGTGCAGAGAAAATATAGCGCCATGGGACACTGAAAACAGATCCAAAATTAAAATGAGATAAAAAAAGAGTCATAAAGTAGAATCATCATAGCCTATGAAATTTATTCACTTGTTTCAAAAAACAAGGGATGCAATAATAAGCTAGTTAATCACAAATATTATTAAAGATATCATCGAGAAATATAAACCACAATTTTTTTAAAACTCAAATATTACATTTAAACAGAGAAAGAAAGAATTTGTAAATTGGAAATACATGTGCGTGTGTGTGTGTGTTTTGATTATCTATAGTGAGGTAAAGAGTCAAAGTAATGCTAGATATGACAACATTGCTTCTCTTCTTGAGAAACATAAGCATTCTCATTACATACAATATGTGGAGTGATTCCTGAGATGGAAAAAATAAAAAACAAAAACAAAAACAAAAGCAAATTTTAGAGATCTGAAAGAGAATGACAGTTCTAACACACTTAATCAGAGATAAGGAAAGATATATAGATCTTCTAATTTGAAACCGAATCTGGATTTTTGACTCTGGAACCTCAATGTCTTTAGCAAGTTGCTCTCTGGAATCAATTCTTTCATAAAGATTTATAATTGGGTGGCATTGCAGCTGGTACTAGACCCTCTGTCTTTACTTTGAATCTTCTGGGTGATCCTGGCTTGATTCTAAATTCTCAGCTTCTGATCTTTTCTGGAATTGGTGACTAGCTCTTCAATTCTGAAACCAAATCTGGCTTATAGCGTTTCTAATCTTTTCTCTCTTTTTCTTTCTTTCTTTCTTTCTTTCTTTCTTTCTTTCTTTCTTTCTTTCTTTCTTTCTTTCTTTCTTTCTTTCTTTCTTTCTTTCTTTCTTTCTTTCTTTCTTTCTTTCTTTCTTTCTTTCTTTCTTTCTTTCTCTTTCTTCTGTCCCTTCCCCTCCTTCCTTCCCTCCCTTCCTTCCTTTCTTCCTTCCTGTCCTTCATTCATTCCTTTCTGTCCTTCAATTACTTCATTCCTTCCTTTCGCTAAATGTAAGAATGTAGACAGATAGATAAGAAGCTAAAAGAAAAAGAAAGAAGCATTTTTATTTAGTCAGCTGTTCATTTTAGTTGTCCCTTCCTCCCACTGCCCTGGGCTATAAATATGGGTCCCTACGTTGTATGTGAATTGTTCTCCAGGTATGGGCTTATCGACTGAACCACCAGGAACACCATCAGTGTTGACTTCCGAAGCAAGTCTTTTTTAGGTAACATAACCTGAGTAAAGTTTTTGGATAAATGCATCGATCAGGACTTTCAATTAATCTTTTGTGAATTTGAGTGGCTGCATCTATGATTAGATTTTATAGTCTGGAGAGTTGTCTTGGACCATGTTGCAAGAGTCTAAGGATTCAATAATTTTGATTAACTTTAAAAGAATATTGATACACATTTCAAGCCTATATAATATTACGATGCAATTTTTCTTCAATTTTTTTTTAAATAAAAGGATATCATAATTAGTAAGTACATTAAAGACTGTGGACCATAAGATGTACTGCATAAAAACATACCTGTTTTTTAGAGGAATGATTACATCTTACAATTACACTACCAATTAGATGAATGGCAGGTGCATATGACATGCAAATTAGTTGTAAGGAAAAGTGATAGGCTTTAGGTGAAGAAAGTTAATGGGGTTGATGTGTATGTTCTTCCATCAACAAAGTGCTAACATGCCTTAATCATTGATTTTCTTCTTTATCCAATCCATGATCTCAATTTAAATTACTTCAGAAATAGTAGAAACAAAGCTTTTTCTTTGAAGGAAGTCTTTCCATGTCCCAGGTCAGGCTACTCCAACATGTGCTAAAGTAGAATAATGATTATTTTGAAGTAAAGAATAGTTGAACTTAATGTAATGTATACCTGATACTGATTTGCAATGATGCACACTTTAAGTCTATATATAATGATGAAATTTTACTTTATTAAAATTAAAAGAAAAGAAAGTCTATGAGTCAATGATATTCTAAACCTTTCTTTCTCCTAAAATCATAAATCATCCCTCATGATTTATGGACCTCTGTATGTGCAAAATTATTTTTTCTTTCATATTACTAGTATTTCAGTGTCAATTAATTAGCAGGAGAGCCAAAAATCAAAGGATGTGAGTTGGAGAGCTCCACAAAGTTTTTCTTACAGCTTCTATGGTTTTTACAGTTGATTAATCAGTTTGTATTTTGACTATTCAAAAGGATTTTGGGGGGGTTGACATTCACAAATTGTATCTTGTTTAAGTGACAGAAGAAGGAACATTTTTACTTTTTTCTTTTGGTATCAAATCCTACAAGTGTTAAGTTTCATGAGAGTTCCTCCATTCTGATGAGAGACCCCCTAAACAGTCTCAGGTAGGAAATCAATTCAATGGTAACATTATAGTTGCTTATTCATCCTTGCTTATTAAGGTGGGGGTAAGACAAGACAATAAAGAAAAAGATATTATCAAGCTATAAAAATAAGGACTACAAATCATTACATACAAAAATTACTTGTGTTCCCTGATTTTATATATTTTAAAGGCTAATACTTGGTCATATATAAGATTTCAGAAGTGGTGGGGTTGTTATAGAAGATACACAGCTCAGATCAAAATATTGTGAGTTTTTGTTTAAGTAATTTAAGATTAATAGCAAATATATTTTCCTTCTTGAATTTCACATGTCCTTTGGTCTTATTTTCTTGATCACTTTAAAATCAAATGTTTGATACAAATAAAATAATAACTTCAAAGAGAAGTACATTTTAAACAATGCATGATGATTTCATGAGTATTGGTAAGGTCCCAAAGTCACCTCCCAAGACAAGAACAAAAATGACCAAACCTGTATCTTACTGATCCTTCTTCTCTTGATAGAAGAAAACTTTTTAAATTTTTAGTAATTCTTTTAGTTTTGCAAAGTTAGGTCATATATATATATATATATATATATATACACACACATATATATACACACACACATATATATACACATACACATACATATATGAATATATATGTACAGATTTAGCTAGGTAGCTAGCTAGCTTACATAGAGCATTTTTTTTTGTTTCTTTACTTAGCTTCAACCTACAAACATTGCTGTACTGCATATTTTCTCCCAAGATTTACCTTTTAATGTATTATTCTGTTTCTAATAATTATCCCATGTTGCTTTTTGCAGCTATAGTCCATTGATTTTCTTGGTGTATAGTACTTCATAGAGAAACTATTTATGCTATAAATGCATTCTCTGAATGCTTGGATAATATTTTCATAATATATTCATGCTACTTAATGAAAATAAATAGGTAGTATTAATATAGATCAATTTATCAGTCTCTTGTTGTGAGGACTTGTTCTGGGTCTTATCAAAGAAAATATAATCTTCATCAATTTTGTCCCTGAAAGCTTTGTGACTTCCTTGTAATAATTTGATCTTTGTCCCTCTGTAGCTTATTTTCTCATGTACAAGGTTTATAACAGGAACCAAGCTTTTTTTTCTATCTTTCTTCCTTCCTTTCTTCCTTGTTTCCTTCCTTCCCTCCTTCCTTCCTTCCTTCCTTTTTACTTGGAAAGTTTCAGGTAGGAATGAAGACAAGCAGTCAGACAGGAAGAAAGAGGATGAAGAAGCATTTTATTTTATTTTTTTATCCTGTTGTTCACACTGGTTGTTATACCTGGACCCAGTTGACCTAACTGCTACTCCACCAAGGAGCACCCTAGTTTTATTCATTTAGTTATTTAGAAAACTATTTTGAGATTTATTTATTGACATACTTTATTCTTATTTTTCAGGCAGACTTGTTATTTGTAGATATAATTTTTTACTTAAATTTTAATAAAAATTTTTCAAGTTCTGCCAAATATATTTAATTAGAATTTTCATTATATGGCAAGAGTATTTAGATAATTTGGAGATGCCTGACTACATAATTTCATGTTTTCTAGTCCCCAAATACAAAGAATTTTAAATACTTTATTTTAATCACCTACTTTCCAGTTTCTCTAGTATTGCTATGCAGTATTTAATTCAGACTTCTCCAAATGATCAGATAGATTTACTATTTTATTACTATTTTAATCTTAATTTGCATACATTTTGTTACTTTGATCTCACTTCTTGCATCCCAAAACCCTTCTGGGATCATTTTCATGTTTGCTGAATATATTCTTCATCCTTTTTGGCAACCCTGCTATTATTTTGATGAGTTTTTCCCAAGAAAAAATATGTCCCTAAACAGGTAGCTTTGGCAAATCATACATCTGTTATGTATTGGAAGTACATCTTATATTCAGAATTATGCTAGATTTTTAAGTTAGTTTTAGAAAAAATATGAAAGCATCAATTCTGACTGTATATAAAATTTACATAAATTAGGAATAAAGTCATGCTTTACTGCATATGTGCCTATAATGTTCAGAGAAAACAAAGTACAAAAGTGGCTCACTCAAATGAATTATAGGAGATAAGGGAATAATAACTTAAAATAACTTGGAATTCGTCTGATTGATCAAAGAAAGTTTGCTCGTGTGTTTCTCAAGCTTGAATTGCTTTTTTATAAGAGATAAACTAACAGAATGCATGATAAATGAATATTAAAGTATTAGAGATAAATTGTGCATTTTTTAAAAATACCTAAATTATACATTCTAATCAAGAAGATAAATGAATAGGAAGCAATAATGAGAATGAGAGATTTTTCTAGTTCTTTATTTTTTATTTGAGTTTATTTATTATTGACTATATTGCTTATATTTGATTTAAAAAGTTAAATATCTATCAGAATTCACTTAAAATAAAACAGTATTCTCTGTGAGTGGACAGGTAGCCACATTTTAATTCCCAGAACCAGTTAATTTATTAGACTACAAAGCAAAGAGGAATTAAAACTGCAGACAAAATTAAGGTTTCTTATTGGTTGAATTTAAAATAGAGTTATCCTAATTACATGAGTGGGGTTAATATTATCACAAGTGTTCTTAAAAGTAGAAGAGTAAAGCAGGAGATGTGACAATGGAAACAAAGTTAGAGTGATGCAATTTGAAAAATGCTTGACCCATCCTTACTAACTTTGAAGACTGTAGAAGACTATGAGCCAAGTAAAAACTCTAGAGCAAGCAGGATGGGCACCCTCCAAAAGCGGGAAAGTCAAGAAAATCGATTATCCCCGGAACACTTGAGAGGAATCCCTTCCAACCAGCAACTTACATTTCCACAGTAAGACTATGTCAGGCTTTTGACTCTAGAGAGTGAAATAATTATTTATATTATTGTCAGTTACTATGTTTGTGGTAACTTTGTACAATAGTTGTAAAATGCTTATAGTTCTTAACAAGGAGATAAGTTAATGTCTTATTCTATTACTTCTATTCCAGTGTCATAAGGCTAAACAAGAAGCTTTAAATTATTTAAACCAAACTATTTAACCACTGTTATGTATGTATTTAACATTTTGAGAGGACAATCAAAATTAAGAATAAGTAGTTAAAATTTATTTAAAGAATTAGAGAAGGAAAGAGGATCTGTATATGCTTAAATATTAAAATATACTTAGTTGTTAAACTAGAGACATATAAAAGCTTAAAGCAATGAGAGAAGACAGATTAGCTTTCACTTAGAGGAATTTAGATGAACGTATGAGGAAAAGAGTATTAACCATCTTTAGGAGTCGAGGGAAAGAAAACAGTCAGAATGAGCATTTACAGGGGAGACCCTGAGGAAAAAAAGCCGCAGCATAAGCGGCTGCCTAACATTTCATAAATCTTTGTCACACACACACACACCTTCTCACAGTTTGCATTGAGAGTGCTCCATCTTTCACATTCATATTCCCAAAACACAATTTTTTTCTCTCCACTTCCTAAGACTTTTCTCAATATTACTCCGTTCAATTCATCTGCTATAGCTTCATTAAGATAAACGCTTTAAAAAATAAACTATTCCTTCATAATTATGGTACCTGGAAACCCTAAATAGGACAGAAACAAATTTTTTTTTAGAATTCAGTAGGATAAAGTAATGGTAAGTTTTTTAAAATAACTTAGAAACGATTCCCCAGTTGAATGTTTAGTATGAGCGTAACTTCATTTCTCATTGTTTCCTTTTCTTGGAAATGTTGGCAAAAGTGTACAAAGCATGCACATTTTATGCAAATTAGAGAGGAGATAGGCAGAAGTATCATTTGGCAGATTTGCATCACATTTCAGTGAGTACTGAATGTGTTAGAAATGAGTTTTGGAGAGTGAAATTATAATAATGTTTTTATTTAAATTACTGTGAGTACTGCAGAGAAATAAGGAAAAATTATCCTGAGACATTTTTCTGAAAAAATGGTAATACACTCTAGGCTCTGAAGAAACAAGTTAAAAAAACAAAACAAAACAAAAACGTGATATTTGAAAAACATAAATGCGATGTCCCAAGAAGTTCATACACAAGATAAGACCAGTAGAAAATAAGTGTAAGCCCAATATGTTTAAGAATTTTTGTTTTTCTTCACTTCAGAGTATTACTTTTTTAATAAAACCCATGTATTGATGCAATAATACTCTGTTGAATTTTCCTCTGCTTCTTGTGTTTCTTTTTTTTGCAGTTAACATTTTCTCTGTCATAATGTTTCTGAGGAATAAAGAAAAGGAAATTATATGCTTGGGAGGACGTTAAATATAAAAGCAACATAAGTTTTTTCTGCCTAACATAAATTTCTCAATGAGATTTGTATTTTCTACAGAATACAATAGAGAAAATTGAGAAGAGTTTCTGCTTTCCAGGTTTATCACCTCTTTAATTTTTTAAAGTTAAAGGTTCAATTTTAATGATAATTATTTCAGTGAAGAGTCTAGTATGCTTACTTTTCCCATAAGCAAGTGATTAAATGTGAGACTATACTTCAAATTTTTGTATTAGAAGCCTAGTTACAGTATATGCAGGAGTTATATTTGGAAATTAGATTTTCATATTTGAAAAAGAGGAGCTAATTTGTATATTACAGAGATGAAGAAAATAATTTCCATATAACACAGCCTGGCACATGGTGTGCGATTTTGCTACTTCCAGTGGAAACCCGCAGATTCAAGAATAATTTTTCAAAGAAATATATCAGTATATAAATGGAAAACGTGTATTTTCTAAGTAACTGTAATTTCAATCTCTGGAATCAATTAGTCTAGATGGAGAACAATAACTGGGGTAGAGAGATGAAAAATTCATGGTAAAATAGGGAGATTCTATCAGTACTTAAAACTGTTAATTACTCATTAAAATTTTGGTCCTTTATATTATTTCTATTAGCTTTATCAAGCATTTCTTTGGCTGCTATACAAATTTTTGAAAAGCAAAATTAGATTCTCTTTTGGCTTTAATAAATTTATTTTGAAACAATGGAAATGTGCCATGATTACATTGTAACATACTGTGGCTCACAAAGCAAATTGGTCATTTCTTTCAGATTCCTCCATCAGTTTTCTCTGAGTAAATATTTTCCCTTTCACTATAATTTATAATAATTTAAAACTATATAAAGTAATGCAATGTAATAGTTAATCATTTCATGTTTGGTTTTTTAGAGTTTAGTATATCATTTTGTTCATGTATTGAATTTATTTATTGAGCAGCAGAAATTCAACAGTTACTGTTCCAAACACTAGAAATGTAGTGATGATTAAATAAAATTTGATGACGAGAGATCAGCACTATTTTCTCACTAATACATAGAAAAGTATGATTTTAAAGAGTGATAACAGTGTTTTGAAAGAAATACAATAGGAATAGTAGAAATGTGCCTTAGGGTTGGGTGATTCTCTTAAATAGAATGATAGTGATTAAGTCTTGGGAAAGAAGGTATTTTAATTAAATAAGAATACTAAAAACAGAGAACCACATAAATAAGGAGCTCAGCTATCTGTGCTGAGGTTATAGACCTGGCCACTTGCACTCAAGTTTAAAGAACCAAGGCAAAGAGAATTTTGAAAGAGAAAAAAGCAAGAGACTGGTGTCTCTGAGAGTAGGTAAGTCAGGGAAGTAGAGTTCTGTGTTTGAAAGGTGTGATTTATTTTCATTGTGAAGTCAAGACTCCAGGCAGATAGGTGGATTCCCATAAAATTCCTATGAAATTCATCCTGCAGGAAGTTTGTGAGCCATCATTGTTCTAAGAAAGCGAATTAAGAGGCAATTGTAGAAGTTTAGGGAAGATGAAAGAGTACCTTGAACTTAGATGGTGACAGAAGTGATGGTAAAAAAATCATTTTCATGCACTTTGGAGATATATCAACAATATTGCAACTAGGTTGGATGTGGAAAAGTTAGGTAGATTAGATTACTGGGGGTGACCACTAGGTTTTTATTTCTTCGAGTAAGTTTTCTGCCCCTTTTCTCTTTTCTCTTTTCTCTTTCTGGGACAACTTTTTGCAAATGTTTTTCCTCTTGATGTCATCCTATATGTCTCATATGCTATCTTCATTTTACTTTTACTTTTTTTTCCCCCTCTTTCCTGGTCTACTTGGGTGAATGATATGGTACTATATTCTAAGTCACTAAGGTAATTGGAGTCTTCCTCAAATCTAATGTTGAGGTCCTCTACTGTACTTTCCTAACTATCGTGTTCTTTACCTCTATGAATTCCATTTGAAACTGTCTCATGTATTCTCTGTTTCTCTTTTTGTAGTGCTAGTTTTATTCCTCCATAGTTCTTAGAATTTTAATGAGCATCATCAGGACTGTTGCTTTAAAATATTGAAGTAGTTTACTTAAATCTATTGCACTCAGATTTTTCCTGATTTTTTTTTTTGTCCATTATTTAGGGTATATTTCTGTTTCTTCATTCTGTTTGATACTTTGTGTTTACTTTTATGAGTTAAACAATTTTTCTTCTATTCTTTTTGTAATGCCTTTTATTAGTACACTAAGTTACAGAGTATGGGCCTCAGTTGTTGACTTGGATTGCTAGACTGTCTATTGGTCTGTGATCTCTGCACTAGTTAGAATTGTTGGATATCTAGAGACAGCACTGCTGTGAGGTCTGAGAGCCCAGGTATCAAGGTTTGAAATTTTGAGTGAAAAGGCCTGCCCCTCCGCTTTCAGCAGCCATGAAGACAGCCTGTGAAATGCCAAACTAGCAGAGCCATAAAACATCCTGCAGTCTGAGCTCAGTGGAATGCTGTAAACAACTGATAAGTCACCAGTAAAGAACTTCCCATGCTTGAAATACCCCACCTTAATTTACATCTCTGTCTTCCTGCACTTTCTCTAACTTATATATAAGTGTACCCTAACCAGAAACACATGCTCAGCCTTTAGGGAAGGATCACTGCTGAGCCTGCACATAATAAATCTGCCTAAAATAATTCCCAAGAGCACCCACTTGGTTTATCTCCAGGAGAGCCACAACGAAATAGGGCAGAGAATGAAAAGACATCACCACCAAACTTTTTCAGTAGACTTGAGCTGTAACTGTTGCTGCAGCTGCGGTCTAGTTGCTATCTTAATTTGTTCCTCAAGTAATTCCACTGCCTCCCCCCAAGTCACAGGCATGAATACAGGAAAGGGAGGTCCAAGCGGTGAATATTCAGGCCTCAGACAGGCTACTGTAGTCCCAATAGAGGTCACTGGAAATTAGAGGTTGAGTGCTTCTTTGGCTCCTCAGGAGACTGTCACAGAAAAGAATAGTCCCTCCACAAGTCTTTCAGTCTTCTAGCTGGGTAGCAGCCCCAACTGGAAGCCATAGACACCATTCCCCAGAGATCCAGGGATAGAAGATCTTATTGCTTTACTATACAAGCTGTGAACAGATATGCAAAGCTGTTTATCAGTAGCCTCAGACAGATGCAGAGTTTCTGTTTCTCTGGATTCTCTCCAGTGATCCTCCCTTAAATAACAGTGCATAAAAGATCTCAGCCAGTCTGATCTCTGGCTACCGGTGCTGGCCAGTAGTAACCTCCTCAGGCAATCATTGCGTTGGCAGCTATGATAATCTTAATCAGAAGAACAAACTGCCCAGCACACTAGTGCACTAATGGCAGAAAGGCAATGCTTCTCATCCTCAGAGCCTTGCTACAATATTGTGGTCACTAGTGTTCACCAATACTAAAGAGCATCTGGAGAAGATGCCCTGTAGCATTTCTGTTCACCAGGAGGCTGTTCCTCTTTTTTATTACCCAGGCTTCAGTTTTTGTTCAAAAACAAATGTGCTGCAATCACGTTTTTTCATAATTCTTCTCAGCTCCCCATGTTCTATGTCATGCAGTCCTTTGCTCTCCAGAGTTCTGATTTTCTACAAAGAAAAGACTTCTTTTTTCTACACCAGACTGTGCATGCATATGTGTTAATTTCTAGTTGTGGGAACACCTATTGTGAGAACAAAACCTTCTGCCCCAAGAAAGCAGTCTATATCATTAGTTTTTCTCAATGGAACTTTGGGTCTCAATTCTCGGTGGCACTCACGCAAGACTGCATCCTGACTTCTATTATTTATGAAAATGTCTGAATCTTCTCTTCGTGAAGATACTGGTCCCCATTCTTTTTCAAAGGGTGTAGTTGCTACATGGGTGTATTTTTGTTGTGTCTGTGAGGAGTAGGTGATCTCATGATATTACCAGTTTACCATTTTGGAACTTCTCTCTGTCTCCTATTTTTATTTGACCATTTACTGATTTTTGGAAAAGCTGGAGAGAGTAACTTATTGGTAGTTGGAAAATCATTAATACTTTTATGATAAAGATGTCAAGTTTGAGATGTTCTGTTAGAAATCTAAGTAAAATTTGTTGTACTAACTAGTATGCCTGTATTAATCTACAGTTCTAGTGCAGTTATATAATGAACTTCTGAAAAGATTTGGCAGTATGTAGATAGAATTGTCATCAGGGATCTAAGTGGATTCACTGTGAGAGAAACTACAAATAGAATGTTGGGAAAAACGTTGCTAGACCATAACATTTTTAATTTATAATTCTTTCTCTGAGTTCATCACTCTACTTTTCTCTCCTTCCTTCTCTCTTTCTACTCTTCTCTCTAACAAATGGAGACAAAGTAATGGAATTGTAATACCTAAATGAATTAATAAATAGCACAGTAAATTCCCTTTAATATTTTGTCCCTGTGAAATATTTTCTTCAATTTATTTTTACCTTTAGTTCTCTATAAAATTTCTAGGAATAAAGTGTCTCTTGAATTGCTCTTTGTTTTCATGAGACAGTGTGTAGGGGTGTGTGCCTGTCTCTGTGTGAGTGTGTGTGTGTGTGAGAGAGAGAGAGAGAGGGAGGAAGAGAGAGAGAGGAAGAGAGACTAAAAGTGAATAGACAGAGTACTTTGATTTTATTTCAAAATTTGTTTGCCTGAGATTGTATCCTAATCATACCAACTGTAAAAATGTTACCTATGTATTTCACTTTCCTTATCTGCAAAATAAGGAAGAAGAAAATATTTACCTTCATAAAGTCATTGTCGAAATTAAATGTAGTTAAATGTAGTTAATATATTTGAGCTCTTGAGAAGAGTATTCAGCATGTTGGAATCATCAGTAAACCTCAGCTGTTATTTTTAATGATAGTAATAGTGTTACTATTATTATTATTATTATTGCATTTCATTGCTGCTGTTTTTACTTTTTGACAGAGTAAAAATTTATTAGGCAATTAATATGCATTTGGTATCTATTAAGTACAATATTTAGTTCATTTTCTTGAGAATATTAGTTACATATGATAGAAAGCAATTTAAATATGTTTCTAATTTTATTTTTTAAATTAGTATTTTTGAGTTATAAATTACATGTAAACTTGCACATATGTACACACATATTTGTGCGTATATATTATATATATATATACCGCTATACATTAATATATGTAACTCATATTAAAAATATTGTCTTGTGCATACCCTAGTGGCCTAGCACACCCTGGGAGCAGTCCTGCATACATCCCAAGGAATGGAGAGAACAATGAATGCGAACAATTAAATAAAAATAAAGTGCTTCTTCTGCCACTCTTCCTCACTGCCTGTCTACTCACCTTCATTCCTGCCTACATCTTTCCTTTAGAAATAAAACTAAGTCTCGGTATTTTATCAACACATTTTTTTGATAATTGAAAAATATATAAAACAATACTGTGAGCTCCTTTAGGCTCCTTTATGTTCTTTTATCTTTTTATACTTTGAGACTCAGACTTTTGAGCAGATGCCATTGATGTGCCTGGGTTCTCAGTGTATAAGCTCCTCTCAAGCCTGTATTGAAATAATGCATGGTTTTCATCACCTCTGTTTTCAATTTTTCTGAATATCCTCTTGCTTCTTTATGATTCCTTCTCTTTTTGCATCTGCACACTTCTCAATGAAATGGTCTTTTATATTTATAGTTTATATGTTGTAAAAGCAACACTGCCAAGAAAAGCTTAAATTTTTCTAATGATTAATAGAAGTGAATATTTTGCCAAAAACAAATGGACCAATAAAGGAAAACAAATGAGGCTACTTTTATCATTGGTAGAAGCTTCTCAGAATTAATTTGACACTTGATTAAGGATTCAAAAAAGCCAATATTTTTAGCAAAGAGTAAGAGTAAAAGTTATGTAATATTAATGCTAAATGGTGAGTTGGAAGTGCAAAACAAGGAGGTTTGGATTAACTCTAGGTGGTACAGGTCTTTAATAAGAGACATATTTATTGTTTGAATAATCAACATGGTCAAATTAATTGCACTTAGTTTTCTAGTTCAATGATTTGATTACGCTTACATTGACAGTGCATTTTCGCAAACTGCTCTGGCCATTACTTTTAAATGTTGACAGTATTACTTAATCTTGCCTGATGGGCAAAACAGGGGTATTATGCTTCTTTACTGGCTATCATCTCACTCAAAGTTGTGTCTCTTCCTACATCTCCTCATAGGTAGTTTACTCAAGCATTGTTATTGTTAAAAATCCATCTGAGTCATTGAAATGCATGATTTCTATGTCTTTCAACACCTGTGTGATTACAATCTGAGGTTATTAAGCCAACTGATTGAAAACTTCTCCAATTAAATTAGAAACCTTTACTAAAACTGATGTCAGTTTTTAATAAGGTCTCCTCCATGAATAAATCAATAATTATTTTACAAATATTTTCTATTATAATATAATGTTATCATTCCTCAAAAAGAAATGATGCATTACTAATAAAAAAGATATTAAATTAAAACCTTATCCAAAATATCTAAGGCCATAAAATTTTGCTCAGTTACTCACAAGGGCAAAAAATAAACAACAGTATAAAATATAGAGAATAATAGATCAAAAGTTTGTAGTTCAAATCATAGATAACAAAAGTTGCTAAATGTTAATAAAAATGACAAAAAAGGCATATATTTGAAGTTGAGCTTGAGAAAATTAAGCAAGATTGACTTAAATAAATGATAAAGTTTATGTTGCCCCTTTTTCTTTCTTTGAAACAAGTTTGTTTTGAGATGCCCAAGTATTTATCATTTAATAGCTTAGCAAGAATGAACTAGAATGGCATTTAAAGTCACTTAAAAACACTTACAACTTGAAATTATTTTATTACATTTATTGTGTTATCATACAATGTTCATGTACACCATGTAAGAGATATAGTTACCAGGATAGTGGTATCTATAAGTATGAATAAAATATTTTTGAGTAAGCAAATGAATCACTTTATTCATAACTTCCATTCCTCTTAGACAGTAGATATTATTTTCTTGGGATACGCAATGAAGATGAGATTTTTTTTTTCTTCTTCTTATCCCAGTGGTATTCATGTTCTTTTGCCCACCACCTGCAGATATTCATTAGCAAAACCTGGATTTGCATGCTGAGCTGTGGACCAAAATAAGGTTGTAAAAGACTGTGCTCAACACTGACATTTTCTCAGCAAGGACATGATATTAACCTCCTACACAATAAGAGTTCCATCCAATTTCCCAGAATGAGTTCTTAATTTAATTGGTCATTTGAAGTACATTTATGTTTAAAGAGAATATAGACTTATCTGAAAGGAGTAAACGATTAATAGATTAAAAATTTTAATGTCCAACAGAAGCGTAAAGTGTACTGATGGAACTAAATGAAGGTCAAAGAGCAAATGTTTTCTAAAATATAAGTTTTTTGAAATTAATAGGAACAACCAAATGTACAGAATTAAAGATGTATTTGTAATATACATACTAAAATATGGAGACTGATGTATTAAAATATTTGATAGATTAAATATTTAAAAAGAACTTCTGAGGAGAAATGTAAAGATAGAGAATATTTTATTAAGAGATTGGCTAGAAGGCCTTCTTCAGAATATAAATCACCCTAAAATGCTATATGACAATATCTTAAAAGAGAGAAAAAAACTGCAAGTAAGTTGAAAAAACTCTAGAGGTATAGTATACACCACAGCATTATTATCTTACATGGTATGTCAAATTAATGGATTATATTCTCTCTAAATATGATTCTCATTTATAGGTTGAAGTCCTATATACATCAGCGAAAGATTATTTTTCTTCATGATTTAGGAACTGACGTGAAAAACATCCTTTTCTGTCATCTTTCACAAATTCTTATACACCAATATCCATGTTCATACTTCAACATACTCATCATGAAGACTGAATTTTAATATAAAACGTGAAGTATCGGTTCCATGAATTTTCAAACCTTAAATTATAAGTGAAACTTATTTATTCTGAAATAACTATATATAAGAAGATTACAGGTCTAGTCAATCCTGAGTACTTGCTTGTCAGGAATTTAAAATAAAATGTGAAACTTCAATTAAAATTTTCTTTCTTTACCTTTTTAAAAATAATTATATATTGAACTTTCATGATGTGTCTTTTAGTGGTTACTTTAAAAAAATACTGTCTATTTAAAGTCCTTAAAATTTAACTTAACCAGTCCCTAAAAGTTACCTATAAAGCTAAAATGTTGCAAAGGTCAGAATAATAAAAAACAAATTTTGAAAATAAACTTTATCTGAAATAAAATTTTTTGGAGTAAAAATTCCTCAGTACTTTAGCATCACCTGGGTGGGAGGTAATTAAAAATGCAAAATAACATTCTCTAATAACATCTTCTCTTAGAAATACTTACTTAGAATTGTCTTTTAGCAACAACTTCTAATGATTCACATATGTATTAACGTTGGTGACAAATAGGTTTAAAACATTTTGAAATTAACAAAAATAGTGCAAAATGAAATTGTTATAAAACACATATTCTTATTCCAGGTAACAGTGTTTATTTGTCATATGGTTATATAAACAGGTCTAGGAAAGTCTATATTATAATAAAATCCTGACAAATTTGGGACAAAAAAAAAATCCCTGAAAGTCAAGTGTAGTGAAAAATAAATAGAAAAACACAATCTTCTTCTTATTATTATTCAAACCTTTCTTAAATTCAATATTCACTGAAAGATGTAAGGGAGAAGAAAAAATGAGTACTTAGTTTTGCATTAATTATATATATGTATAAGTAAGGTATATGTTAGGTATGATCGTCATTTTTGCTTTTGTAAATATTGACAGGAAAATTATATTTTTCTTGAATATTATACAAGTTTTGAGGAATTTTATCCTGATGAAAAATGTTCCTACAGAAGTCAAAGATTCCCAGTAGTAATTTCAGGATGAATTACTAAATTGTCCAAAGTGTTAAAGTAATCTCTGAATTTAATACATTTTCTTTGCTATAATATTTATTAATTTCCTTCATTATACCTGATGTAGTGCTCAAAGCAAACAAGTTCCTCTACTATTGCCTTACTTTAACTTTAAAATCTCTACCAAAGATAATAAAGATATACAACATTTCCTATGTCCTACACCAATCCCTCACTTTCTGAGTAGGACTGCAAAAAGTAAATAAACTGAAGGAAGATTTTAATGCTAATTTGCTTGTGTGTTTGGTCCCTTAAGGATTGGGATATATTTCTGTACTGAAAACTGTTTTCTTTCATAAGCTGATGTATGTCACATGAGGACTCTTTTTTACATCAATTATTACCTGTCCTCAAAGAAGGAAAGTTCCCTTACTTGGATATGGAATAACATTATATTTCCAACCAGTGTTGATCTACAGTCAGATTAAAATAAATGGACCCATGCAATTTTTCTAACTTATCTAGCAATTGTTTATTTTGTTGTTAATGATGAAATCTTGTTTAATTATTATTATTAGTCTATATGTATGCATCTATATACACACAGATACATACATATATATATTATAATATTTTGTCACCAATAAGTATTAAACAAAAAAAGGTTATATGACCATTTAGCACTTTACTTTTGGTTGGTCAAACTTTCATTTCATAGGGGTTTTGTTAGATATTTTTTCAGCTACATAAGAATTAAAACTTCTGTATCAGAGAAGGTACTTGAATATCTGTTGTATAACTGGGGATTAATGAGCTTTTATTTAACAAAAAATGTAAAGTAGGTTATTTATCTAAAAATAACTCTTCTATAAAAACACAAGTATGAAAACACAAATATTTATGTTACCTACCTAAAAATGAAGAAACTCACTGGAAATATATTTTGAGACCTGATTTTCCTTAGAATCTAGTATATTTGATCAGATCATATTTTGTAAATTCTAATACTGTCTCGATACTCTACACTTGAACATATTTCTCATTCTACTTTTGGGACTTTAGCAAATAAATGGTTCATTTTCCTCTCTAATTTGAGGATCAGAGCATAAGTTATTTTCTATCCCGTTTCAGGGATGATGTAGAATGAGCAGAAAAGGACTAATTTTTTTCTATCTACCAACATACTGATAATATCCTTTCTGGAGGTGTTTTGGAGTAAATATGTTTGTAAGATTTTTTTGACCTCTTAATTCCTATTTTGACTTTCTCTGATAACTAGCATTTTCAAGTACTGTATATTGCATTGTCTGTCTCCCTCTTCAAATCCTGTATTCTCATACTTTCACAGTTTGCTGTTGCAGTGATGAGCAGTAAGTCAGAGCTTCAACAAATCTGAGTCAGCAGATCATGAAAGCTCTAAAGAACTAATCAACAATACTGATGCAGACCTGTTTTTTATTTCTGCTAGCAAAATGCTCCAAAACTTTCTATGATATCAATTGCCCTTTGAAATCTGAAATTTAGGTGCATGTGGGAGAAGACAGAGGTTTTGTTAATGATTCTGAGTTCCAAGTATTTTCTCAGAATGCTTGCAAGGTAGAAAGATAATTGTGTGTATCATTAGGAGCCCACCAACAATATTTAAATCCATACATATAGCATCTACCACATTATTTTATATGTAGTATTAGAAAGAAAATAATAATCCCCAAATAGAGATGATTGTGTTAATTCCTAACTTACTATCTAACCTAGTTATGGTTCTAACTTCTGCTAGGAATGCAGTGGTAACTGGTCACTATGTACTTTTCTGATCATCAACAATGAGGACATTATTTTTCTATTCTCCAAATGAATATGAGATATTTTACAAGATCTTTTCCCACCCTCTATGAAGTTATCTAAACCTGAAATAATTCCTTCTCCTCTCATCTTGTCTTCTCTTTGCCTAATCTTGTCTTCTCTTTGCCTATATAAACGTTTAGTTTTATACTGCTTTTAGGAGCACTCTCTACTTTCTAGATGGGACACTGCCAGTTCACGAACTGTTTAATAAAACCAACTATCTCTTTAAAATTAAGTTGGATGAATTTTCATTTAACAGTAGTAATTGATCAAGGGACTAGGCTTTTGCCTAAATATGGTGCAACTCACAACAATGTAACTAACATCATCTTTCTTCCTTTAAGAAATATGTACTGATCACTTATTCGGTTACAGTAATCAACTCCACATTGGGCATGTTGTGCTGAATGAAGTAGATTGAGCAAACAACAATTGCAGTTGCTCTGTTATGCTACAAAGGCTTGAAATCCAGTATAGCAAGGATGCCGGAAGGAACCCTATGACATTTCTACAAATTACCAAAGGACAAAAAGCAAGATGAATATATGACCATATAATCTTAACTCTACAGCTTAACCCTCAAGCCTATAGGTTGCATTCTTTAGAAAAATATATATAACCTTGGTTTTTGTTATTTCTCAAACACATATGTAGTATAATTTTTTAAATAAAAAATGTTAGATATTAACTACATATTTCCCTTGACATATTTTCTTTGATACTAAATAATTAATGCACTCTTTTTTTCTTCATGCAAACTGTCTACATACACTGTATATATCTGAAACCAAATCTCTGAAGGGTGGATACAATAATGGAGGCTGCTTTCATATGTAATTATATAATTACAAAATCTCTCTAAATTGTCTTGTAATGACCACTAAATGATCTCATAATTGTGTAATGAGAAATCTTAACAGGAAGTTAATATATTGATTATAGAGGAAATACCTCTGAAAAATCAGTGTTTGTGATAAATCTTAAAATTAAGTAGCAGCCATTGTTGTAAATAAGAGGTAAAGAATAATGTTAGTACTGACATATGGAAAAACTGAATGGAGAACTTGACAAAAAGCTCTCAATACTAGCTGTCATAAAATTAGCAAAAATAATACAAAGAAGATTTAAGAAATGAGATGAATGTTTTCTATCAATATCATTATCATTTACATCAGAAAAGTGGACATAAATAGGATTAATTAAAATATGTATTGATATGAACTGTAAATTGTCATGAAATTTAGAAAAACAATTTGAACTGCAGTTTATAGAATAACTATAGTTAAATAATAATAAACTAAATGTTGAAATTTATTCCTGATATTGTATGAGCACCTATATGTATATTTCTAATTTTAATTTGAACATTATGTTTAATGCATTAATATTCATATAGAAGAAAATTAAAATCAATTATGCATTACCTTTTGTATGAACAGTCCTTTCTTGAATTGACTGGAAAACTTATTGAAAATAAGTTGTATTTATTGAACTTTCAGGAGTTATGAATGATCTCTAGAACTTCAATTATAAATCACACACATTTAGTTCCTATTCCATATTGAACTATAAATTAAAAGTATTTTTGAGTCTAAAATTATATTACATTTAATCTTTTAGATTCACAATTATGTGTTGAATAGAATTCTTACTTCTGGCTTACTGTATGAGTAAAATAACCAAGTAAGCCTATATCAGCAATCACCAATGCAGCAATTCCGTCTAAAAGTCTAATATAGTTTATAAATTTCACCACTATGTCTTATTCTGTTCCTCACTACACATTGATCCCCCACTTTGTCAGTTTAACCATCCCATTTTCCCCATCTAGTAACCACGAATTTAGTCTTACCATCTAAATGTTTCTTTTTCTTTTATTTAGTTCATTTTCAACATTCTTTTAACTTATACTGCTTTGTTAGTATAACAAAGTCATAAAATTTTCACATGCTGAACATTTTGAATTTTCTGTGATTGGTTCATAACCTTTAACCATTTTTCCTTACTGGGTCATCTATTATTTTCTAAATGAATTGGTAAGTTTTTAATACATTGTTGTTGTTAGTGTTTAATTATTGCTTTGCAGTATTTTCTTCGACAATTTGTCTTTTAATTATATTTGTACTATGCTTGTCTTTAACATGCTTTTAAATTATATAATCATTTGACAGTGCTTTCCTTAAGAATGCAAGAAATCCTTTTATGGTATCGAAATGACATTATAAATATCTTTTATCACTATCCCGGAATTTTGGAAAGGAATTTCTTTTTTATTCATTATAAAACTATCTTCTCAGTGTATGGCATAAGTAAAAGACTGAGTCAAAATTGCAGGCTTAAGATATTAAAGACATATAATCATGAATGGTAGAAATTATCCAAAGATTTGTCATAATGATAAAATTTGGAACTTGTTATTTATTATATTTTAAAAATTTATTGGAAAATATTAATGGAGAACTTGATTTTAGATTAGAAAATGATTATAATGATTGATTATGATGATACTGATATTTAAGATACCTTAAGAATATAAGATCTTTTTTGTCAGCTTGATATTTGTAGAAAATACAAAGTTTAAGACTCTTTGCTCCTTAGACTCCCATGAGTTGAAGGATTTTTCAGGAAAATAATCTTTTAAAACATCCAAGAATTATATAAATTCTCTGAAATGTAATTAGAATGATATATAAATCGAGATTTAAAAAGACAGAATATAAAAAATGAAAGAACTGACCAATTAACCATATCTATCAGCATTCTTCCATTTTTTAATTTATTAAGCATACAAGATCTTCATATATGTGGCATTAGGTTTTGTATACCGATTTATATCAAAAAGATATAAAAACAATGTATTTTAGAAAATAAAATCTATGTCAGCTAAAATCATATGTTTATATATCTATATTTATATACCTAATTTAAGGCAGTATTTCATAACTACCAAATGCAGGCTACAAATTCAATGTTTTGAGAAACAAAAGTTGACAGCTATTAATTCTAAGTACAATAAACATGTAAGTCCTCATGGGATAATTAAGAGAGGTGAGATTTTATCAGATACATGGATCTGCACTCAAAATCTGGAGAGATCCATAAACAAAGGCTATAACAGCACTTGTATGATAGTTGTCTATGAAATTGACTGAGAAACATTGAGAATAATAGATCCACAGTAACACAAAAGAAATAAGAACCCTAAATTTAATTTTACATACAGAAATATATTATAAATTATAGAAAGGATGATGATAATACTATTTATTGTGCTATTCTGAATACCATGACTGAAGCTAAGATAGTTAAAAATCTATCAGTATAGTTGTAAGAGGTAGTCTGGAAGATGAAAATGATGCACCACAAACAAATAGAACAAGAGCATAATTACCATAACAAACAGTCCACAGAATTCTTTTCCAAACAATTTTCCATTCAGTTCCCACAAATATAATCTATAACTGACCATTTATATTTCATGTACATTTTTTAATATTTTTGATATTTGTGTGTAGAGTCTTTTTCATTGTGTCTATAAGCACCTCAAGATTAGGATCATTCATATTACTAATTCTAGATCCCCTATTTTTGTTATCATAATACTAAGGATACATTAGATGAGCTCTAACTTTCTGATATTAGTATGCTTAGCATATTTAGCATATATTAGTATAATTAACTTTATTCTAAGAAGTAATATTAACATCTCACTAGATGAGTACATGTGATGCTTAAAGAATGACTTAATAACACATATTATGTTTCTTCACATTAAGAAACATCAAAACATTAAAATCTTAAATATCTTCCCTCTGACATTTTACAAATGCAAATGTAGCAGTGAAAATGGAAAAAGGTTGACATATTTTTGACATTTCTATTAGAGGCTCCCTTTTGAAAAGTGTTGCATTCAATTCTGTAAAATTTGTTCTTTATGTATTATTCTTCATAATTTTTTGATCGTCCGCTATGACAGGGTAGTATACAGATTTTTAAAGTTACTGTATTTCCTAAGCTATAGTAAAACTACAGATTGCATCTTTAACCGGGAATATGCTAAAAAGTAAAACTTCATGGTATCTCTCCCAAAGAGTTCTGTTTCTTGCAATGGTTTGTATTTATTTATGCAATTATATATAAGTTATTTCAGCAATATAAATTCCATTTATGTTTAGATGGTTATAGGATAGGTAGCTTTTAAACATACACGATATTAATCAGAAAAGTACGGAAAAGAATGTGCTTAGAAGATGGAATTCTTTACTATAATAAATACCAAAAATTTCAAAAAATGAAATACAATTATTTCAAAGTATGTGATAATTTTATTAAGATCTTAAATAATTACTAAAAATGTCCTAGACATGATATGAGTTCTAAGTGCTATATAAAATATATGTATTGATATTGCACACTAACTTTCAAAATGGAGTTTCAGTTTAAACATTGATAGATTGTATATTATTTGGGGTAATATTATAAAAACTATTTGAATGTGAAAATTAGTTACTAGATATAATGGCTATTTTATGTTTTATAGTATATGAAAAATTCCAATTAATATAGTTAGCAAATATTATTAAAACATTTTGGTAACTGGCTGTAGTACCTATTATTATTATTATATTTATTTGAACTTAAAAATCATGAATTAATATTTAATGAGAAAGTTCATATTAAAACATATAAAGTAGTGTTTTATCACAATGATATTTACATGGCTTATCATTTTATATTTGTATCAATTTTATCGACATTCATAGGGATTTTTCTGAGAAGAATAACAATTCTTTGGCTTAACTAATTTTCTTATGTAAATCAAATGTGGTTGCTTCTTTAGTAACTATTAGTTTTCTTAAAGACTACTCAACAACCACTACCAAAAAAGTTCCAAATAACTATGATTTATAAAAATAAAATCTGTGTTCAACCAGAATCCTGACCAAATCAGCATGGTCAATGCAGACATTCTCCCTCTTTTAAAAAAAAACAAAAACAAAACCTAGCAGTAATTATAATCAAAAAGCTTAGACATTTTTATAAACCTGACAGAAGTACTCACTTAAAAAACGCATGGCATCTGAGGATTTATGAGTACATGTGTGCACCTAAAAGGTAGTTTGGGCTGAAATAGATGACACTCAACTACTTCCTGTTAGAAGTAAGAAAATGTGTTAATTGCATTTAATATAGTTTATTACATTGTAGTCAACACAGGCCATCTGTCCACACAGCTGCCTCTCAGTGGTTTCAGCAAAGCAAGCAAGTGTACATATTTTAAGGGGAAGCAAAATTGAAAAGAGCAAAATAGTTCTCATTGAGAGGGTTTGTGTTACAAGACTATGTGCTAAATAAATTTTAGAAATTATGCAAGAGTAAATGCACTATATACCAGATTTTCTCCTGGGGCAAGAAGTGACTTTGTTAGGAGCTTCTCTTGATAAACTGCTTCTTTGGAAAAAAACTTTGAGGTTTTTCGTTGACTAAAGACAAAAAGTTAAAAGCAAAACAGTAAACTATGCTGACCAAATATGTAAGCTATTACTTACATACGGGGGTTTGAGATTGCGAAATAGTGAGAAAGGGGCCAGGGGAGTGTGAGACAACTCAACAGGGACACACTAATTCTGTTAAAGAAATAAGATGAAGGTATATTTAAGAAAAAAAGTAAAGTATTCAACAAGTTATAAGCATTTCTGGGTGAATTCCAGCTAATAAAATATTTAAGTCTATTATTCACACAAAAAATTGTTGTGAACATTATGCTTTTTGCTTGGTAATAATCAAAGACAGTACTGTGTTGATGGCTGGGTTCAGTAAGGATCAGAAGCAATAGCTTGGGGAGATGGATATAGACTTGACAAATTTGAGATAGAAGCTTATAGAAAAGTAAAGATAGACATGCTGCCCCATCAAAAGTTCACAGACATTTTGAGATGAGAAGGCAGCTTTCATCAAGCAGATAAACCTTAACTAATTTCAACTGGATTTAACAGAATGAACTTTGCTGTAGTTGGTATGAACTTATGAGCAAGTGGCCTCAGAAGTAGCGCCATTATGTAGCTTTCTGAGGAACAACACTAAGAAGTAAAGATTATTAATTGTGATCAGTATTTATTGAGTACTTATCTATGTCAGAAAATCTCTAGGTCAATGAATATACTACAGAGAATAAAAAAGACAGAAATTCTTACCTGTATGATGGTACATTCTGGTGAAGAAAAGAGAGATAAGACAAAAAAAACTGAATGAATAAAATACAATACATTAGCAGTAAGTGTTATAAGATAAATAAATCTGGAAAGGGGGTAGTAGGGAAAAAGTGCAATTTTAATTTGAGTAAAGAACTGAGTTAAAGGTAAAAATCAGAATCTTGTAAAGAGAGTCCCAGATAAAGAAACATGTATACTCTGATTCAATTTGACCTGAATTTCATGAAAGAGAAAGGATATTTGGGATCATAAATTATGAGAGTGTTCAGAGTTGATGCCAATTTTCTCTTAGTAAAAATATCACCATATTTGTAAGTACTAATTCAACTAATCAAGTTATATTTATTTCATAAATAAAAATAATCAAGAGGATTTCAAATTAATTTATTCCAACAATTGATAACCTTTAATCTATACAAAGTTATACGCAATCCTGGAATTATATTAAATTCTTTAACACTTTTAAAATCTTTAACTCTTCTCACCCTACAACATAAGTAACTAGGTATTATTTTGTATCCTTGTGCTATTTGATTTTATGGTGAGACATAAAGATAAGCAAAATATGTGAGTATTTCTGGAGGTCTATTTTCTCCTTATCAGAAGAGAACTGATAGGGTGTCAGTAGTACCAAAGAAAAAAGCAGAGAATGTAAAAAAATAAGGTCCACATTTATGCATTTCAACATATTTTTTTGAGCTACTGCCATATGTTAGCAGTGTGTTAAACACTGGAGTTATGGTGCTATAAAAAATAGACCAGTTTTAATCCTTAGGAAGACTGCATCCTAGTAAGAATTTGTGCATTATGTAGACAACACCAAAAAAAGTTTAAATAATGTGCATGGAAACATGTAGTAGCAAGGATTCCTCTTATCTTGAAAATCAAGAAAGACTTCAGAAAATAACATATAAAACTGAATTACAGGACAAGAAGTATCATATTGGTTAAAAGAAATGGGACAGAGATACTAAAGAATGTTGATAATGAAAATATTTCAAGTTCTAAAAATTGACCACAAGTTGGGCATCATGTGGATATGATATCATTTGCAACTCAAAGTGTTGTTTCGGCACAGTGCTAAAACTGAAAAGTTGCACTGTAGTGTTTCGTAAGAGAATGGGGAGACAGAAGTGAAGTCGTAGGCCTAGAACCAAACCTAGTTCTACTGAAAGCTCCTTCAAGGAGTTTTGCAATGAATCATAACTAAACATCAGTCAGACAGTGAAGGTGATATCAAAAGTGATTCAGTTTTCAAAATTGGAGCTAAAAAGTATTTTTCTATGCTTGCAACCAAATAGTTCTAATTGATGATAAAGCATAAAATTGATGTCTATAACCCAATAGATTCCTTTATGTAAATGGGGGCGGTAAAGATTTAATAAATAGATGAAAGATTAGTCCTTTGATATTGTCAAGAACTATTCATCCAGGATGCAGAGGGTAGGTTTCTGATGCAAGTATATTCATATAGGTAAGAAAATAAAAATTTTCTGGTCTTCACTTTCTCAGTAGGAAAAAAGGACAGCGTTATCAGTTAAGAGTGGCATTAGAAAGGAGGTCTTGGTGATTTTAGGAGAGAGAATATGTTAAATTGTTATAAGTCGAATGGTCCACTAGAAGAGAATAGATATGTATTCAAATTAAACTTTTAAGCAGCTATGTTAAGGACAGGGCTGCAGATGGAATATATGTGGGGTTTGGATTAAGCTGATAATCAAAATTTCATCTGATGGACATGATAAAATAAGAAGGTTGCAAGAAGGTGTAAGATATATAAAAGATAGGTCACTGTATCTAATCTGCAAAAAAGATAAGTAGAGACATTAGGGACACTGGACATTACAAATGTAGTTTGATCAATACATGGAAGACCCCACTGTCATCTAAGAGTTATTGGAAATGGGATACCAAATAGAATTAACTAGAAAGATGGAAGTGAAATTTCTCTAAAGTGTCAATATTGAGATTATAATAATACAGCCATTGGTGTTGAGAAGGTTTAAGTAATTATCAAGGAACTAGTTAATGACCACTGAAGTAGAGAGTGTGAAGGAGCTATATAGCCAGATTATTAGATGCATCACCTACATGAATTTTGAAATCATTTATGAATTATGACAGAATTAGTGCAGCATAAAAATTAAATGTGTCTGCCGCAATCCACATCCACCTCCAAGTCTGTGGACCAAAGTTATTGTACATACAAAATTTGAGAATAGTTTCAGAGCACTGTGTCTCCAGTAAAGCTAAAAATGGAGGTGATTGTGAGGCAGTTCAGAGACATGTGTCTCAGAGGGTGTGAAAGCCACACTTCCCACATATAAACACCAGTTTTCTTTAGTGAATGTTTAGGAAATCACTTGATTAGCAATTTCCTGTCATATGCAGAGCAGAAATTTTGTGAACTTCAAATTTATTACAGTATTCCACTATGGCTATTTGTACTGCCCAGGTAGAGTTTAATATTTGTTGGAAGTGTGCTAACTCTCATTATGCAAAATAGGGAGGAAGGTCCAATGATGAATTTTCTGCAGGTATAAGTGGTCTGTTGATCCCAGTGGGAAGGTGGATAGTGGCCATCAGGAAACTGCAATGTCTTCTAGGAGTCATCAGTAATTTTCTAAATTTTTCATATATTCATTTTATAAAAGCTGTGGTATACTATAAAATATGCACCATTGGGGAAATGTATAATTTCAATCAAGTTAACTCATTTTAGCCATAAGATTCAGTGTGAACATATCTCTGAGGTAAGAAATAATTTTATATCACTGTTCAGATTTATATTACTAAATGTATTATTTAAATATTTTTATTTCAACTTATATTAGTTTATTGGAGTCTTATTTGACACATAGTTATTGAAATGACAGAGGCATGGATTATCATATCTTTCCTTAATCGTCTTGGCACAATATGAATAAATCAGTATCTGACTATTCACTCATCATATCTTAAGGGTCATTTCTCCCACTGATCAACTCAGTCTAGTAAGTCTAAGAGTGAAGACCAGGAGATTATGTGTGTATAGTTACAATAACTGGTCCTGGATCATTTTTAGCAATAACAATATTATGGTGACCAAAAAAAAAAAATGCATCTTCAAAACTAGACATCAGATAAAACAAAACATGAGTACATTTCTGTTATAAAGGTAGAATTAGTGACCAATGTCGTGCTAAATAAGCTCTCCTATTCACACTGTCTTGTGTTTACCAGAACTGGTTTTCCAAGTGTATAAATGCAGATGCTTTTTTAACTTAAATTTATTTCTGTTAAAAATAGTGTCCCCAAGAATACCTTACATGTGAATGATTCTGCATGAATGTAGCATACCTGCAAATATATATATGTATGCATATATACAGATAGATATGCATGTACACACATATATATGAATAATTGCTCTTTTATAATTAATTACAAGTATGTTTTCTTTAGTTTTTGATGGAATCTGTTTATAGGAAAATTTTTCTATTGTTAACAGCAAGTTGTATCAGATTTATTTTCTTTTTGACTGCCAATTTTTAATGGTACAATAAAAGATTCTACTACAATATTATCCTTAAAAATTCTCATAATTTTAGTACATTTACAGTACTCAGAAATCCTCTTTTTTAACATATAAATTTTGACTCCATATATAATTTATAATGGAAAATATGAAATTTCACTTTAAATGACTACTCAGTTGTTAAAAATGTTTTCTATAATCATTGCTTCATTAGTGTGAAGAATTGTATTTATCATTTGATAAACTACTATTATTTTCATATTTTTTTATTCTTGTAATAGCATACACTAATTATAGAGAAATTGTTATTCTATATTATATATTTGAATTACTAATGTCTGAGAGTTGCCAGTTTGCTAAAGGATTTTCCAATCACTCTCGATGCTTGTTGTACAAGAAATTTAGGAAAATTTAGTCATTTCAGAAATATTTTAATATTTTAACTTGGGTTGCTATGAATGTTTTCTGTGACTTACTTTGAGACTTAATACATTTACTGCATTATGTCTTCCTATTTAGGGTAATGTTTGACTTTCCATTTATAAATTTCTCCTTTGTGCCACTGATTAAAAACAAGATTTTCTTTATGTAAGTCATTTATTCACTTACTTTATAATTTTTCATTATGTATGCCTTTTATTAACTAATGAACATTGTTTTCTTTTCAATTTTTGGCGGGCTTTGCAACTGGCTTTTTAAATTTATTTTTAATATTGTATTCCTAGTATCTTGATCTAGAAATTATCTTTGAATTTTTTAGTTTTATCACAATACTTTTTCTTTAAAAATTTTTTTCTTTTATCAAATCTCATTGGATAAGTTTTATGAGAAATATAAGAGCATACTCATTTATTAAAAAATGTGGTTAGATCATTTTTAATATATACAAATGTTGTGTGATCTTAGTCTTGAAGCTCATTGTTAATGGTATAATTTATATGCCTTAATAACTTTCAACATCAAAAATTTATCCTTAATAAACTCATTTTGGGTAAGACTACTTGATCTGGAACTGACAGTATTTATCCTCTAAATTCAAATAAACACACCTCAGCCATAGAAACCATAGTGTAGGGTTTGCAATACAGTCTGTGTAGCAGCACCTCTGCCAAGTGCCCCTTTGCCCCATAAAGAAGATATTTATTGCATGGGGAGTATCTTCTTCCTGGGAGACTAGCATTGCAGATTTTCCTGTCTTTTCACACATATCCCCATGGCATAACTCCCATTACAGGCTTCCCATTATATCAAAGACTGCTTAGTCTTACATCTGAATGTCGCTGCCAGAGAACTCACCAAATTGCGTAATGTAAAATGGAGGAGAGTAAAGGTCAGGGTTTCCCAGGGACAGCTGGTACTCTCTGAACTTGCTAGGGCTCTTGCATATCCCTGGACTGTGGAAAATGAACCTGAATGTTGGAGGAGACAATGGGCAGCCAATCTTAGGAAAACATGAGATAGCAAGCGAACAAATGAATTGAATTAAACAAAAATTGACAAAGTAAAAGAGCAACAGACTTGTAGCCAAAACCAAGCAAATCAGTGAGAAATAAGTGGGGACTGGAAGAGATGAGTGGGGAGAGAAGGAGGCCAAACTGGGTAAAGGAGATTAATTTTATCCTGAAGATAAAGGAAAGAGTGGGAACATAGTGCTTTATTTATGGATGTCAATTTACTATCATGTATGCCCTAAACCTACTTAGTGCTATAATGCAATATTCTTTCAATAAAATACATTATAAATGAAATCCAAACTTAACAGCAATTGATTGTAGTAAGTAACTTTCATAAATATTTTAGCCTCCCTTTTTTCTCTTCTTCTTCCCACAGTTGAGAATGAGTCCTCCTGTTTGGAAAAGTAGAACCAGGTGGAATGGGAAGGGAATATCCATAAAATAAGGGAACACTTAGACTGAGGTCCAAAATTATGTAGTGAATGCATTGCATTCAAAATCACCAATACTACTAAATTTACCACAAAGGATGAGATATGTTAATTGGCAACTGAAATATTTCTCCACACCTATCAAGCCATATGGTCCTAGCACATGATGTTGATATCATTTATTAACAAAAACAAAAATATTTTGTGTTTATATGCAATTCATACCTGTCACATATGCTATGGTTTCTCCAATCTAGAACACATTAAATATATTATTAGTAGTACCTGGGAGCTACTCCATAGTGATTTAATTATAGTCATGGGTTTGAATTTCATAGTCAGTCTTTCTTTCTTTCTTTTTTTTTTTTTTTTGCATTACAGTTTCCTGGGTAAGACTAATACATAAACAATGCTGAGCTCTAATACAGGACTTCCCATACTTCATAGGCATATAAATTACCAGGGGACTTAAAATTGCATCTCTGGTGACACAAATGCTATTGGCCCAGAAGAAGACTTAATGTCATATTTTAAATGGAGCACTGAAAATGTCTATTTTAACAACTTAATGTAATTCATTTGTGTTTGTATGTGTGTAAAATGTGTGTGCCTGTATGTGTGTGTGTGAGACAGAGAGACGAGAGAGAGAGAGAGAGAGAGAGAGAGAGAGAGAGAGAGAGAGAGAGAGAATCATGCATTGATTAATTGAAAAGCTACCAGTTTTGTTCCTAGTAATTTGCTTTCAAATTTATTTTCAGGGAGAAGGAAATTATCAACTGATAACTTAACTACATTTGTTCTTGTATTTATATTTATTTCTTCTTTTTCACCTTAATTTTTCAGCTTGGTGCATCTATGGCAATTTTCCCTTCATTTGATTAACTACAGGCATGTTTTTGTTATTTCTTAATGAACAATACTGTTTGAAGTGTACATTTTGCTGTTTTTCTATTTTTATAACCTATCAATTTAGAAATTGTAAGGGAAACTGAATAAACAACAATTCTGCTCAGCGTTTGTCTTGAACCCTAGATCAATGGACAATCACCATGCCAAAAATAAGATATCAGCAACAACAGCCCAGCCAGCTGGAACCCACTTTCCAGATATAAAACCCCAACAAGCTATCTGAAACGATGAACATCCTGCTTTCTGAGAAAGCAAGACTCCAAGCTTCCTGGGAAACTAAAAGACCTACATGAGAAACTGGTAAAACATCCTGTTTCCCAGAATCCCATACCTTCAAGCCCATGGAAAATTAAAAAATACCCTGTCTCCCCAAACAGCGTGAGAAACAGGAAAACTACCTATATCCCACCCAGGATTATATAAACCCCAGTCCCCAGCAATCCGATGCTAACTCACTTCTTAGAGTCTGGTCCCTCTTCTGTCTTGGTGAGTGAGTAAAATTTTCTATCACTTGCTCACAAATCTTCCTACTGCTTGCTTAATTGTGGTAAATTTTTACCCCCACACTTTAACCATTTATATACCTTAAAGAAAGCCTCAATTAACTGTCCTTTCTTAAACCGCAAAGGTGACTACATAGAATCTAAAACCTAGGCTTCTAACCTCCAGAACTATGAGAACAAACATATGTTGTTTTTAAGCCCCAACCCCCACAAAAGAAAAAAACATGAGATATCTCTCCCTCAGTTTCTTCCTCCTCCCCACTCCCTCAATTTTTCTCTCCTTCTCTTTCTCTCTCCTCCTCTTTCTGTCTCCTCCTCCCTTTCCATGAGGTAACTTAAGAAAGAAAACTAATTCGAAGAATGCAACCATGATGCCATCCCGATCTCAGACTTCCAGCTTCCAAATATGTCAGAAATAAATATCTTTTGTTAGTCACCCGGACTATGGTAATTTCTTATCATTTGCTACTATTTGAATAAAACTGAGGCTAACTCTGTATATTTTTGTTTGATTTGATGAACGCTCTCTCTCTGCATATATGTATATGTGTATGTATATACATATACAGAATAAGTATTTTATATATATATATATGGAAGGTCATAAAATGTATTTTTGTAGTACAATGAAAATTATAATAATCATTCAAGTAATTTAATATTCCTAATAACCTGGAAGCCGGGGTCCTTATAAAATTTTATCTCCTTCTGTCTACTATAACCAGACTTACATGCTATTGCTTGCCGTCTTTTTAGTTTTCCAAAGAGAAAATGGATGCCTAAACAAAATAATTTTATTTTGCCTAAAGTTGAATATTTCCATAAGGAAAATTGTTCAACAGTGTTTTTTTGTGGCTTATTTATTTTTCATATTATATTTGTAGATCCATCTTTGTTGGGTATTATGCTTGCACATTCATTTGCACTGTTGTATAATATCCATCACTTGAACATACTGTATTTATGCATTTACTCTATTGTTTGAGGACATTTGGGTTGTTTTCAGTTCTGAGCTATTATAAACAATGTAGCTTTGAATATTCCTGGATAACTTTTCTGATGCATAAATAAATATATGTAATTCATTATGGTATAAATCAAAATATGAATCATAAGGTAATACAGATTTCATTTTACTAAGAAAGTATTTTGCAAATATTTATATAAATTTATAATAACATGAGAATTTTTATTGTTTCACATTTTCCCTATAACTGATAAGTGATAGAAGTAATTTTAGATATTCTGTTAGTCATGGTTTCTGAATAATTCATATTGCCTATGAAGTCAAGCATATTTTCATACATATACTGGTAATTTGAATAAACATTTTATCAAACTCTCTCAATTTTTTCCCCATCTTGCATTTTTTCTTTCTCTTTGTGTTTTTTGTATGTTTGGCAATGCCTATTAGTGTCACAAATACAAAATCAAATTTTGTGACTTATTTTCTTATGTTCTAGAGATGTCTTCTAATGGGTATAAATTTTTAAATAATTATCATATTGTATTTTCTGTAATTGTCAGAATGATTTATACATTGCTGTAAAATGTGTTTATAAAAATATCTGTGTTCATAAAAATATTCTCATGAATTATATATCTTTTACTATATATTTATCCACTTATTTAATTTGGCTTTTGACTTTGTTTTATAATATATCTACAATTATTTTTTCACTGTATTAGAAGTAGGCATTAATATATCATTGCTTATACACTAGTGTCTCATTGTTCCAATATCATGGAAAATGTAGTCTTTTCCACTTCAAACAAGTGTTATCTTGTTATAAGTAATACATAAAATATTATTGCATAATATCAAATGTAATCATAATTTCTATTTTATTCCTGCTTCTCTATAGCATCAATGCTAATGTGACTTACTATGATAAATCTTGAATATGAATAGTTTTCCACCTTATTCTTTATATCTTGGTTATCAGAGACACTTCAAATTTTCTTACAAATTTAAAAGCAACTTGACAAGATTCCAAAAATCCTACTGGGATTTTTTTGTATAGTTATATTAAAAGTATAAAAAATATAGGAGCAGTTGATATTATTACAAAACTGAGACCTAATAATCTGTAACTATGATATAATTTTATTTGTTTAGGATTTTTCTGTCTTCCAAAAATATTTAAGTCTTCTCTATTGTCTCTTAAAAAAAGATGATGATAAAATTGGTGTATTATACACAAATGTCAATCTATGATGATGCACATCTTATATATATAATATTATGCATATATAATATGATACATTTTCTGAGTAAATTAATTGATATAATAAAATACAATTGCAAAATTCAATTAAAAAATCATAAAACAACCTAAAGCAATGTTGTAAATTTTCCATAGATGCCTTAAGCATATTTGGTTATGTTTATACATAAGCACTTACTTTTTCAGATATTTTATTTATTTCATACCTCTTTCTGTTTAGCTGGAAGTGAAAACCAAAAAATCATTTCTTTTTATAACTAAGTTCTCTTGTTAATTCATCTTTAGTTCCTTTGATTTTTTTACAGGCATAATAATGCATATATTTCCTTATAATTTCTATAATTTTCCTTTGCATTAACTACAACTTTTAGTTCAGTGTTAAAGTAATTATTGTGAACTTCCTTGCCTTTAAATTTTAGAGGGAAATATACATGTATGTAAGTAAAGCAGTGATTTAATATACATTGTACAATGATTCCCACAATCAAGTTAATGCTGATCACCTTCTTACAAGATTCAGCAAGAAGATAGTGGTTTCACATTTTTGTAGGTATTTTTGTCAAGTAAGTTGACTTCTTGTTTTAGTTTAGGGTATTTTTGTTTTTTTAAAATGTTAAATCCATGTTTATGAAATGTATTAGACTACAATATTTCTGTTAGTGTTCCTATTGTATTTTTTTTTTTAAGGAAAGGTTCAGGTAGGCACAAAAAGAGAAGGAAGAAGCACTTCATTTTATTTTCATTTATTTAGTTGCTCACACTGGTGGTCTTCCTCCAGATTCGGGACTCTAATCCAGGGGTATATGGTATGTGCTCCTTTGGAGGCAATTGACACAACCATTACTGCACCAGAATACAACATTATTGTATTGTTTAATCAGTTTTATTGACATCTTAAAAGTACTTGAACACTATAGATGTGTATGACATTCTCTATATTTTTACGTGTTTTAAAAAAGCAATTTCTTCCTTGAGTGCTCAGTGGCATTCACTAGTAAAAAAAAAAATGCACTTTAAACATTTCTTTCTTATGTAATTTATTTCCCACATTCTATTGAGCCATACTATTTATTTTCTAAAAGAAGTTGCTTATACTATTGAGGTAAATTAGAGAACATTTTAATGTATCACAGATCTATAAAGGTTAAATATCATGTGCACGATCTCGTCAGCATACTGCTGAATTTGGTTAACTAATATATATTTTTAGTGTTTGTTTTTTTTAAGGTAAGGTTCAGGTAGATATAAAGGTAAGTAGACAGTCAGGCAGGAAGAGAAAAGAGGAAGAAGCATTTTATTTCTTTTTATTTAGATGTTCATGTTGGCTGTTCCTCCCAGTTCTGGGACCTTAACCCAAGTCCTTGGGATGTATGTCGACTGTGTTCTCAGCTGGAAGCAGCAGAGATAACCTCTACTCAACCAGGGTGTGCCCATTATTTAATATTATACTGAGAACTTCAACACTGAATTGTAGTTATTGACTTGTAATGTTCTTTTCCTGTAGTGTCTTTGGTTTTGGTATCAGGGTAATACTGGTCTCTTAAAATAAATTTTGAAGTGTTCCTTTCTCTTTCTATTTTTTTCTTTTTCATTTCCTTTAAAAGAGTTTGAGAAAGATTTATAGCATTATTATTATTGATTATTGGTATTATTATGAATGTTTGATTCATATGAGCCTTTGGGTTTTCTTTGTTGGGAGACTTTTAATTACTAATTCAATCTCTTTTGAAACTGATTCAATCTCTTCACTCATAGTCTGTTCAGATTTCTATTTCTTTTTGATTCAGTGTTGGGAGGGTATATGTTCCTAGGAATTTATCTAATTCTTTCTAAATTCCTAATTTGTTTATAAACTCAATAGAAAAAATAAATACTTTAACATTTTTTTCAGAGGAACTGATTAGACATTTTTCTAAAAAGGACATACAAATGGACAACAGGTACATGAAAAGTTATTTAACATCGCTAATGAGAGAAATATAATTTAAAATCACATTGGGATATTAGCTTATACCTTTTAGATGACTATCACCAAAAGAGGAAGAGCAAGAGAGAAAGAGAGACAGAGACAGAGACAGAGACAGAGACAGAGAGACAGACAGACAGAGAGAGAGAGAGAGAGAGAGAGAGAGAGAGAGAGAGAAAGATAACAAGTATTGTATAGGATGTGGAGAAAAACTGTTACTGCTGGTGTAAATGTAAATTGACACTGTTACTAAGGAAAACAGTATGAACTTCCACAGGAAACTAAAAATAAAACTACCATTTGATGCAGCAATTCTACTTTTGGGTATATATTTAACAGAAATTGACCAGGATAGCAAAGAAATACATGCATTCTATGATCATGCAGCATTATTCACAATAGCTAAGATGTGAAAACTTACCTAAGTATCCACCAATTGATAAATGGATAAAGAATATGTGATGTAATGTTCCTTCAATAAAACTAATATTTAAAAAGTTCCCCTAAAAAAGGAAAAGTAGAAGTGGCTGTATAGGTCTGGTGGTGAGGGGGAAATAGGGAGATGTCTGTACAAACTTCACTTACAAGATAAATAAGGACTGAGTATCTACTGTAAAAGATAATGACTGATGACTGTAATTGATAAAACTGTATTGTATTAATAAAATTAAAATGAGTTAAGATAGTTGAACCCCAATGTGTGTGCGTATGTGTGTGTGTGTGTGTGTGTGTGTGTGTGTGTGTGTGAGAGAGAGAGAGAGAGAGAGAGAGAATTATGTGATGTGATATATGTGTTAATTAACTAGATGGAGTAAATTTTTTCACAATGTGTAAGCATATCAAATCACCAAGATGTATAGTTGAAGTATCGTACAATTTTATATGTAAACTATACCTCTATAGAGCTGAAAAATTAAATATCAGAATCTCAATACCCTGATAAGATATATATTTATTTCACATTTGTGCAAAATTTGTGAATGGGTATTCTCAACTGTCAGATGATTCTCTTCTAATCAGTGGCTTCATGGAACCAGGCACTTTCTAATGTGGCTTGTCACCTACAATGTATGGAGTTGGAATATGTGAGACCATAAATGATCAAGCTTGGAAACTTATGAGATCAACCTGGAAATGTAATACATCACTTTCATCATGTTTAATTTACTGGAACTCAGTCACATAGCTTTTCCAAACAGTATATCTGGTCTAGCTGCTTGCCAGGAAAAGGAGATTGATTAGGGGATAATTTAAAATTGTTGACATGACATATTGCTTCTAGTAATTTGTCTATTTATTTTGCATATTCAAATTATCTTTTCTAAAATTATTTATACTATAATTTAGTCATGTTGCTAATGATATCAGTTATAATGTGAATTCTACTTTTTTGGTCATCCTATTAATTAATTGTGCCATTTCCTATTTATTTGCTCCTTGATCAATATCACCAGACCATTAACAGTGCATTTCTCCTTGGAAACAATGTTTCACTTTGTTGTCTCAAACTAATAAATATATGTATGTCATTGATTTCTACTCTTCCTTTTTTTCTCTCTTCTTTTTCATCCTCATATGCATATGTGTGCAGTTGTATTTGTGTTCGCTTTTATTAATATTTATGTACTATGCTTGCATTCAGTTACCCTCAAAACTTCTTATTCTTAAAAATAATTCTAATTAGTCTTATATTTTATTTGCAAACAAAACAAACTAAATTATACACACTTTTGTTTCTCAATTATTTAATTGTCTAAACTTTAGTATTTCTTTCCCATCAACACATTTTAGAATCCATTCAATTCAGTTTCCCAACTAAGAAAATACTTAACAAGATTGCTTTTGCAATATATATGAGGATGAGAGTGAGACTGTGGAAAGGAGCAGATGATCCTAAATAATTGTTAGTCTCTGAAAACCAATTCAAAATAACTAGTGTTGCTCATTGGGTTTCTGTCCTCTGATTTACAGTTATTTCCATTCCCAAATGGCTCACTACCCATTACAAGGTAGTTGAAATTGGTTTTTGTATCAAACACTATATTTTCCTGGAAACAATTATCATACAAGAGGCTTCATCCTAAGATGTCTGTTGCCCCTAGATATTGAATCTTCATTAACATTTGAGACAAAGCTACTCATAAAAAAATGTTGTGAATGATGACTGAAAAAATCTTTTGACCATTACCATCTCATTATTCCCAACTCCCACGATCTAAGTAACATTCTGTCTGGTTATTCCAAATCTCATTTCTAGTTTATTTTTTTTCCTAAATAATTGATGAGATTTGTGTATTTCCAAACATTTCAACACACTGATAATTCTTGGATAAGTTGCTCATCATGATAACATCTTATCTCACATCTTAGTCCACAGATTAGTCAATCTAAATGGTTTCATTCAGTTATTTCTGTCCTGTCCTGAATTCAGACCCTACAAAGGCAGAGTTGTTTACATGCAATTATAGCATATAGAAAGATAGAAAGTACTGAGGTGATGAGATGAGCAATAGGATCTAGAGGAGAAACATACTAAAATTTGAAAGATAAGTTAAAATATATGTGAGTGACAGATTGGTGTAGGAGGCAAGCAAGAGGTGTAATTATATTGCTGGTAAATCAAAGCAGTACTTAAGTTTTAAGTACATCTACTATGTGCTTATACAAGTATGCCTAGCCCATTTAAAAAGGCTAGGAAAAATGAACAAATTCAAATCATACAACAAAATGCTTATATGATTTAATTTTTCCTAATTTATAGGTTTCACTCGTTAATTTATTTATTTAAACAAGCTTTTGAATCCTTTAATTTAGAATGCAGATGTAGAGAAAGCGCACATGCCTTCTTGAAGTTCACAGAAAAAAATCTGATTATGATAAAACTATCTAAGAAATAGTAATATGTATCTAAGTAATCAAGAGAGGAGCATATATCTAGTTAACACTGGATAATGTGCAGATTGAGGATATTTCCTGCAGCAAATGCTGTTTTTGGTAACCTTGTAGAATAAGGTCGATTTCCTAAGAATACATGCTAACAGGAATCAGAGACATTCTGGGAAAAGAGAATAAAATGTGCAAAGACAAAGCCTTAATAAATATGATGCATAAAGTAAATTAAAAATATGAAGTAAAACTCAAAAGTGTCTTTTATTACATTTTAAGGTTTTAGTACAAGAATAAAATGAGACCAGTCTGCTGTTAAGAATTATAAGCAATATGGACATGGAAAAGGAGAAATAGGCAATAATGGAACAGAGAAGATGGAACAGTATGAGAGAAATTAGAAAATACAGTAGCAATGCTTTGACCACTAGAATGAGAAGCAGTGAAGGAAAGGAAATAATACTTTATCTCCTACTAGAGAAAGGCAATTTGGGGTGTGCCCTGGTGAACTAGTGGTCTACTACACCCTGGGAGCAGTCCCACATACATCCCAAGCTTCCTGGTTCAAGACCTAGGGCCAAGGGGAACGACCAAAGTGAACAACTTATGAAAAATAAAGTGTTTCTTCCTCCTCTCATTTCCTGCCTGACTGCATCTTTCCTTTTAAAAAAAGAAAGAATGGCAATTTGCAGGGTGATTCACAGGTTTCAGCTATATGTGGCTAGGCAATTGCTATAGCATCTAGAAGAAAAGATACAGTAACTGAGGTGTCAAAAGTGAGATGAGAGTAGAATGTTAGCATGTGTAATTATAAATATGCATGAGCACTTAAGTGAAAAATTGCTGACATAACTGATTTGATGTCATCAGCATTTCTGTGATATTTAAAATGCTGATATTTATGGGACTAAAACATAACACCCCCAGTTTCTCAGATTTTTTTTTTCTCTATGTGCTCATCTCTGTCATGAAGAACCAAGGATAGTGAAGACAACCTCAGAGACAAACTCCTATTCTTCTAAACTTGTAGCCATTACTTTAATTAAAGAATCCATCTGCCAATCCTTGGGACTCCATCCTTCTCCTAATCAAATCTCATCTCTATTCTCTAGAAGAATGAAGAAAGGGGAGAGATTTTTCTATGCTTTTAGCATGAGTAGGATGAGTCATTTCCCCTTACCATGCAGAGACTCCCTCTACCCTCCCCTAAGATCTCCATGACTCAGTTCAGATATGAGGGTGTGTGTGTGTATGTCCCAGTAAACTCAGAATGTTCTGCCACATAAATTCTCCATTCACATGTTATTATTAAATCTTAGTTTTTCTCTTACTAATTGTACCTATGTTAATTTGTTCATTCATCTAGTTTGAGAAACCTCAGAAAAATGGGGAAACTTTTCCTTTGGGCCCCAGAATATATATGATTAGGTCAAGCAAGATTTGGACATAACATTTTGTGGATCTATTAGGTCATATCTAAGGCTGGAACCTGAAAAAGCAAAAACTGCATGGGCAGGTCAGGAGGGAAGAAGTCTGAAGAAAAGAGAGAGTGAAAAATAGTAAACAAAGGGATTAAAAGAAAGATAAACATCTGACCTTAACTCTTGGGAAGTTGAGTTTCAAAATATGAGTATAGACAAACTTCACAGAAAAACATGAGTCTGTAAATATCTAGGATGGGTATCACAGATTTATCCTCAAAACAATCAATAGTGATCTAGGGGAATATTGTGCATTCTCCAAAAATTAGAAGAAGAATAAATGGAAAACAATGAAATACAATATTTACCTATAATACTCAGTGGACTGGAAATTAAGGAGATACTGGAGAGCATGTAAAGGAAGAAATACAAATCTTCAAAAATGAAGAATTCAAGTTTATCACTCAGTCTATTTAAAATATTAAAGATAAAAACTATGCAAAACAACTTAGTATGATTAAAAATAAAATTTGTAATCAATCAACAAATGTGATGGTGAATTTAAAATTAGAAATGTTCATTGTCGGTAGGGTGAAACTTGCTTAAGGCATTGAAAGTCAACAGAGATCAAAACTGATCTATTTTCTTTGAAAACATAGGCATGGATGCTACTCAGATTTTTCCAGAATGGTGCTTGTTTTTTGTTTTATTTTGTTTTGTTTTTTTGGGGGAGGCTGTGTTCAAGAAATAACCAAGTTGTAATTTTCCAGTATTTTTAATACCATAGCCAATGATTTGAATATATTTGGTTTCACAGTATTATCAGGAAAATTAGATACCAAAAGCTCAATAGCTACATTAAGTAACTTTTGGTGTGCCCATTAACCATTTATAAATTGTTTTAGATTTTCTGATGATGTGTAAATTAACTTTGATTTTATTTCACCAGACCATGAGCAAGGAAAAATAGAAATATTAATCTAATCATGGCTTTAGTGTCACATAGACCATGTTAAGAAACATTTTATGCATCAAGAAAATAATAGTTTTAATTCCACTTTTTGTTTAGCAGTGTTAAACATTTTGTTGAACAAATGTTTGAAATTTTTGCTCTAAACTACAATTATAAATTAGAAACTATTATTTATATATTCCTATAACTTTCTCAATAAGTTAATATACATAAAAACTAACAATTAAAAAGAGGCATGTAACTAGGTAAATCCTCACAATTTTTTTAGTATGAAGGAGAAAGGAGAATATTGGATATTTGAGCATTTTAGCATGCATTATACAAAAAAGTTTCTGGAGAAATTAAACAGCTTCTGGGTAGAAACAGATTGCACTTTTTTTTTGCTCCAAAAGTAAAGATGATCAAAATAGCTGTATATTCTATAGGAGAAAGGAAGCATTGGTCTTTTGTTTATATGGCATGCAGAGCAAACAGTGAAAGAACATAACACCTCTTGAATTATTATTATTTTTTAAATTTTAAACTCAGTACAAATATAGCTGTAAGTTGTTTAATAAACAGCAGCTTAACAACTTCAGACAAGTTTTGTGTTCTTTGCAATCGCCATTTGTGGTATTAAACTATTCTTTGTCAGAATGACTGGTATTGTCCCATATGAAACGAACATGAGCCATAAAGCAAATTTTAAATTTACTTTAACTACATAAATAGCAAAATCCTTAGACCAGAAACAGACCAGAATCAGACCAGTGATCATTCTGGAGATTTCACTGATAAAAGTTTTATTTATATTTATTGAGAAAATAATAGAGGAATCTCACTGAAAATTTGGTCCAATATAGCATGTGATATGTTTGCTTTTTTCCCTATTTTTTAAAAATAATGTTAGTAATCCTATTGAATAGGTTAAATTCGTCAACTAAGTAAATCTGTTTTAGTCTACATAGGGTACCATAAAAAAATTGCCTAGACTGGTTAACTTAAATACAGACATTTACTTTCTACACTTTTAGAAGCTAGGAAGTCCAATATCAAGACAGCAACAAGTTCATTATCTGGTGAGAACTCAATTTCTGATTTGTAGACGATTACCTTCAGGTTATAGCCTCATGTGGTAGAAAATAGAGAGAAACAACGCTCGCTTAAAATGACATTACTTCCATTCATGATGGTTGAACTTATGCTGCCTCAGTAAAAACATTATAGAGAAGAGTCCAAGACAGTGACCTGGTAGGAGCCAAGTCTCACCTCCTGACAACAGAACACTAGAAAGTATCGTTTTGCAAACATAAACATTGGGAGAAAGGAGGACCAAAGACTATAGAGACAGCTAAAGCTTTTCCTGCCATGAAGAACAGGAAAAACATCAGGATTCAGAGCTGCATTTTGGATTCAGAATTCCCAGCCTCGAGGGGTGGGGAGTTGGGGGAGACCGGCCACAGTGGAGCTGGTGAAGCATGAGGAAAATCTCGTCTCTCAGAGGTCTGCCCCAGCAGCGGAGGCTCACCCAGTAGAACTGGGGACACTGAAAAGGAGGAAAGTATCTTAATGCAGGATGCAAGGAGGATCAGTGCCCTGGTGGACTGAGTAGAAGTCCCCAAGGTGAATGTACATAGAGGAAACACTATAACCAGAAGTCAGTTAGGGAAACATTCCATTCCCACCACCTACCACCATACTAGTCACAGGAACCACCCGCCAGAAATTTCAACCCCAGGCTTAAAGTTAGAAGAGTGCCTTCCAGAAATGATGGACCTTCAGCAGCCAACCACCACCTCCAGAACTGAAGCCTGATTGCTCATTGTGGGTCAGCAACAAAGTGGTATTAACTCTTCATACATGTGATGTTGGGGGAAGGCTCTGCATCCCCCACACAAGCTCCAATCCCATAGATGTACTCTTAGATCGCAATGCAAAGCCCTCCTAAGAACTTCGACAAACCCAGCCAGTGGTGAAGCCAGACAAATTAAGAATCCCCATTGTTCAAATAAGGATCCAGGTATATTCCATGCATATAGAACCCTAGACAAGGCCATAATTTCAGGGAAACCTAACCCACATAAATGAAAAAAAGAACTTCAAACAGTGAAGACACAGAAATGTATGTGAAATGATGGATACAATGAAAACTCCAGGGGAAAATCTAAATCTAACACACATATGCAAACCACATGAGGATGAATTTAGGGAAACACTGAAATAAAAATACACTCATGGAAATCAAGAGAAAGAATAAAAGAACAACAAAAAAGAGAGAAGAAATGAAGCAAGATGACAAATAAAGAATGCGATTGCTGAACTAAAGTCCTTCAGCAGAGGAACTCAAGAGTAGCATGAATGAAATCTCTAATAGAATCAGTGAGCTAGAAAACAGGGCAGAGGAATGCACTCAGGCATACCCGCAAAGAGAAAAATTAATGAAAAGAAATGAATATACCATTTAAAACCCATGGGATGACATCTAAAGGAACTGCATTTGCATCATAGGGGTCCCAGAAAGACAAGAGGGAGAAAAGGGAGCAGAAACTGTATTTGAAAAAATAATAACTGAGAAGTCTCTAGACCTAGGCAACTCAGAGTTCCAATTATAAGAAACCTGAGCATATCTACACCAAAGCACATTGTCATCAAAATGTCAAAAATACAAGATAAAGAATCTTAAAAGCAACTAGATAAAAACACATCACATACAAAAGAGTTCCTATAAAATTGAATTTCTCAGCTGAAACTCTAAAAGTCAGAAGAGAATGATATGTTTAAAATGCTGAAAACAAAGGATTTTCAAGCTAGGATGCTAAACTCTCTGATATTTTTATAACTGAAAGAATAATAATAAGCTTTTCAGATAATAAAAAGTTAAAGGACTTCATCACTACAAAACCATCTCTACAAAAAATACTAAAAGAAGCACTATAAAGAAACCACACTTGAAAACATTAAGAGAGCATATATATATACATATACATATATATTACATATACATATATGTTACATATATATATGGAGGAGAAGAGGAGGATAAAAATGTGGATAGTTAGAATGAGTGCAAGATAATCTGCTTTCAAATAAAAAATAGAAAATAAACATAGACTTCTTAATACTAACCTCAGGGTAACCTCAAAAAAAAAAAAAAAAATCTCAAGGGAAAAATCAATAAAGAAAATATAAAGGGAAACCAATCAAAACATTCCCATACTCAACCCACCTAAGAAGAGAAAGAGAAAAGCACAGCCACTCTCTATAACAACACCCAGAAGACAATTTACAATAAATAGTTACATATCAATAATCACCATAAATATCAGTGGGTGAACTCACCAATCAAACGACACAGAGTAGCTGAATGAATGAAAAAGCACAACCCAAACTTTTGCTGCATTCAGGAAATGAACCTTCCTTCAAATGAAGCATAGGTTCAAAGTCAATGGTTGGAAGACAATCCTTCTTTCAAATGGCTACCCACCCCAAAAAAGCAGGAACAACTGTACTTACATTAGATAAAAAAACCCTCCAGCTAAAAGGCATAACAAAAGTCAATATAGACATTATATAATTATAAAGGGGTCAATTCCAGTAAGATGACACAATATTTATTGACATGCACCAAATGAGGAACATCAGAATATATTAAGGAAGTGTTATTAGAATTGATGAGAGACATTGACAGTAATATAATAATAGTGGGGGACTTCAACACCTCACAGAAATGGACAGATCAACCAGGCAGAAGATTAACAGGGAAACAGTAACTTTAAATGATCATTTGTAACAGTTAGGTCTAATAGACATATACCTAACACTTCATCCAATGACTCACATTCTTCTCAAGTGCACATGGAATATTCTCAAGGATAGATCATATGTTTGGACACAAAATAAATATGCTTCTGAATGACTCTCGGATAAAAGAAGAAATCAAAGAACTTATAAAAATACTTCGAGACAAATGGGGATGAAAACATGAGCCACAGCAAAAGCGATAGTAAGAGGAAAGATCATTGCAATCCTGGTCTACTTCAAATAGCAAGAAGAACCAAAAATAAACAAGTTAACCCTACATTTAAAGCAACTAGAGAAATAAGAATAATTAAAGCCAAGAATCATTAGAAGAAAGGAAATAATAAAAATTCAAGTAGAAATAAATTAACAACAATTAGAAAACAAAAAGAGAATTCAGAAGATGAACGAAACTAAAAGTTGTTTCTTTGAATAAATAAATGGATAAATCATTGACTAGACAAAAAGAAAAAAGAGAAAATTCTCATAACTAGAATCAGAAATGAAAGGGATAAAAGGACAACAGAAACCACAGAAATACAAAATATCCTAAGACACTACTATGAAAACTCTCTGCCAATAAAGCAGATAACCTGAAGACATGGATGAATTAAAAAAAAATAGTCTACCAAAACTGAACCTGGAAAAACTGAACAGCACAATCCAAGCAAGGAAATTGAAGATGTAATCAAATGTCACCCTAAAATTAAAATCCCAGGACTAGATGGCGTTCCTAATGATTTTTATAAAAATTCCAGAGAATAATTAATATCCATTATTCTCAAACTCTGCCAAAATGTTGAATAACAGAGTGCTTCCGAACATTTTCTATGAGGCCAGCATGACACTGATACCAAAAGCTGATAGAGATATGACCAAGAAAGAAAATTACAGACCAATTATACTAATGAAAATTGATGCAAAAATTCTCAACAAAATATTAGCAAAACCGAACACAAAAATGTATTAAAAGGATCATCCATGATAACCAAATGGGATTTATCCCAGGGATGCAAGGATGGTTCACACATATACAAATCTATCAATATAATACAACATATCGACAAAAGCAAGGAGTAAAATTACATGATAATATCAGCAGAAGCAGAGAAAGCTTTTGACAAGATCCAGCACCAATTTATGATAAAAACCCTGATTCACATTCAAGAGGAAACAACACTTATTATGAAGCAGTGCATCAGCGATCTCTGGCTATATGAGCATGTTATTACTTACACAAATGAAAGAATATCTGGAAGGGGTAATTTGCACAGGTCACCAAGAACAAACCTACAAGGAGGACTCAGTGTATTCTAAGTATACTTCTCACTGTCACTGCAAAGTCACCTGCCTGGGATGCCTGACTCCATAGATTCAAGACTCAAAAAGAATATGCTTAAAATACATCAGTACTGACTTTCAAAGATCAGATAGTGAAAATTAGTGCAGGGTAAAAAAGTTTTCCTTGTCTTCCAAATAACTTTGTGTTGCATTTTTTGAGGATTTTCACTGAATCATCAGTTCTTATTTTCTACTTAATGTGTAACCACTGAGTAAATTTTTCTAGTCTGATAAACATAACACACTAAACAAAAGTTTGCAGATGAAAATGTCCATGTCTTTATAGAATCCCTAATGAATAATTTTAAAACAATGTATCTAAATACCCTGAGTGTCTGAGTCCTGTTTATTATCTTAAATTTTAAAAAGTAGTTTTTCCCATTTTCTAAACTGACTTTTTAGTTTGGTATGATTTTAGTGATATCCATAGTACTGTATATGTTATGTTTTGAGAAATTTTAAAATATTATATGTCATAGTAAGATTTATTTTACAAATATAATAAAAGACATAGTTACACATTTTCTTTTGTAAGTAAATGTAGCAGAAATTATGGAACCATGAATTTTTAAATCAATTATTGTATCATAACAACTACCTCAACTTCTTTGAGACCAAGTTCTCATTTCTCTTCTGTCTTTCTTAGTTCTGTCAGTGTTTACGATTATTAGGCATTTATAGCTGAATATTATAACTTTGATCTGATTCCAACCCCATTTAGACAAGGTTCTGGTTCAGTTTTTGCTCTGTAGAATGCTTCACCTGCTCCATCTGCTGCTATGCTCTCAATTCCAATCCAGCAACTTAGAAATCTAACTATGGAGACACATCCTAATTTTTAATGTTTTACAAGGTAGTTAACCTATTGTTGTTTTTTTTTATTTTCAAGAACGTTTGCATTAAAACTATGCCCTTCATTTTCAAATGCCCATCTGCTCCTGCTGTTTATTTCTAGACTTAAATAGTGAGTGACATCGTTATGATTTCTATGGCAACCAACTGCATTGACATTAAAAGATGATACAGTCTTCAGAGAGTATAAAAACAGCAGAAGCTTGTGAATTGTCAAAAAACAATGTCTTCTGTTCATGCAAATGTATTTAATAAAAAAAGGAAGCATTTGTAATAACTCTTTGAAGGCATAACTACTCTGAGGCTCAAAATTCTGATAAGTCCAAGAAAATATTTTATGTACTACATTTTGTTAAGTGTTCAACTTTGATATTTTTTCCAATTTTGAAATAATAAATAATGCAGGGATAAACTAGCCTTTACAAAAATACCTTTTTAAATTTATAATACCTCTTGAGGTTTAAGAATGCATCCCATAAGTCTTAAAATATGATATAAAAAAGATATAGGCTTTTATAATTATGTCAGATATGAGGATTATATCAGAAGGAAGTATCAGGAACCTAGCAGAGTAAATTAAATATTGGAAACCTAACTGAAATTGAAAGAGCAAAGATATGGAAGTAGTTTGTCTGAGATACTCTCAATCATTTACATGTCTGTAAGTAATAAAAAGGCCACTGTGTATGTGTGTATGTGTAAGAAAGTGACAATATATTTTACACTATGATAAAAATGTAAAGAGGAATATTAGAAAATAAAACGAGAGCCATGTGATACACTAACTAGGTCCTCTACCCAGGCATCCATTCACCAGGTTGCTAGATGACTACTCTCAAATGAGTAACTTCAGAAATTGCCCTTAGCCAAAGAGCATTGTCATATCCAATGACATACTGTACCCCATGTCCAGCTTTCATTCTGACACAAGAATATAGAGATCATTCTAGACACAGTCTGCATACATTTTTAAAATCCAGATTTGATTATTTCAATGGGTTAGCCCAGCTCCAGCTCTCTCTAAAGTAGGTTGAGATCATTGTGCTGTCTTGCAGTTGAATTATTCCTTCTGCCTTATCATAATTTAGTTATTTTTCCATAGATATTGATTATAAAGTTGCCCATAATAATCTCCTATAATTGATTTTTATCTCAGAGTTTTTTCCCCCTGGAAACTTGACCCAAGGCAATTGATATCAAAAATAAGATTTATGAAGCTAACCACTTAGCAGTTCTTTAGCAATGAAAAGATTAATATAACTGATAAATGAAACCATCCCTCCGGTGATGTTGAGAAAAAATTAATGGAAGAGAATGCATTGGTACAGGTGAAAATCACAGTCATTTGGAATTATAAAAATGGAATTGATTGACATTTGACAAGATCAATAGGCACATTGGATAAAAGAGAAGGAAAGGCTAAGAAGGTGAAATATACTGGTTTTTGCAACCAGTATATGCATAAGTCCTGGATATCTAAAGTCTAGTTAATTATAGACAACAATAATATAAACTTCAAATTTTCTAAGAGACTGCATCTTAATTGTTCCAACACAGAAAAAGAAATAAGAATTAATTGATAAGATAAGGGTATTAGCTAAGGTTAGATTGGTAATTCTATTGTTATATATAAATCAAGAGAATTAATATGTTATATAACTTAAACTTACATGATGTTCACATCAATTACATATGAAATAAAAAAACCAAAAAACAGCTAAATCTGAAAGTAAGAAGTCATTCTTGGTATTATGTAGCGCCACATGCTATGTCCAGAGGGGAGGAAAAAAAAAACTGAAACTAAAATGAACACATAATTATATAGCTAACAGCACCAGAGAAGTTTGAATTCTTAACTCAGCAAGTTGGCCACAACAAAATTGAGACCCGCATGAGAAAAGAATGAAAGCCTCAGATGTGGCAGACCTAGGAAAACCTTAAATTTCATATCCTCTTGAGGTTATGAAGGAGTGCTCACTACTTTCTGTTAGCCTCATATGCAATTTCTAGAAGATGTTTTCTTAGCCTATGCCTTGCAAGAAAATAAGCCCATCATTACTCTGGAAACCCACTTCCCCTTCTGGCCTTCATAAAGACAACTAGGATTAAATGATCACATAATCTGATTAGGGAAGTGCTGGATCTTTTAAGAAAGAAATACATATTTCGAAGGAACAGTAGGAACTAACCAATGTATACAAAGAAGATCCTGGATAGTACACAAGAGACTGGATTCTGAGGTACTGGATCATGAGAGAGGAGACTACCATTATATAAAAAAGGGTCTGCTGATTTGCAATTCTGTCTTCATAGGAGGGTTAATACTCAACTAAGGCCCACAGAGACAGTGCTTCTGAACTTTTGAGGTGGCCCTTGGAGCTTAGATCAAGGACTGACTCACAGTAAGTAAAGCTGAAATGAGAGAAACAGCTTGGTAATTTTTGAAAGAAAGATTAAGGAAAAGAGTAAATGTCTTGTGTAAGATCTGAGCACTCAACAACTGACTACATTCCCTGAACACTGGGGAAGAAGTCTACGGCATGATGACTATCAAATTAGTAAACACTGTGCTGCATAAAGAGATAAAAACAGCATAAATTCAGTGTTGGCTTTTCCTACAAGTTGGTACTGGGAGTGGATGATGCTGTTATGGAAGTGGAGTCTGGAGAGCAATGAGGATGATACAATTCCAGGATATTAGAGTCTGTCTGTCGATGCTTAACTTCAGAAGCAAGGGAGTTGGAGCATAATTATTACAATAAGCAGAAAATTAGAGTGGCAAGATTACAATGGCAATTTCACATTTGGGAATATAGATTCAACACATATTTCTGAAAAAAGTAGAAACTGCCAGGTTTTAGTGAGTCTACAAGCAAGTAAGTCCCTGTAGCAGAGCTAAGCCATTTGAATTATATCCATTCAAAAGCAGCTATTGGAGTTCAACTGAGTCCTGGAAGAGGAAAAGCATTTGACATAAGGTGAATAAGCAATCAAAACAGTTTTTTTTATGTCCTTGGTACTGTCAAACTCACCAATTTTGCTGCCAAAAAGCAGTTCCTCTTAGGATAGAATTGGTATGATCAAGCTCTAAACTCAGAATGTTGTAGCAAGTTATACAAGCTGTCAGTCTAGAACTCTGTGCCGTTGAACATTGTCATACCAATTCCCCTTAGCTCACACCTCTGACCAGAGAAGGGGATGAATGTCTCTCATGACCAATGAATTGAGGAAGAGTAAGTCACTATTAGTTAAGAGATGGTTTGACTCAGTGATTGCAAATTAAAATGGGAGCCTGCTGCACTGTAGACATTTGTGTGGCCTTGCATGAAAATCACTAGAGACAATACACTTCATAGCCAAATCTTCATCTAATATTTCTTGTTGTTTATGTTTTGGTAAAAGAGAAAAAGCTAGAGTTAGTAATGTATATTTGCAGATTCATAAATGGCTCAGTGGGCTCATTAGATGTCTGGAAGACAAGTTGTAATATCAAGGACAAAGAGACCTGGAGAAAGGAATATTGAAGAATATCATAGACATTCAAGAGCCTTGTATTGTATATTAATTAAACGCCACCAAGAAAAAGGTGCTGACACACCAAAAAAACAGACTCTACCAGCTTTTCTTTTCAGTATCCAAAACTGGCACAATGATATCAGGATGGAATAACCATAATAGCACAGATGTAGATACACACGGACTGTCTGTTTTGAACTCTATCCTGCAAGGTTTATCTAGCTATTTCTGTTGCTCGATATCCCACATACCTGCTACAGACACCAACACTTATCCCCTGATTAAGGTGACCGTATGTACCATTTTAAACAGGACTACTGTTTTTTTCATATTTCCTGATCATCCCACTGTTTTAGTGTAAATGTCAATTTTGTCCTGTTTTTAATAAACCAGAGCCATATTTAGCACAGGGTAAAAGGAAAAGTGAGTCTTCCCAAACCCAGTCTGTTGAGGGGACCCAAAAGTACCTGCCCCTTTGAACTGCATTAACACGACCCCTGTGACCCTGCTGGTGCTGACTGTGACAGGTTGCATCTGCTACTGCTGTTCCTTCCCTACCCATCTAGGAAACAGGAGTCATGGGAGTAGAAGAGGATTGTCCCTTAACCCCCTTAGTGACTGTTTCTTCAAAGGGAGAACATCACAGCATGGTCAAACTACGGGTAATTCTAGGGAGGGGTTATTGGTCATTTCTAGCATTGGGTCAGTTACTGGATATTTCAGGCACTGAGATGACTAAAGTGCCATGTATTTTAGGCAGGACATTTATAGCAGGGTTTATAGAAGCACTAAATTCGGTTTCCATATAAGGTGCCCACATTCCTTGCACTGGCCCTGGTCATTTGATGAGGTCCCACCAGACCACATGTCATTACTATGAGATTGTGATGGGCATCACATAGTACTTACTTATTTCTGGCTTGACTGCTCTGCTCCTGCTTGGATTGCTCTACCTCCTCCCCTCCCTTGAGTCACCAGTACATAACCCCATCTGGTTTTTGCCATCCAAAAGTCCTGTTTTTGTCTCAAGGAAATATGACCAGCCTATCTCTGATACAGAACTTATCTCAAGGAGATCAGCCATTGGACTTTTTAAGTTCTAGTATCTTAACTGGAATTCATATATGTTGCTGGTATGAGTTTGCTTTTCCTGCTTCCAGGCCCTTATTTAACACCACCATATGAGGGCTTATGAAGAGTTTGATTTTCTGACAGAAGAACTCATGTAAATCTCATCAGACCCAAAGATTAAATGTGTAGTTAAGGATGCGTGCACGTAGCAGTGAGATACACTGGCCATAACAAACAGTGTGTCACCCTGAAGCTGCTGACATGAGTCAGTGGAAATGAAGTACTGACTTGCAGCTGATATATTGAAAATGGGGTGCTATTCTCCAAGATGCATTTTACATCCTAAGTCAATGATTATAAAATGAAGCTGTATGTCCAATAGCTGGATAATTTGGGCCTGGGAAGTCAGTGGTAAAAGTTGGAGTGATTTTGCTTGTCATCACACCTCAATACCTGCTTAAAGAGTTGATACTTCCCATGCTAACTGTTGGTTAGAGTGTTTATTGTTAAAGAGAAATAACTTCCACCAGATGAAGCAGCGATAGTTCTGATAACTTGAGCTGATGACTGGTGCCTGATTAGTTTAGATTCCTGTTGCCAAGAAACCAGGAGACAAAAAAGAAACAACTCTCCTCTAGGCTAAATGACTACAATTTTCAACAGGATATTGGACAAGTGCTAAACTGTGGGGACACAGAGGAGATATGTGACTCTTCAGTTGGTCCTCAGGAACATTATTTTGTACTTTTTAGTGAAAATTTGAGCATAACTGGACTATTGTATTTGCTATGATTGAAATTGTTATATCTGGGAACTTAGAGTCTCAGAAATAAGATTCTTGATGATTGCTCTATGAAAGTATGAATCCACATTAAGAAAAGTCTTGAGTGAGAAGCAATTGTGAGAGTCCAGGCCTCTGGTCTAGCAGGAGTGGCGGGGTCTGGGGGGAACAGAGGTGGTGTGGGGTATAGTTCATCCTATCAACTTTCTTGAAAGTTTGCTCAGGAAAGGAGATAAACCTTAATATTGCAGAGTTGTTTGAACATTTTATTATTCAAATAAAATTATTCTAATTGCAGTAAGGGTTGGACTAAGAAAAATCTTTGATAGGTCACACAGATCCACCCTTTAGGTCGTAAGTTTTTATTCTCTGAGCTGCTCAGTATCTGAAGGCTCACACCTAGGTCACTGTCCAAGAAATGCTACCTCTGTTGAGATAAGCCCTCTCCAGTGTAATTTTATTCCAATGACTTGTTAATACAGAAGTATAAGTAAAGAGTTCCCCTGTCTGAAAGCAGAATAACTCATAGGTACCTAACTTCAGAGGCTCCATCATGTTGACCGAGGCCTTTGTGCAACTGTATTCTCATTTGATTCCTTCCTCTATATAATTCTCCTTCCTTCACACCTGAACAAAGGTTAATTATAGGACATTCCCTTTGATTAAACCTTTTATGGGGGTTCCTATCCCACCCATTCAGAAAAATACCTGTGAAGTTAAATTCCTTAGAGTTATATGTCATAGTGCAGTGTATTTTCTTTTACTGTCAGCAAGTAAGCACAAATTTACCTAACTCCACAGATGGAAATTCTCATATCAGATAGAGGAATTATATGACATCTAAGTAATTTTCAAATTATCAATTATTCTTCTATGAACTGTATATATATGTATATGCATATATATGACATAAAGCATTTTTCTACATGTGTGTTAAAATTTAAAAAATCTTCCTATAGAAGGAGAATATTTTCTTTTCCAATATTAAGTTTAAATCTACTTAGGTAACATTATATAGCTATGAATCTATTATCGAATAATTATTTTAAATAGAGACTCATATTTTTGTATCTCTTTCTCCTCATATTGGTGTTACTATCAGCACTTTTCCTTCCTAGAATTGTCAGGATTCTATCAATATAGTTAACTGCTTGACTAAGAAAATAAATTAAATGTTGACGATGGTAATTTTAACTTTGGTTTACTTGATGGGGGAACTAATGAAAGGAAGTGAATTAGGATTTCACAACCATGTAGCTTGTTTGCTGACTCAAATCTATTTTGCCTTACATGTTCTTTCCAACTAAATAGTTTTCCCCTCACATTGTGCTAAACTTCATATTGATAGAGCTATATTATGTAACTCCAGACACATTCGTACTTCAACTACTTTTTGCTTTTCTACCACTGAAGAATATATATATTGTTCTGCAAAAAATCATTATCATATCTTTCGGTTCATATCAATAGATAAGAAAGAAAAAGTTTCTGATTACATTAAATACACATGTTAGAAAACAATATTGTGTTAAAATATTTTAATCTTATTCTTTTTTATCTCTAATTCTTACTTGCCTTACTTTCAAATATGCTATCTCAAATTGAATTTAATATTCACATGAATTATCTATGATATAGTATATATAATTACCTATATGAAATTGCTAAAACTTTCTAAACCAAAAGAAATACAAATTCTCCTATGAAACCCTTTCAGTTTACTTCTTTAAGAAAAAAATTTTTAGAAGGCTATATCATGGTAATATTTGCTTTGAATATAAATCTGTCTTTACCACCTTTCATGGTGTTACATTTAGTGAAGATGAATAAAGGATATAAGGATAAGAATGCAATGGTAGTTAAGATAATATTTATTAAATATTTATATATTTTTATAATTTCTTTCTTTGAAGGGCATATTTTATTACCATGGCAAAATTAAAGTTGAGAGTAGCTAACTTTTTTTTTATAAGTCCTTATCTTTCCATTATGGTTATAAATGAAAGAATAAAATGAAATTACACATGTCTGTTAAGGTTACAATATTTGAAACAAATTGGAAGAGAAAGTGAAGATGCCCTTTCACTTGTTTCTTTTAAAATGAAGAAACATCTTCACTTGCTTCTGATCAAACTCTTTTATTTGATTCCCATTTTTTCCAAGCTAAGACATTATTATACATTTTATAAGATGTTTTGAAATATCAGTGAAAGTATCCATACAATTTTTTTAAGAATTAGAAACTCAGCGTCACACAATATCTTCTATATTAGAAATACTGCTATATTTCCTTTCAAATTTCTCTTGCTTGGACATAGAAAAGACTTCTTTTAATCCAATTGAGACTTAAGTGGAATTGTGTGACTAACATGGTCAATAATAAGTGAATTAAAATGACATATTTATATCTAGGCTGAGCCACATAAAAGTATCTCCATGGTTTTCTGATCCCTTGTTCCCTTTTTCTTGATGACGAGAAAAGACTCACTTTTCAAAGGGTGGCTCTCAAAATGATGGCATCTCCATCATACTGAAACCCTGAGTGACTGTGACACAGATACCTACATCCACTTTGCAGTGGATATATCTGGGGAAATGATATAAGCATTTATCTACTAAGATATTGATATTGCTCTAATACTATATGCTACTATTAAGATCTAGGGGTTAATTGTTGGTTTCCTCTACTCTATCTGGACCTATATACACCTGCGGTAAGAGATATTTATATGCAGAATCAATATTTTATTAAAATAGAGATACTATAGAAAGCAATCAGTTTAGCAAAATGTTATTTCCCAAATCTTAACCAATTTTTATGTTGTTTTCCAGTTTGGGATTCCTTTTTACCCTTTCACCTTCATTTAACTAGACTTGATATCTGGGTTTCTTGCTTTTGCAGAGAAATGTGGAAATATATATTGATAAGTTTTCTTCTTTTGAACTTCTTTTGTATAAACCATCATTTTTCAAAAGAGAAGACTACTAGGCCTGAATAAATGTGTTGGCATAACAGGATTTGAGAAATTCAGGGCTTTTGTATCTTAAATGGAGGAGTGCAGAGCAGATATAAGGCTATTTTTTAAAAAGGCCTCTACTCCTTTTTCTTAGGCAGAGCAACAAGGAGAATGGAAGAAGACCAAGATTAAAAGTGATATAGTAAGGATAGATGGATAGAAATCACAGAAATTTTTCCATCACTGAGAATCTGAGAAGAGAATATAAGAAGAGCAGGTGAGTCACGTCTCCCCATGAATGGCACTGAAATAGAAGTCAGACCCAATAGACATAAAAAGGCTTGGAGCATAAAACAGAGCAATAATGTCTCATGATGAACTGTACAGATACTGTGACAATTGTCATGCAGAGTATTGGATAGCTCTGGCTCCACATGCATGGATTAATAACTAAATAAAGAGAAGAACAATTACTATTGAGGCCTGAAATCCCACAGCTGTTATAATAACAAAGAAAGTGAAAACAAAAATTGCTCTCTAAATTTGCTAGTCACTCTATAGCTTGTCGGTAATTTACTCTAGCTAAAGATTTAAAGGTATCCAAAGTACAGCATTAAAGACATCCAGTTAAAGTTATTTAGTTTTGTGGACTTACCAACCAAGGAAATATTCTCCATATCTATGTAATATTTTATAATTGAAATGATATAAATCTCGATAAATAAAAAAAAAATTCTCAGTCTAAAAGGATCATGAAAATAGTAAAGACTTATTGGTAGATATTTTATTCTTTACGAGCATATGATACTGATCCATTTTATTTTTATGGCATGAAAGAAATCATAGAAGATTCTGAAATAAATGAGTTAACTGTGTTCCAGTAAAACTTAAAGAAAATAACAGTGGGCTATATATGGCCTATAGACCATATTTTCCTTATCTTCCATTTAGACTACTGTTTAATTCTGTTAAGATAAAATTAATTTCAAAGCATAAATGTGGACTCTAAAAAATAGGACAATTTATTTATGAAAGATAAATATATATCTCCTTTCATGCACTTACTCATAAAGAGTCATTTGGCTTTATCTATTAACAAATAATTCCAAATCCTTGTCAGAGTTTAGATAAAGTTGCTATAATTAGGAAACTGGAATTAGTGATGAATACATTTGTTTTTAAGGTGGTTGCAGATTGACAAAAAAACTTCTATAAAATGACAGTCAGAGTAAAAGTAGCAGAAAAAAGAAAGTATGTCACACTGAGTATCTTTTGAAATACACTGAAACTTAAGGCATTCATTTGTCACTTTAACCATGCATGTGAGTGAGTTGTCATTATGGCAAGGCAGAGATGTTTATTCTTCCCGAAATGTTGAATCTGGTTCAAATCTTAATATATTTTACAAGCAAGAATCTACTATGCAGATTATATTTCTTTTGCACAGTTAACAGCATTCCTAATGAGCTGTTAATGAGCTGTCAATATCTAATATATGCTAAAGAGCTAGAGTAGTCACTGAGGAATTCTAGAAGCAGAAATAAATCTTCAAAACACGATCAAATGAATTATTTCAGGATTTATAATTACTGTTAAGTTATATTCTATTTTTTGCCTTTTCTAAATTACTAGCAGTGTTTTTGAAGATCAATTTATTATCTTAAGTATTTTGCATTGCAGAATGCTACTATAACTAGCATGAGTTATTTAAATTATTATTAAATATTATTTATAAGGAAACTGTGCTAAGCATTGCGTTCTAGGAAGTTCTAATCCATGTGGAAATACGGTGAACTGTGTAATTTTTTTCAATAATAATAATAAATGATAATATGGCAGCATCTCTCAGGTGTAGGCAAATCTGTCTGATTTAGGCAGACACCCTGATTTAACTTAGGCAATCATGGCAAATTATTTAAAATAGACCTGGTGGAATTTATTATTTTCTAATTCAGACAGGCAAAAAAAACACAAATTTTGTATTTTATTTTATTTTACTGTGGTAAGATCATTAAGTATTATTTCTACATCCTTAAGTATTTCATATACAAGGCAGTATTGTTAACAATAGGAGTGATGACATAGAGCACATATCAAGAAATTATTTTCTTACATAATTGAAATTTTAATACTGTTGATTAGTAACTCCTTGTTTTCTTCTTAGCCCCTCACCACTGAACTCCAGTTTTGAGTTAGACTATTTTGGAGTCTGTATGTATGTAGAAGCGAGCGTTAGCTGTCCTTCATCGTGGATTTATTTCACTGTGTTTGCTGTCCATAGTGTCCTCTAGGTTTGCCCATGTTGTCATGCATGGCAGGACTTCCATTTGTTTTAAGGTTAACTAATATATGCCACTGTATATATGTACCATATTTTCCTTATCCACTTATCTATCTATAGATTTTTTTTTCTTCTGTATACTGAGTATCATGAATAGTGCTACAACACACAAGGGAACATAAATATCTCTTGGACCCTGACTTTAATTATTTTGGATAAATTCCTAGACGTGGTATTGCTTGTCATGCAATAGTTCTATTTACAATTTTTAGAGGGATTACCATAAAATTTTCCTTAAGGGCTGAACCATTTTACATTCCCCTCAATATTGTATAAGGGTAATAATATCTCAAGTAGCCTTCCTGATACTTTTTTTTTTTGATAGTAGACATCCTAACAAACTTGATATGATATCTTATTGTGATTTTGATTTGCATTTCCTTGTGACTAGTGATGGTATCTTTTCATACACCTGTTGGTTATCTGCTTTCTTTTAAGAAACATCTGATCAAATCTTGAATCCATTACTTAACAGGGTTTATATTTTTGAATGAGCTGTAGTAATTTCTTATATATTTTATAAATTAACCTATTAGTTATTTGGCTTACAAATATTTCACTTGACTATATAGGTATACTTTATGCTACTGATTATTTCCTTTGTTGTACAGAAAGTTGGGGTTGTTTTGTACTTTGAAATATTCTCACTTTTCCATTTTAATTCTATTGCCTGTGATTTTGTTATCACATTCATGAAATTATTGACAAAACCAATGTCATGAAGCTTCTCTTCTGTGTTTACTTCTAGGAGCTTCAGTTTCAGGTCTTATGTCTGCATCTTTAATCCATTGAGTTGCTATTTTGTGTATCATACAAGAGAAGGATCAAATTTAATTTCATGTGTGTATCTAGTTTTCCCAATTGAATGTGTAGAAGAAATTACCCTTTCCCATTTTTATCCTTGGCACTCTCGTTAACTTGAATATATACACATGCATTTTTCTTCTTAGCTTTTTGTATTCTGTCCCATTGACCTATATGCATGTTTATGCCAGTACTTTATTGTTTTACTTATTATAACTTTGTAACATATTTTGATATAAGAAAATGTGATGCCTCCACCTTTGTTTTTTCTCAAGATCATTTTGGTTACTTAAGGTACTTTGTGATTCAATGTGTATTTTAAAATTGTTTTTTCCTATTACTATAAAAATTTCATTGGGATTTATAGAGAACCATTTAATCTATGGCTTTCTGAATAGTAGGAACATTTTAACATTTAAATCTTTTAATTCATGAACACTAGATACATTTGCATTTGGTTGTATTGTAAAATTTCTTTTGTCAATGCTTTGTAGTTTTAGATGTATAAAACTGACCTCCTTTGCTGAATTTATTGCTAAATGTTTCATTTTTTTCCAGTGCTATTACAAATATAATTGTATTTCCTTTTCAGATAGTTCACTGTTAATGTGTAGAAACACAACCTATTTTGTATGCTGATTATGTATCCTGCATATTTACTGTTTTGAATTATTATGTTTAATAGCTTTCTTTTTAATGAAATCCTTAGGATTTTTTTTTTTATGTATAAGATCATGTCATCTGGAGACATTAATTCACTTTTTTCTTTTTGCTATTGGTGACTTTTATTTATTTATTTTTTTACTTAATTGCTCTGATTAAGATTTCCAGAGCTACTTTGGACAAATGAGGCAAGAATGGACATCCTTGCCTTGCTTCTTACCTTAGAGGAAAAATTTTAGTTTTTCACCATAATTATATGATCCTGACATTTTCATACATGGCCTTATTATGTTGAAATATTTTCCCTTTATTCTTTGCCAGTTGAAAGGGTCTGTCAAGAAAGGGTGTTGATTTTTTTTTCAAATGACTTTTATGCACCTATTGAGATGATCATGTGTTTTTATTTTTTATAATGTTGATACAGAATAACACATTAATTTCTTTTCATATGTCGAACAATATTCATGTCATAGGGATAAATTAATTTGGTTAGGGTGCATGATACATTTAATGTGCATAGAACTCACCTAGTATTTAGCCAAAGATTTTTGCATGCTATTTACGGATGTTGACCTTTTCTTGTGGTACCTTTATTTCACTTGCAATCAGTGTAATACTGGTCTCATAAGATAAGTTTTGAAGGGTTCCCTCCTTCTTAATTTCTTGAAATAATTGCAAAGTATTAACATGTTATTTTCTTTAAATGGTTAGTAGAATTCACTTTTGAAGTCAACTTCAATACCCATAATAGTTTTAGGGTTGATAATACTATTTCTTCATAATTCAGTTTTAAAAGGTTCTAGGATTTTTTTTCCCTTTTCTGCTACTTTGTTTCATTTTTGGTATAGCATTTTTATAGTAGTCTCCAGATTGTTTTATGTTTGTGTTATCAGTTGTAATGTAGCTTCTATTAACGAATTTATTTATTAGAATCTTTTCTATTTTTAATTAATCTAATTAAAATTTTGTCAAATTGTTAACCTTTACGAAAAAACAATACTTAGGCTTGTCTGTTTTTTAAATTGATGTCATTTCTGTTCATTTCTGTTTTATCCCAGTTATTATCATTAACAAATCAAATAAATGTATGATACATAATACAAAGAATAACACAAAATAACACAAGGCTAACCAGGAACCCTAACCTTGCTGACCCATATACCTAATTAGACGTAACCATGCAATCCTAGATGCCACCAAAGTATTGCACTTAAGTCATGAGAATCTTCATCTGCACCAGCCTCATGTCAATGTCCCCAGATGTCTGATAAAGTATAATCTCAGCAAAAAATAATTAGGGCTCATGCTTGACTTTGAAGTTAAGAGTTGCAGTTCTTCATGACTTTTTGGGGACTTTTTTTGTTTGTTTACTCTGTGTTCAACATAGAGAGGGGCTGTAGCAACACCAGTTTGAAACAACATCTTTGTTTTCCCGTTGGTCGTTAGAGTATTCCATGTTTCATCTGCACTCAAAACTCTCAAGATAGTAACCAGGACTCTAGGACTGTTCATAAAAACACTTTAACTCCCCAGGGAGAAGTTGAGAGGTGGATTGTTTCTTTCCAATATTATATTACTGTGTTATGAGAAGGAATTCTGATGAAATGGTGTCTCTAGTTTTCCTACTAATTCCTCTGTATCTGATATCGTGCTCAGAATAAAGGAGTCTCTCTTATATTTTCTCCATTTCTCATGAAAGGAATTTGATCATGATATTTTTAAATAAATATGCTCCTGGGTGTGCAAGTAGGAAGAGATTTCAACACTTTCTAGTCTGTCATCGTGTTTATGTCACTCCAATAAGATACAAATTTGAGAATGAAAAACCTAATTTCTAAATTACCTTATATGTAGACTGAATTGTACTATAATAGCAAAATCAAGTTTTTCCACAATATTCATATCCCAGTTTCTATAAAGGATAGATTAACATGCTAATCAAGGCAATAGTATTTTTGAGAGAGTTCATCTTGAAGTATAGTTAGTCAATCGTATGACCCTATATAGGTACAAAAATTGTGAATGATTGAAATTATCTTCCACTTTGTATAGTCAAAACTGTAGAACAAGGGAGAAGGGAGAAAATGTTCAGCTTTTTCAGTGAGAGGGCTCTTCAGTGAGTTCTACTGCATTTCTACAGTGGAGAGAAGCAATTCTGGGTAGATTTTCCTAAGCGTTGAATCAAGAAATCATTTAAGATTATCTTCTGGAAAAGCGAACTACAGAGAAAGAGACTACAGAATGTCAGGTCTATTAAGGAGAAAATAAGGTCATGTTTGAGTTGGTCTTGGTAGTGAAACACCGCCTTCTCTACCTAAGGACTATATGGAAAGAAAGTCTCATGGGGTATCCAAAAAAATTTTTTTTAAAAAGTCAGATATACCCTGATGGCCTAGTGATTTAAATCTGTTCCTATACATCCCAAAGTTCCTGGTTCAAGACCTGCGACAGGTGAAATAAGCAATGATGAACAACTAAATAAAATAAAGTCTGCTTCCTCCTCTCTCTTACTATCTGCCTGTTTGCCTTCATTCCTGTCCATACTTTTCCTTTAAAAAAATGTCTTTTCCAAATATCCTGGTAGAGTAGTGTTTCAGTCTGTCACCTCCTTCTAGTTCAGTTCACATACATCCTAAGGACCTGGGTTTGCATACTGGGCCAGGAGGGGTGGTGGTGCATGGAACAACCAGTATAAACAACTAAATAAAATGCTTTTTCCTCAAATCTCTTTTTGTCTGCCTGCCAACTTGCTTTAATTCTTGCCCGTAACTTTCCTTTAAAAAAAATATTGTATAGTTTTGTATAGTTTCCTCTTAAATGATTCTTTGTCCTTAGTGAATTAAATGCTTATACAGGAGAATAAGGAATAAAGTATTTATTATATTTTACTGAAACAGTAATGATTTCTTGTTATTTAGGGCTTCTTTTGAAATGTGGCTAAAATTGTTTTCCCTACTAATTAAAAATTACCTAAAAACATATGAACTTTGACTTTTATATATCCAGTTCCAATCTGGCAGACTATAAATATCTCAAACTGCCTCTTCCTCTCAGATACAACCAAAATGCACCTTTTTAGCAGCTACGACCTTTGAAAAAAAATGGGAACCAGTATCTTCACAAATGAGAAAAGGCACAAATGGTGGGAGAAGCTGGTCAGCTTGATCATCATGCCACCCTATTCAAAGGCCCTGGAGTTGCAGGGAGAAAACATTAATACAGACACTCTCCTGGAGTTGAAGGTCTTTGTCCCTCAGAAGGGGTCCCCACACTTATTCTTTCAATCATGGAACCAAAAACCTCAGTGTGGGGTAGAAGGAGAGATAGTCTCCTTGTCAAGTGAAACACTGATTACACATTGCTTGGACATTGGCATTTGTCATTTCAGGATAAACCCAAGGATATATCAGCTCCATCCACCATTAGCTTATATGTTGAACTATTGGAACATGCAGATGCTGTTCCATATGAATTCCACCAGCCTTTGGCTACAGCTAAATATCTCCTTTAACCTTACTGGAAATCTCACTCTTCTGGAGGACTAAGTTATTTTGACAGTCGAATGTTATCCACTAAGATCAGCTCCTAGCTCTCTCTCCTGGGGTTTCTACAGGGACTGTGGTTTCACTTCAAACTGAACCCACAATTCCTGAATTTCACCCTTTGTGCCTTATTTTTTCTAGTGAATGCAAGGGCAACATAGCTTAAAATACATAAAATAGGTATGCAGATGTAGAAGAAGGAAATTAATTAACTGGAAAAATCTAAGACTGCCAAAATAGTTACCATCACCCAGGCATGGTAGAGATGGATTTACAACAAAAGGTGCCTCCCTTAGTAACTTAACCCATGCCACTTGACAATAACAGTTCTCACAAGAACTCCAAGTGGACTGGTAGTAAATCATGGCCATGCTCCTGCTTGCACCCATGAAGGGAGAAGTTCTATTTTCCAGGTGAATACTGGAAACCATCTTATCTTTACGCATAGTACACATAATATATGTCTATTTATATATATATATATATATACACACACACGCAGGAACAACCAATATAAACAACTAAATAAAATGTTTTTTCCTCATCTCTAATAAAATATGCTACAGCACACACACACACACGAGTGCTCCTTTATTAATTTAACTTTTCCAGTGTTCAGGGAGTTTACAGTCACTATTACTACTTCTAATAAACTTGCCATGTAATCCTGATCATGTAAATCTCCATGGATCATTTCCAGAGAGACTCTGTGTATCATATGGGTTCCCAAACCTATTCTCGTCAATGCTTATGACTCTGGGGTAAACTGCATTCCCAATCCCAACTACAACCCTGCAGGGTGCACTCTTAGGCCTTAATACAGATCAGTCTTAGAGTTTCAATATTCTTAGTGAGTGCCAAGAAAACACAACTAAAAGAATCTCGGAATTCTAGAAAAACACCCAGATCTATACTGTGCAACTCGATAGCCTTATTTAAGACCATTAGGAAAGAACAACCCATAACTCATAGATATAAGCACAGAATGCCAAAGAGATTAAAGAAAAAGAGAAATATATGTGAAGTGATAGAACAAAGCAAAACCTCAGAGGAAAATCTGAATGCAACACAAATAAATTACCTGATGAAGACCTTAAAATAATAATTTTAATGGTATTCACTCACTGAAATCTGGAACAAAATGTAGATACAAAAAGAGAACTACAAATATGAAACAGTTCCAAACAGAATTTGTCAAGTTAGAGAACACAATAGCTGAGTTAAAAAACACAATAGAAGGGCTCAAGGGTAGACTGGAAGAAGCTTCCAATGGAATCAGTGATCTAGAAGATAAGGCAGTGGAATGCACTGAAGCAGGCCAGCAAAAAGCAAAAGAATTAAAAGAAGCAAAGACAACATACAAAGCTCTGGGGTAACATTAGGAACAACAGTCATATCATATGAGTCCTAGAAAGAGGAGAGAGAGAGAGAGAGAGAGAGAGAGAGAGAGAGAGAGAGAGAGAGAGAGAGAGAGAGAGAGAGAGAGAGAGAGAGAGAGCAGCATAAACTATATTTGAAGAAATGATAGCTGAGAATTTCCCTAATCTGAGAAAGGAAACAGACCTCCAGATTCAAGAAACTGAAGGAATTTCAAACTAAAGAAACCCACACTAAGACACATTATCATTAAAATGTAAAGATATAAGATAAAAAGACAATTTCAGAAGCAACTAGGAAAAAAATTGTTACATGTAATGGCACCCCCATAAGACTGTCAGCAGATTTTCTCAGCTGACACTTTACCAAACCAGAAGGGAATATCGAGGTATATTCAAAGTGCTGAAAGAAAAAGACTTCCAACCAAAGATATTCTACCCTGCTAGATTATCACTATCACTTAGAATTGAAGGACTGGTAAAGAGCTTCACAAAAAAAACAAAAATTAAAATTAAAAAAAAGAAATTCATCACCATGAAACCTGCTTTACAAGAAATGCTAAATGAACTTCTACAGAATAAAAAGAAACTCAAATGAGAAATAGGAAGACATAAGAAATATGAAACTTGAAGGGAAAGAATAAAAATATGCACTGTTAGAATGAACTCAAGAATAACTTGCTTTCAAGTTAAAATAGGTTATAAACATGGAGATTTTCCATAAACTCTGGTGCAACCTCAAAATAAACTGATAGAAAAAAAATCAAAAAGGAAAATAAAAGGGAAATTAACCACAACACAAATGCTTTCAAATGACCTAAAAATATAAGTGAAGAACAAAGGTACTGTCTACAACAACACCAATAAAGAAAATGGTAAGAATCAGCTACATATCAATCATCACCCTAAATGTTAATGAAATGAAATCACCATAAAAAGCAGAGTGGTCAAATGAATTAAACCATAACCCAGTTTTGTGCCACATGCCAGTAACTCATCTATATTTAAAAGATAAAATAGACCCATAGTCAATGTTTGAAAGACAATCTTATAAACAAGTAGTAACCTGGAAAAAAGTGGGACAGCCATACTTAGATAAATGAAGCAAAGTAGCAAAAGAAAGGAATGAATGCAGATAATTAGTAAAGGGTTAATTCAGCGAGAAGATGCTTGATTTTTCTCAAAAGCTCACGGAACATGCTTAGAGATAGACCATAGGTTGTGAAACAAATAATATCTCAAAAACATTACAAAGATTGAAATCAGATCAAACATCTCCAATCAAAATGGCATACAATTAGAAATCAAGCACACACACACACACATACTTGCTGAAAGATTTCAAAATACTTGGAATTTAAGAACCTGTTTTTTAATGAATCTTTACAAGAAAAAAATCAAAGGAGACATTTCAAAATAATTCTTGGAGACAAATGAGAATGAAGACACTGATACTAACACTAAGATTATGCAGCAGATCAATGAAACCAAAAGTTTGTTCTTTGAAAGCAAATATAGGAAACTGACAAACATTTGACTGGACTCACTGTGAAAGAAATTAGAATCAGAAATTAAAGAGAAGTTGCAGCAGCTATCTCAGAATATAAAACATCATAAACATACTACATGTCAACAAACTGGACATGCACAGATATTTAGACACATACTGCCTGCCAAAAAAAACTAAATCAAGAAGAAATATAAAAATTGAATAGATCTATTACAAACAAGGAAATTGAAGAAATAATCAAGTCTCCCCCTACCCAAATAAAAGCCCAAGACCAAATCACTTTACTAGTGAGTTCCACCAAAATGTCAGAGAAGAACTAATGCCCATTCTTCTCAAACTCTTCCAAAAAAATTGAAGAACAAGTAGCATTTCAGTTCAATTTCTGTGAGGCCGAGTTTACACTAATAGCAAAAGCAATAAAGATTTCACTAAGAAAAAATTACAGACCAATATCTCTAATGAACATAGATATAAAAATGCCAAAAAAGTATTAGTCAAATCCAACAATGTATCAACAAGATCATTATTCATAACCAAGTGGAATTTATCTCAGAAATACAAGTATGGTGCAGCATATGTAAATCTATGAATGCAATATACCAGACGAACAAAAGCAAGGAAACAAATCATATGATCGTATCAATAGATGCAATGGAAATATTTGTAAAGATTTATCCTCCATTCGAGTAACAACAGTTGAAATAGTGGGGGATCCAGTGAATGTTTGTTCCTATGAGTTGCTGTGTTGTGAATTCCATAAGTAGAATTCACAGCATTACTATGACTCTCATGCAAAATCTGGGAGTGGTGATCAAAAAGCTTTGTGTCTCTGATGGTATGAAGTGTTGGTGACATGACAAAGAATATGTGAGATGACTAAGAGGAACCTGGATGGACTGAGTCTCCATATTAGGAGGTCCAATAGTTCCTCCTTTTTATGTTCATTAATGTTTTTCTGGAACATTTCATCTGAGAAAATTATCCATGAATTGAAGTCAGTTCAACTTGGGCCTCACCCACAGCTGATGTCATCTTCTCAAATTTGTCATTAGAGTCAGATTATAGTGCAGGTATGGAAATTGGATGCTCTTCCCTCAAGCTTATTTACAGCAATTCTCTGTCTAATATATTTTAGACCTCAGAGTTCTTTATCATCAGACCCTTCAACAGGATAGCTTGTTATCCTACTAGAGTGATAACCTTATTCTGTCAGATCCTGAAGTGCTTGGAGTAACAAGTTAGGTGCCTGAGCAAGACACCTGTGTTCAAAATGCAGCCCAAAACTCCCATTAAAAAAAAAAATCGATGGCTTGTTTCGTTAATGAAATTTCTGTGAACCTGGTGGTCTGTTGAGTTTTTACCTGTGCAATGTAAGGGGAAAAATACTACACATAGTTTCACTTTACATATGTAGATTATTATGACCGATTGAATGTCTTGAGAAACTGCTATTTTGAAAGGTACCTACATTTTATAAAAGTTCTTGAGGCTGCAGGCAAGAAGCTGTGACTTGGCAACTTGGAATTAGGACCCAGAGAAACAATGCGGTATCACATGTCTTATTGATGCTGTGAGATGAGTCAGTGCAAAATGATAGTAAAGGTTTCCTAACATTTTTCAGGGGGCGCCAATGAATTCTTCACTATTTTCAGTTGTTTACTCAAGTACATGTACACAGATACTAATTAAATTCTATTCACAGTATTGAAATCTAAGCTATTCATGTATATATCAATATAACTACACTATAAAATAATAATACATAAAAATTTATGCCTATGTCATCTGCCTGTCTCTCTATATCTCATCAAATCTCATTTAATTTTGATAGTCTTGAATTTTAAGAGAAAAATGTCACACGTAGTGTGATATAAATTTTATGAAGTTCTTGGTGAATATTAGGTATCCATAATACCCCTTCAATGAATAAAACAGCAAAATCTTTCTTTTATAAAGATAATCAAAAGACACATTCTTAAACATTAATTTCTCTCACTGAATCACCCTCATTTTCTTCTTCAGAGAACTAGTTCTGTTGTGTATGTGTGTGATTTTTTTTTAATGTAAGAGCATATTTCCTCTCTTATGTTCCTCACATCATATTTGCTCTTTCCACCCACTGCAATCTGGTTTTCACTTCTATATTCCACTAAAATATTCTGGTAAAGATATAAAATGTTCTTTCAGTGGTCACATCCAATGATCTCATAGCAGTCTTGTTGCAATTTATGTCTGTCCTACTTCACTCTATGTCCATACCCTGCTGAGTCTCTCTTCTCTTGTTTTCTCAGATAGTACCACCTGTTGTCTGAGAAACCACCTCTGTGACCATCTCTGTTCTGTCATTTGTGTTTGCTCCTCACTGCTGTTTCTTTAGTGTTAGTAACTTTGATAAATCCTTTACCAATATTCTTCTCCCTCTAGGTATGTAACACTCCAATAAATGACTATTTCAAACACTGTGTAATGTCTAAAATTATATTTCCACTAAAATTTCTCTTGAAAGAGTTTTGAGGTAATATACTCTACTTCATTATCTTTCTCCATACTCTCATATTTCTCCATCTTTTGCATTTCCAATCTTGGTTAATGACACCTTCCACGACTGACACACAAATCAGAAAGAGTAATCTCACTCTTGCCCTCTCAAGTGACACACAAAGCATTTTGATTTCCCTTCATTAATACTTCTCCCTTTCATCCTATCCTCCTCATTCCACTGTTCCTCCTTAAATTTAAACCCTATCATCTTTCTCTGGACTTTTGAAATGATTTCCCAATTAGAAGAATTACCTTTAGTTTACTATTCTAGACTTCACACAACAACTGCCAGTATAGAAATACCATAAATGCCAACCTGACCTTGGCATTTTTGGCATTCATGTGAGAAAGCTGTTACAGTTTTTTAAAAATGCTAACTTTTCTTTGCCAGAACTCACAAGAATATCTGTCTGCCTCTCCAGATTTAACTTCATGATGATCTTTTCAAACTATTGCAATATTCTCATGCAGAATTCTTTAAGCTCCCCTGCCTCTTTATGTTAGAACTTCTGCTAGAAAAACCACTATATCTGGTCTCTTCTCTGTTTAATTTGACCTTTTATTTTTTAAGAGAGGAAGAGAAAGGAGGAAGAAGTAATTTTAAAGAAGGAAGAGCAAGTGCTTTTATTTTTATTTTTTATTTTTTTAGTTTTTGGTTGTTCACCCTGGCCCTGGTTCAAGAACCCAGTCTTTGGGCTTTAATGGTCTGTGCCTCTGGGGTGGCATGAGAATATGCCCTATACCCCACCTTGAAATCACCTTGCAACTGACAAGCATTGAGCTTGGACATAAATGTAACACATGGACTTTCTGGGATGGGACTGCCTCCTCTGCACTGATTGTATCCAAGACATCCTGTCATGGAATTTTGCTGTCTCTGCCTACTCAACTGTTTTTTGTTCCTGCCTGTTTGGCTATTCCTGCCCACTCACTACCCTTCCTCTGCTGATACCCCCTTCCTGACAGTGCAGTTACTTTCTGGGAACTTACCTGACCTGCTGTCATGGGGAGATAAAAGCATGCCTGAACAGCCATTGTGGGGAAGCAGAAAAATGTCTGAACCCCTGCCATCAGACCTCCTGTTAAGAATACAGTAAGGGCTATGCCCTTGCTGCCTGTGTCTTCTCATGATTTCTTCACACTATCAACTAGGTAGGGCATTAATCTGCCAGGACACATGAGTAACAATGCCCCAGCCATTGAATTAATATCTGAGCCATACCAGCATACTACTTTGTCACTTTAATGGAATTTCTATGTCATTAGGAACTGCTTTTCTTAAATTATTTTCCTGTGTGTTTGCTCGTGTTGATGGTTGAGGCTGAATGTTTCTCCATAATATTTAAGAGGCATCTTAAGTTCCTAAAAAAAAATCCCTAAATCACATGCAGAATGAATTTTTAGTTACTAGTATCATTTGCAATATCTAGACTAGTTGATCAACATGTTCTGTTTTCCCGTTATGACCTTAAACACTGTAACTAACCTTTCTTAAATCTGTCTTACTGAAAAACTCCAAAGTTCTCCATGGTGTTTGTTCTTGATGAAACAATTAATAAACTCCTTTTTATTAGATATCTTACAGTATAAATATGCTCTTGCAGTATAAAATATTTATGTACATATATACATACATATAAGCAGTAATGGCTATAGAATATGATCAAACTATTCAGATTTATCTTGAGAGTCAATGTTGTGACAAATTTTAATTGAAACAAAGCTGATAACTCATTTGCATTATCCGGAAATTGTCATTTGAATTTATGTCAGACAGGGCTTGATTACGGCCACTTAAAAATTATTCTCAGGTAACACTAATAAATGGAAGAGACTGAATAACTCTGGTCTAAGAGATAGAATATAAAATGAGTTTGATTTTTACTCTTCAAAGTTAGTCTTCCAGTTCTATATGTGGAATCAATTCATGGATTCTTGGTTGACTCAAAGTTCTTTTTTTTAAGCCTCTGCAATATAGGCATCAAGTTCTCTGCCTGTACAATTATAGAAAACCTTTAAAAGAAGTGTTTCATACTGAGTCTCTATCAGATTGTTTCTTTACATGGCTTGATTTCCTTCAATATTTGAAGGCCAACTTTAATAGAATTACAAAACTGTTTTTTCGTCTTAATTGATCTGTCTTTTCATTATCGGCTGCATTATTTCTGATCCCCTCAGCATGCTCTGTTCCCTCTAGGCATAGGAGAAATAATTTTGCCCCAATTTGTGTGAAGAGTAATTTCCTGAAAATATTTCTCTTCCTGTTTTTAGGCCCATTTAACTCTCCTATGTGCAGCCATTAAACATCTCCCAGTCCCAGCCACTCAAAAGACTTGCTGCTTAATGAGCTGGTGCCTGATGAATTTTACTCTGTGGATGCTCTTCAGTTTACCATTAGTGAGTACATTACAGCAGCTTCAGACGCTTGACTTTCATGAACCAGTATAATCTCAGAAAAAAATGGTAAACCGATAATATTCTTCCTTTATAAATGTAATTATTCATCACATTAAAATAATTACCTCTAATTTCTTTCCCTGCCCCACCCCAGCCTGTAAATATTTTGCCACAAACTAATATTATCTAATATTTACAAAATGCATATCAATGCAACACTAGAATAGTCAATTTCTAATTTAAAAAATTAAACGTATCTGTGAAATATTGAATCATTAACTAACTGAAAGTTTTATTCTTCTGCTAACTACATCAGCAAAACTTTAATACATTCACAGGTAAGATGCAAAAAAATCACATTTATATATCAAACAAGCTTATCAAAAATTAGAATATTTTAAAATTTTATTGAAAAAGATTGCATATAATTGTATATGAATTTAAGATATGAATCATCAAAAATCACCTTCTCTATATAATGCAGTTTTTACCACCAAGAATCCATCTATTTCCTTCACCAAATAATTGACCACTCTTTGCCAGATTTTGGATAACATTAAACCTACCATATGTCTGAATCTCAAAGTTTATAGAATATCTTCTTCACCATTGCATTATCACTTTCTTGTAGACATAATGCAAATGGAAGTTCTGTTGAGACATCTTCAAAAAAATTATATTCTCAGTAAATTAAGTAACCTAGTTAGAAATGTGCTTAAAATTTTTAAACCAAAATTTTTAAATGTTAAAACATTAAAATTTGTGTTTTATAAAAAAGAATAAATTAAAATTAAATGTTGAGCTCCAATGTTGTACAAAGCTTAACTTTAAAGTTTAACATTTCAAATATTTGACCTATAACATTTATTTTTATGAAATTCTGTCTTTAATTGGTTTAGTACATATTCAAATTGAAAATAAAAAATACTGAAAAGGCATATAATGTTGACAATCAAATTGGCAAATCAAGTCCTAATTTATAAAAGAGAACATACAAATCATTTTTGACACTTAAAATATGTTTCTGAAAATAGGTATTCTGATAAGAGTCAAAAAAGGCAGTTACCTGTGAAAAAATTTGTTTAAACTATTTACATGTTTTAAATGAAAGATAAGTAGATTTTAAAATGACTTCCATTCAGTAGAATTATACAGAATTTATTAAGTCTAAAGAGCTCTAGAAAGAGTAGTTACTTAATGAAAATTTCATGGACTTTTGGCAAAGTTTACATGAAGAGAAAAAAATACTAAAACAACCTTTGCTTTTACTTTAACTGCAATATGCAACTCAGAAGAAAATTTCTAATAATATTAATTGATAATATAAATAAAACTTCACAGACTACTACTGAACATACTAGAATCTGATTTGTTGCATGTCAGAGTACTTAAATGTATTATCAAGATTTGCTTATGCTATTTTAATTATTAACCATAATTACTGTATTCCATTTTCATTACTGTATGGTATTTTAAAAAATAACTAAGTTTGAGAAAAAGTTTTTGAAGGAAATGTAAGTATATCATAAGTGACATAAAATAAAGTTATTGGTCAATAACATTTTAATAGTTTTACATAGTTTAATTATTTTTAGCGTCCTTTGCAGTTAGAGCTGTCACTTTGTGAAAATAACTTATGTGATCACCAAGTTGTCTTAGATGTGAAATTTTCTGGGCAACCTGAAAGTCAGCTTATTTCAGTTTTGGTGAGGACTGGTTTACTTCCAGTTTACTCCTACTCCTTCAGGTTACCACTCCCGAACAGCAGTGCTTTAACAAAACCTGGTACTGAGAGATTCTTTCCATCTGCCTTGGAATAGGGGCTCATCTTACTTCATTCTCAGACTTTCACAGATTTTGGAGATCTTAGGTTCTAACTATCTCGTTGGTTTCTTGATTTTTTTTTTAAAGAGATTTGCTTTAAGTGTGTATAGATATCTTAGTGTTTTACATTTTCTTCAGTGAATGTTTGAAGCTTTTAATCTGCTTTTAGAAATAATTTGGCACTAAAGTGGAAACAAAATCTATTAAACACACAAACACCACACAAACTCGTATCTTTTGAACTTTGGGTAATGTTTGGTAAAACATGAACCAGGATTCTTGTCTTCTGATACTTTCTTGTTTCATGTTGTAGTTTTTAGTCATTGTTATTGTTAAGTTTGATTGGACATTCCCTAGAAGAGTATAGCAATCAAATATTCCTAACTACTTTTGATTATAATAAATCTTTCATGTGACAATATATTTTTTAACTTTCATTGAAGTATAATAGTTTATAACATTATGAAATTGTCATGTTTACATTATTATAATTCAAAATCTCTATATTCTAATTATAATTTCAACCAAAAGCCTAGTTTCTATCAATATATAATTGACCCCCTTTACACAATTTGTCCACCACCATTTTGCTCTCATAATCTAAGAATTTGTTTTAGTTTTAATGCTTTTGTTTCATTTCTTACTTTTTTAAGTTTCAGTTGTATAATATTGTATTTTAACATCTGTATACATTACTTTATAATTGTTACTGAATGTCTAGTTTCCATCCACTACCTAATTAACCCCTTTACCTATTTTACCCTCTTTGACCCCTGCTATTGTGTTTCCCTTCGGATAACTACCATCCTGTGGAAATGGGTGCAAATGACACTTAAGTCAAAGTATAACAGTTATATGGAGAAATATTTCTATTTAGAAATTTCTTACAAATGAACCACATTTAATCAAGATCATCTGATGACATAATAAGTAAAATAAAATGTTTATATGACCATTTAAAATTTTCAATAATGATTAACTAAAATAACATATCATTTAGACATTAAATAAAGGACGGTGTATTTGAAATTAAATTTGTAAATAAGTATGCTACTCTTTTTACCTATTCAAACTTATTTGAATGAGGTAATTAATCTAAATAGTTCTCTACAAAACAATTAAATACAAAAATAAATGATTTTTATTTTATTTTTAAAAAATTTATTTTTTATTTTATTTTTTAAAAATGTTATTTTTTTCTCATAGTAACTAATTTAGCATTTACCAAATGAAAGTCAAGCAGCATATAGCATGCTATTTTCTTCCTCAAATTTAGTGTTTCAATAAGCCCAAAACACATTTTGTTTAAAGATAATTAAACATATCACTTTGGTGTTCAAGATAACTAAATGCAGTATTAATTTCCAAAAAGAGAAATAAAATGGCAGAAATATCCAAATATATTTAAACACATTCCACTTTTTGTTTTTACTTTGGAATGGTGGAACTATTTTGGAACAAGATAGAGAAGAGAGCACAACATTGTGATTAAAATTAGTATTACTGATTTTAGACTTATAATGTGTTAAAACAGAAAGTTTATAAAATGAAAAAGAAACACTAAAAATAATGAAAAATAGTTGAAGGTAAAATATTGGGACAATATATATAATAAAAATAAATAGAAAAAAGAATGTGCTCTATTAATGTCAGAAAGAGATTTTAAGACAAAAAATTAATGCCGTAGATAGAAGTATTTTCATAGTAATCAAAGGGTAAATATATCAGAAAAGATAATGCAATCTGAAATGTAGGTACATGTAATAAATATTAAAAGCACACAGCACAAAAATAGATTTAAAATGTAATAAAATAAATTTACAAAATTTTTAGATCTTTTGAATACTAAGTTTGATAAATTAAGTAAAAATAAATTAACGATATAGAAGATTCGAACAGTACTATGCAGCAAAGCATTGCATGATCAAAACAATAACTGACAGATTACACATTACTTTTGAGTTCACAAAGATGCACAAATATAATTTAAAAACTTATTTTATATAGGGAATGTACAGCACAGTGACTGTTGTTAGTAATACTGTATAAACTATTTTGCAATTGTTAAGATAGTATATCTTAAAAGTTCTCAAGAAATCAGTCCATAAATCTATTATCAATGGATTTCAAAGGACTGAAATCCTGCAGTATGTTTTCTGCCACACAAATTTAATGTAATAAGCAATAAAAACAATAAACTAAAAATCTCACAGTTAGGAAATAATGAAATTTCTCATTTTCCTCTCTTAATAATCTTTGGTCCAACAAGGAATTAAAAGAGATTTTTTTAAAAAAGATTTTGCAATGAGTGGAAATTAAAAAAGAAACATCAAAGTTTCTTTGCATTAAACATATTAGAATATGTTTAAAATGAAATGTCATAGTGGAAAAGAAGAAAGTGAAAAATCAATGCTATAAACTTAAACCTTAAGAATTAGAAAATTGTAAGCAAATTAAATGGAAGTAAAAATTAGTAAACATAAAATCTGAAATAAAAAATATACATGAGCAATTAAAACAAAAAATCAAAGCCTAAAGCATTTTCTTGAAAGATTAGTAAAATTGATAGGGCATAGCAAAACTAATCAAGTGTAGGAGGAAAGATATATCAATTTCAAAACAGGTAATAAAGAAATCAGATATTGCTACAAATCCTTTGGTCATTAAATTGAGTATATTAAGACATGTTTAAGTCAATAATTCAGCAAGTAAGACTAAGTTGACACCTTTCTTTTTTAAATAGAGAATTTATTAAGAGATCAGAAGTTCATATAGCTTAGCAGCTATTACATTAATCAAAACTAAAAACATAAAAATTTTTATTCCCCTGAATGAAAACACTAGACACCAATGATTTATTCTGCTAATGCTATTGAATATTAAATATAATAAATACTGTTAGTATGATAAATTATGTCAATTGTGATGGGTAATTATATGTGTCAACGTGACTGGCCATGAGATACTCAAATTTGATTTTATTTCTAAGAATGCCTATGAGGAATTTTCTAGAGCAGATTAACTTTTGTTTTCTTAGATTCACTAAACCAGATCACCTCACCGAATATTATTTGGTATCATCCCATGCCCTGAAGCCCTGAAGAGAACAATAAACAAAGGAAGTCAGATTTTGCCCCACTTGAGCCCTTTTTTTCCTTTCTGTTGTGTTGGCACAATTTATCTCATTTTTGGTGTATAGACTGGGATTTGCACAATTGGGTCTGAAATCCTCAGATATTTAGACTCGGATTTCTAGTAAATTATGCCACTGGATTTCTGGGGTTTTCAGTTTATAGAAAGTATATTGTGGATCTTTTCTCTATATATAACATGAGTCAAATCCTTATGTAAATCTCTCTCTCCATATATACATCTATAAATATACACCCATATATATGGATCTATATATTTTCATCTATATGTATTAATACTGATAAAATGTTGGTATAATATATTTACAAAGGCTATACATATTTTTCTGAAATCCTTTACTTTTTCAGCATTTATGTAACTTAGCATATTAGTTTTCTACAGAGAAACAGAACACTTTCAAATAATAGATCTCAGTTTCAAAGCATTTCATATCTTTTTGTGATTTTTGTATAAGCCTGATATGTAAATCTGGCAAAGATATTATAATAAAGGAAATTATAGACCAAAATATCTTGTGAACACAGATTCTAAAATCTTTAACAAAATTTTATTAAACAAATCTATAATCTACAAAAATATGTGATATATTCTGACATAGTGAATCACACAAGCCAGTCTATTCAGAAATAATATATTTTTCCTGAGGTCCCTAATATGTTTAAAGGGTGTTAAATGTAGATTGTCTGCTGAATGATGAAGATTTAAATGAGAAAAGATTAAAGATACGATATGGCTAGAATCTCTACCAAACTTAGGAATGTTTTGCATGGCTGAGTAGTACAAGAAGAGTAATACTGTGAGTCATTGGGATTCCAAGTATTACTCTTTTAAACTTAGCAGAGAGAGTACATATAATTTAATAAACACTGAGCTGTCATTCAAAAAACTGCCAATTAAGTTGAAATGTGTGAAAAATTGGTCTTACTCATGCCAAGTCACATATTTATGCCTCAGGACAATACGTTTATAGATTAATACTTGACTTCTAGGTTTTTACACAAGTTAATACTAGGGAAAGGACATATCAAAATGGACCTTGCAATTAGAGAAAGGACAAATGAAGTAATGAAGAATAATTCTTTCCTACATAGCTGTCCCCCAGTGATTTTGATTTTTGTGTCTCAAAGATAAGTGTAAAAACACATTCAGTGATTCTCTATTAGTTGAAACAAATTTCTCTATAAAGAGTGCTTAATAAGTGCTGCCTACTAGCATTGCTATTACTTGTAGAGCAATAGTAGTAGCTATGTATTATTGGTTGAAGTAGTAATTAATAGGTTTGTTATTGATTTAAGCAGGTCAAAAGTAAGTAAAGCACAGAGCATGGCAGCATCCCTGCTTTTTCCAGAGGGTAGAAGATAGTTGTACATAAAAATGTAGATACTTAGATCATAATGAGATAGACAATCACTTTTTTATTTTCAGTTTAAAATGAAAATGTTCTACAAAATTGACAATTAAATGATAATATATGAGTGATAGTCTTGATTTTCTGTTTTTCTCTTGTATCCCCTTTTTTTCCCTATGTCCCACATTGCTTTCCTCTTACTCATTGTTAACTTTCACTCTACTTTTTTCATATACATGCATACATATAACTCTGCAAATATACACAATATATGTATATATGCATTTAATCAAAGTTGTTTACATTTTTATCTTTCTCTTTATTTTCCATTTTTGTTTATCAGTCACTTTACCTAAAATTGTATCTAATTGGGAAAGAGCTGCTTTCACTTATAAGCATGCATCCTACAGAAGAAAATATTCAAATACAATGCAGAAATCTATAAGGATTAACTACTCAGTTTTGACAAGATTTGCAATTCTGTCTCCAAAACCCATACTCCTAGAGGGAACAGGTGCAAAACCAAATCTGGTGAAGCTAATTTTTTTAAGTCTAGATAGAAAAACAATGAAACAATGAAATAATATTTTGAAGACCTATATTTTCCTCCGATATGTATAGTTTTATTATAAGTATTAACTTTGCTATTTTATAGAAGTTTGACTTCAAATAATTTTCTTAATCTCTCAGAGCCTGAAAAATATTATATATTTATGGAACTAGGATATGGTATTCTATTTTACTCAAAAGATTATTTGTAAGCATAAGTAGAGATAATTCTTGGGAAAGCACTTTAGAATGTGTGAAGTATTCTACCAATGCACAAAGTAAAAATAAATCAAATTCTATGAAGTTATTTGGTGTTCTATATGTTTTACCAGATAAATAAGGAGTAATATATTACTCTAACTGCAATATGTCTTCTTGGGCTTATAATTTTTAAAGTTGGATCAATTGACACTCAATAAAGGGTTGAGTTTTGAATGAGAGAACAGCATCCCATTGGTGTTTTGATATATTTTATTTAAAACGAAAGTGCTCCCTTAAAATTGAATCTGTTTTAAATTAGAGAATCTATCATTTTGATAGCACATTGAATCCCACTTCTGATATTTTTAAAATAAAAATTATATACACACACAAACACACACACACACGTATAGACCAATGATTTATGCAATATAATCTTAATAGTCACACTAGTTATAAAATGGTGTATATAACACTTGGATACACTGGAAATAATGCACTATTAGTACAGTGTTGTCAAGAAGTAAAATAGGTTAAGAAAAAACATTCATTTTGCATTATCCAATCCTTTATATATTTGCAAGATGATAGTCTATGGGTTGAAACCGAATACTCCTTTTAATGATACATTCTTCGTGCATAGAAATCATGAACTTTGATACACAAAGCTCCTTTTTTTTGTTTTTTCCCCACTTTTTTCTAAGAGAAAGGTACAGTCAGGAATGAAGGAGAGCAAAGGAGGCAGGCAAAAGGAGATGAGGAGGAAGAAGCACCCCATTCACCCTATTTAGTTGTTCATTCTAGTTGTCTGTGGTGTCCACCCACGTCCCCACCTCCCGACCCTCACTCCACACATCCCCACCCCCAAACCTCTGCTCCACCAGGATGCTCCAGTTCGTTGCTTTTTTTAAAAAATTGAGTGACATAAACATTTATGAATTATAAAATGATATATATATAACAGAATATGAAATGTTACATATAATACATGTAATATATAATAAAACTATAATATAGAGTATAGTACTCCAAATTTTACCTTTTTCTATGTTGACCATGCCCTCTAATACAAGTGAAGGAGACTGATTCCTTGTCCTTTAAGAAAACACACAATTGCAATTTTCATTGCTCCTCCTCAGTGGCTCTTCTCATTATCATTTGCTGTGACTTACTGTCTCCTTAGACCATGTGAAGAAATAATGACCTCTTTATTCATGAGAATGTTGTGATGCGGTATTAGGCAGCTGCACATTTTGAAGGAAAGGCAATTTTACTGATTTTTTAAATTAAAAATGTGAAAACTGTCTCTGCTAACCTTTATCTCTACGATTGTTATACAGAAAGCCTTTCTATGCCCAGATCTTAAAATCCCCCTGAGAAAGTTCTAGCCTTCTTTTATATACTATTAACACTAATAATAAGTGACAAGGATAATAATTACATTATTATCAGATTGCTCAGCTCAATACTGTACCAGTTCCAGACTGAGCAATTTTCTTTATAAATCTTCTCATCACTGCATGTAGATATAAGGGCTTTCTTCCAAGGAATTCAAAATGTCACACTTAATCACCTAATTTACTTCCAAAATGTGCCTTTAAGAATATATTATGATTAGATGTGAAAACAAAACAATAAAGTATTTATATATCAGCTAGGTAAATGTATTGTTTCAATGTGCTGGTGGCTGCACCAGTTTGCCTTTCTATAGTAGGAAGAAGAGAAGAATTATTATAGTATATTTGTCCTCTCATCCATTATTGCTGATATTTGCATTGCTATACACATATATTAGGATATTGCATATTGAATGCAAAGTGACAATTAAAGACTAAAATAACCTAGTAATCTCCATAAGAGTACAGATGTTATTTCGCTATTTGAACAGAGGTAATCATTCTAGAGATGACACCATTCCTTGTGATAATTTCATGTTCTGTAGTATCAGCCGTTATTATATATAAAGCTCATAACATTTTAAAAAAAGAATTATATGACTTTTGATAGTATTTAAAATTTGTTCAGAATATAAAGCTCCAAGAATCCTTAGGACAGAGATGGTACCTGAGCTATATCTGATATAAAGGGTTTGAATTTCCTTTTCTGCATCCATTCAGTGAAAAAATAGATTCAGCTATTGAACTTTAAAAGGTTTTTATTTAGAAATGAAATAAGTCCCTGACTCCCTCCCAGATTTTTTGTGATAAGTAGAAATCTCCCTTGCTGATATATCTAGATATTGGCTGATATTCACCAAGAGAGTAGTTAAACTCTTGGAGAAGCTTCTCAGTGGAGATATGATTTCAAAGTTCCGGTGTAATGGAGTGTATTGCCATTAACCATATGATGAGATAGCCTGTCTGTCAGCCAGAGAACTGCTTAAAGTTATATATAGGTCAAATGAGCCAAAAAGAGCAAAGGAAGATCAAAACTATTGAGTATCTCAAAAACAAAAAGACAAAATATATTAGACACCAGGTGATTTCTCAAATGTTTAATTTTAATCTACTGATAATATTGATTATGAATCATTGAATTCATTAAGAAAAATATAATTCAGGCATACTTGTTTTCTCTTGAATTAATCAAATGGTGCACAGAAGACACTATTACTCCAAATGGTTTTACATATGACTATTTCTACTTAATAAAGATAGTTAATGTCATTTCCGTTTTCAGATGATGTTTTCATATTAGTTAGAATCATTAAATGATTTTTCTGAGTTATTCGTCAAATCTAAAACTACCATTCTTTAACCATGCACTTAAAGATACTATGTAAATTATTTCAAGTTATAAAACAAAATACATCTCATCTGTCTTTCCAAAGGCACCTTCACTTGTAAGAGCTCTAGACTAATGGCAGAGAATAACAATGTTTGACATTACTTGATTGAAATATTTAAGACAGGAAATACATTATTTTTTTATTCACAGTCACAAATGCTGAAAATGAGAAACAGGAAATTACATTTTAAGATAATTTAAATAACTTTGAACACTAGCATTTGAGATTAAAAATATGTCACTAATTAGAGATTTTGTGTTTTCCTTTCGATAATTTATCAAAATAAATACTATTTAACGTTTCTCAAATATTTAGTTAACTTATTTTGTTAGTCTATAAAATAATTTAAACAGTGAATGTTTTATACATCGACTTTCAAATACTTAGAAAGTAAAAATGTTTTAAAATATCTCCATAATAAAGACAAAGAATACTTAGCAATGGTCAGGCAAAATTTCTACTCAGAGGATAAGATCAGTTCCCAGAAAAGAGTAAGAAATGATGCATTAAGGGGAACACATTTCTTGTATCTAGGATTCTGAAAACCAGTTAATTTTCTTTTTGGCTTAAACTTTTTGCTGCTATCTCCAATTCTAAAAATTGTTTCAAATCATTAATACAAAGCTGATAGGTGCTACAGTAAATTTTATTTCTGTTTTATCCAAGCAATTTCTTATCATATCTTAAAGGAGAATAATTTCACTGATCCCTAAATCTGTCGCATATTTTGTATAATCATGTTCTGTAGAACCATGAAACATTAGACAAAAATAGGTCTAATTTCAGCTCTTATATCTCAGCTTAATGGAATCCCTGTCCATAGAATTAAAACTAAAATATATTTTAAAAGTCAATAGTGTTCTGTGATTTTACTTTCTTCTTATCATTTTAGGCATGATTCTTCATAGGGCCCTTTGCACATTGCTTCTAGAAGTATCAGTTAATTTAATACAAGTAAATGTGGAATTGGCATGTGCCATGTGAACAACTCTTCCACAATTCAAACACATATTAGAGAAAATCCCATCAATGTATACAATAAGGCATATAAAATATATTATCTGAATATATGTATTAGCATCAAATTAGAAAAAATTTAGTGCAGGATTGAAAGAAGTATTATATCAGAAAAGGATTTATAAACTATTAATTCCCAAGTGTATCTTGGTTATTATTTTAATTAAGACATGCATCTATATATATGTATATATAAACATACATAAATGCACACATATATCAGACAGGAAGTTCAGCTTGACTAGAAGGAAAGGACCACTTTGCCAAGAAATAGATATTTGTGTTAATACAGTGAATATACATTATGGGATTATTTGGAAAATAAATTTTGAATTTGAAGGACTGGTTCAAAACATGTATATACAACTTATATAGCATATAATTAATTCACAGTAATATATATCATGTCCTTTTTTAATAAGCTAATACTTCGAATGATATATTAAATGCATAGCACTATCCTATGTGCTTTACATGTATTTATATAAACTTTCAAAAGTATGAAGGAAGTGCTATTATTATCCTAGAGTTAAAAATAGATAAATTATGTATCTCGAGTCACATAGAGGTTTATAAGTTAACCAAGGGTAGACATCTTTGAGTATCTGATTTGGGATACCTATTCAACATTGCTTGTAATCACAGTAATATAGTTACTACTTCCATGCCATCCTTTCCTTAAGTAGTGAATATAAACAAGGAAAATTGGGACCATTCAAGCACGTTCTTTACTAAAATAAAATGATTTAAATTAAGTGGAAACAAATGATCAAGCATGAGTTAGGAATTAAGAGAACTGTACAATCAGAATGAGTAAATGATTTTCCATTAACACCCTCCTTCTTCACTTGCATTTCCCTGAGAAGGGATCATATTAGATGTCACTAGAAATAAGTCTATATAGTGGGAAGTTTTGATGAGAGAAAAATGTTTTGTAGATACAAATTCTTTATGTTATCTCCACCACTTTTTCTTTTCTCCTTCAGAATAGTTGTTTGAGTTTCAAGACATGGCAAGAGAGAATATATTTCTAGAAGAAATCAAGGACATGGTTTTCTTGGTTGTTGATGTATTTATTATATGCAGATGTTGATTTACAATGATTGTGGCATAGTGTGAGAACATAACCCATCCCCAGCCTTGTAGTAGACTCAGCACTTGGCCAGAGCTGAGCACTGACCTGAATGTAGCAGCTGGACTTTCTGGGATGACTGTCTTCGCCCACTCTCACTGCACCTGAGAAGTTGTTTCCTGGAATTCGGCTGTTCGTCCACACACTACCCTCCCTCTACTGATTCCACCTTTAAAAGAGCCCCTTCCTTGCTGGCAGCTTGTAACTTTCAAGAATATGCCCAAACAGCTGCCATCAGGGAGGTGGAGACATGCCCAAACTGCTGCCATCTGGACCCTCTGCTATGAGTATAATAAAACAACATCCTTGCTGTCTGTGTCTTCTTGTGATTTCTTTGGACTATCACCTAGGCAGGGTGTTACGCTGCCTGAACCTGAACACCTGTGAAATCAATGATGCACACCTTAAACTTACATGTTATCAAGCAATATTCCTTCAATAAAATTAATTTAAAAAATAAAGGTAAACTAGAACGAAGCATACATATGTTTAATATTTAATGGAAACTCCAGATATGACCACATATATTCATTACACTTTGTCTTTCTCTCACCTGCTTTAATGCTGGAGCGTTATCAATAAAAATAACCTCTTCATGGAAAATAACTCCTTAGATATTCTCATTCTGTGTAGTGACTGTTCCTTCCACTTCATTAGTATAATACATACATCTGATCCCCACTACTCTATTAATGATGCTTGAACCTCCTTCCACCAGGAAAAAGTTTGGGTTAGGACTTGGGATGAGATGTCTTCATTCCTTAATATCTTTTCTGGATCATTACTCACATATTTAGAGTAAAACATATGTGAAATTATGTAATGTTGCTGAGTTTCTCCTCTATATTTATGAGTAATTTATAAATAAGACTAAAGATTGACATCAAATTCTGTCATCATCATCATGGGTAAACTAATGTAGTTTGTTTTTAACTTTCATTTATCTAGCTATATCCAGGACATCATTCAATCAAAACTTTCTTTGAAGCTTTACTTAAATTCCCTACTCTGTAACTGCTGTGCCATTCCCTTATTGCACTTACCATCTACTCAATTGCTTAAACTAGGAATTTTCTATCCTCCCAAACCTTACTTACTGCTTTCAGCATCCATCAATTACCACAGTCTTTCCAGTCCCTCAATGTTATATATTTTCAATTCTTCTGATTAACCTAGTCTAAATCATTATCATTCCTTACAGATAAATGAAAACTAAAGTGGTCTTTTATTTTCTTTTAATTCTCATCACCATTTTTTCATATTTTATACAAACATTTTTAAATTCAAATTAATCCTCTCACTTTCCATATTTGTACCTTTGATTTTCCTTTTAATGTGCATAACAGGAATCAGGAAACAAAACATTTGTCAACAGTCAATTAGCAAATATTTAGATATTTGTGGCTCATATGGTCTCTGTCACAATGCTCATTTTGTAGCACAAAATAAAGTTGACAACAAGAGCAAAATAACACCTTTGGGTTCCAAAGAAATATTTATCAAAGTATATTTATACTTATATAAATTATACTTATATAGATTATAACCTTATTTATAAACGCATTTGACAGGACAGATCTGACACATGGAGTTGTAATTTCCTTCCCCAAATCTTAAGCTCAAAATTTTTTCTGTTCTTTTTAAATTTCTACTTCCTAGTCACTACACTATTTCATTATCATATATTATTTCTTCAGTCTGGAATACTCTTTCTGTAATTCCCATGAAGAAATACACACACACACACATATTAGGTTTCAACCTAGAGATCAGAATTGTCCATTGCTCAGAAAAGATTATCCTGACTCTTATTTAGACTATGGTTTCCTGTGACATTCTGTTTTTCCTCTTCATTCACATTGCAACTTATTTCAGAAATAGCCCAGTTTAGTGAATGGAGTTACATTTCTCGGTTCAAATTTGGGCACCTTCACACATTTGGTATATGATTTTAAGGAAACTACTTAACCTGTGTTTGTTTTTCTTATGTATAAAATAGAAAAGATAATAATACTTTAGAAGATGTAGAATGATTAATAGAGCCAACATTTATAAAAGATTTAGAGAAGTGTTTGGCTCATAGTAGATGCTAAATAACAGTCTGTTTTCTTTTGTCTTCCCATGTCTCACTAAATCGTAAATACTAGTGTGAAAAGTATGTCTCCTGTTCACTAGTCTATGTCTTAGAAAATGCATGCTATTAATGGTGAATTAACAGATTTTATCAGCTATCCAACCTTAGACAAACAGATTTGAATCCTAAATTTCCACAATGTGGAATTGTTTATCCTTATTTTTTTATACTCTCTTCTCTGGAGTATATACCTATTCTCTCTCTATATATTAATTACTTTCCCTAAAGTTGCTAAATATGGTAATAAACACATCACATATTTGTTGTTTAAACTTTTTATTTGAGCATAATTTCAAACTTGTAAATAATTTAAAGAATTCAAAAATTACTAACATCTGCATGTTTACTCAGTCACCAATTATTGAGATTCTCCCATTCTTATTTTGCTTCTATTTGAGATTAAGTTGTACACGTCATTGGCCTTTTTATACTAAATATATCAGTTTTTAATTTCTAAGAATATAATTTTTTACCAAACCACAGTATGCTTGCACATGTAGTAAATTTAATATTGATTCTGTGCTTTTATCTAATATAATATCCAAACTCTAATTTTGTCAATTGATGCTATGCTATTTACAACTATAAATACAAATATAATATTCCTCTCCAGAAGAAATTATTACATTTAAAAGGAGATCATGTCATTTCAACCTTTCTTTTTAAATGTATTAAAATTTTATTGAAGGAACATTGCATCATAACACTATATAGGATTAGGGTGTGTATGGTTGTTTATCAATATCTGCATACAATACTCTAAGTACTTTTATTTGGAACATTACCATTATTTTCTTTCATTAAATTTACTTTGATTCAATTGTACTGTTTGCCTTCAGTTTTTTAAATAAAAATATCTTTAATTTGCATTTTCCTAATGTTCCTCACAAAGGAAATACTTTAAGGCACAAAAGAAAAAATAATGCACCTTTTGTATCTCATTTTTCCCAACCCCTTGTATGTAATCAATTTAGTGCCTATTTAATCCCCATCGATTAGTTTTGTAAAGATAAGTGCACTATATATTGCAATATATAAATACTTAAAGATATTATAGAATATTTATATATATTCTTTTTTCTTTTATTGACATGTAATATTGTGCAAGTTTGAAGTGTACATATGTTGATTTGTCACATATATATAGTGTAATGTAATTATACCTATAGTATCAGTTAATACTTCCATTATATAACTACTTCAGTATCCTGTTACTTGAGACTATCTCCTGTGAGTATTTTTGGATCAGTTAATAAGCATTTTCTTTTTACAGCTGCATACTCATTGTACATTCTTAGTGAAGTTTATGTACTATAGTAAAGTCACTCAATTTCCTCTGTTTGGTTTCCAATATTTTACAATTACAATAATTCTCCACTGAAAAAAGACCTCATCTATGCATTGCTTTTAGTTTTGGATTTGTGTAATCATATACATTCCCATGAGCACAGGATTACTGATTTGAAAGGTAAAGACACATACAGTATAGTTTTGTTAGATATTGCCAAATTCTTCTTGAAAAGTTTATATCTGTTTTCATTGCTAACATGGAATACTTGAACGTTTGACTTCTAACAGACTTCTCAAGCATTTGTCGCTTTTTGATATGCCAATGAATGAGGAATGGAATTACAGTACACTTTTCATTACATATTTCTAATTATAAGTAAAATTTGAATCTCATTTTCATGGTTCTAAAAGCTATTTTAATATATATTTATATATATATCTGTGATTGTTTATGCTTTCCCATACTTACTATATTTTTTGGACTTTGTAATATCATATTTTCAACTTTTGAAACCAATTTTTGGAATTTTTAGTATCAAATCTGCCCTTAATATATTAATAGTAATCTTTTATCTGTGGTTTGTATTGCAAACATTTTCTTTTAGTTTAACATATATCTTTTGATTTAGTTTCTGGTACTTTTGCCATTAAAATGGAAATTTATTTTTTAGTATTGGAAGTATGTAATGTTAGAAGTATTTGTCTTTGCTTTTGGAATTTTAGTAAAGGAATAATTTTATTTTGCATAGATTATAGTAAAAATACACATGCTTATATCATTGATTCATTTGGAGCTTTTTATTTTGTATCATAGGAAGAGTTTTAACTTTTTACAGGTATGTTCAGGTGTACCCTGTGCGCAAATGGGATAAGGCCACTGGTTGTAGTCCATGTACATTATAAAGGCCCAGGCTGGAAACTTGAGGCTGGGGGTGATGAACAATCTAGATGAACAACTAAATAAATAACTAAATCTTTCTCCCTCCTCTCTCTTCCCTTCTGTCTGTTTAATTGCCTTTATTCCTACCTGTATCTTTCCTTTAAAAAAAAGAATACTCAGTAGTTTGACATGATGAAGTCTCAAAAATTTATCTTGCTGACAGTGATACATACACACACAGTCATATATATATATATAACTATAACTATATATAGCTATAACTAATTATATATATATATATAGAGAGAGAGAGAGAGAGAGAGAGAGAGAGAGAGAGTTATCATGTAGTCAATGTCAGACATGTCTGCAATTAACTCTATTCTATTTCTGGACTTTCATATCTATTTTGTTGCCCTGACTTTGCATAAATTTTAATTATAGTGGTTCCGTAATATGTTTTAATTCCTCTCGTACCTCTTCCGTTATACAGTTTTTCTAGCTACAGTTTATGAAATGACAATTATCTAAACATTAAAAAAATAAAATATGACCTAATTCCAATATCCATACATAGTATCAATCAATATACAAACATATACTTATTTTTTATAACATTTGCTTAGTATACTACTTTCACAAGTGATAAGCGCTTAATGATGGCTTCATGCTGAGAGAGAGGCAGAGTACAAAAGGCACATCACGAAGAATACCAGACATAGGTGAAAAAGCTTGTTTATGAGCAAATCTGAAGAACCTACCTGACATGCCAATAAATAATTCACAGGCTTTTTGGAGGAGCAAGTGTTCTGCAATAGTATGTGAGGTAAAGAGTCGATGAAACGTACAGTCAGATATACAGAACTAAGATTTCTGTCATTTATAGGCAATAAAACATTTATGAGGGAAGAGTGGAGAGAAGAGTCACAAGTCCCTACTGAGTTGATGAATATCCAGGAAGTTAGATGGTGGAAAACATGGAGAGTGAAATGAGGTGTGAATTTTTGAGTTATTGCTCTTGCCAAGGATATCCAACACAGCTCTGTACTTTCTGCATCCTTTCCAAATTCAATTTGGTCACTGCCTCTGATACATTGTAAGAATTCAATGTTATAAAAATAATACAGAATTTACAAGATCACAAAACATCTAACTGATCTAAGCATAATGATCTTAAAGCAAATTAAATGGAATGATATTTGATACCAAAGAAATAGATAATATCTGTATAAATAGTAATATTTTAATATAGTTAAAGAAAACAGGTATTAGCATTGGTTTATAGAAAATAATTTCACCATCTTATTTATATTTAAAATTCAAATTTTAAGGGAAAGACATTTTTCAATATTAAAAGAGCATTTCTTTTTGAAAGGTATTAGAAGTCATTTCCTAGAATTACTGAATATAAAAAAAATTTCTATTTCACTTGATGAAATTCTAATTAGTGACCTTCATTATTTGACGAGGACCAAGATTAAAACTTGACTTCTGTCACATTAGAAGTTACTGGTTTTTAATGCACATTATATATTTTAAATTTCACTACAACTACTACAAAATTGACAAATTTTAACATATAGCCAAAGTACAAATTGAACTACAGCTGGAAATTTTTAATTATGTGGACCTGTCCTTTCCAAAAATAGTCTTTTTCAGAGTGTTACTGATATAAAATATTTATAGATTATTTTACAGTCTTATTTATGATTTTTATGTTCTTTAAATCTTGGAAGAGAAGCTGCTGGAATTTTCTTCCAGTTAATCATAGTAAATATGGTAGGTTATTCACACTTTCTAAATAGGTTGGCTCCCCAAATAGAAAATTAATAAAAAGTAACAGATGTTAATCTCTTGAAATAAAAAATATGAAAGGTATATGCACAATTAAATTATAATTGAAAAAGATCAATTATCAGACAAGAGAAACAGTTTGAGATCTTAAGCAACACACTAAATATTCAAGGTGGGGATTTCAACTCATCCATTGAGAGAAGTTAGCGTTAAAGCATGATGAAGGATAAAGTAATTAACAGAAAAATTTTGATATGTTCACATGCAATCTTGACAAATCATGCAAAGAAAATGTCTTTAGAGCTTTGGTTGGTTTTGTCAATGGATTCAATGGAAAGTGGGAAGTGGAAAGATTCCAAAAAGCTTAAAAGATTTTAGATTCTTGACACAGACAAGATACATGACTTGGGCAATTATAGTCAACTAATATATGCTTTGCACTAATCTATACATAGCTCAAAGATAGGTTTGTAAATAAATTATTAAGAAATAACATTATTCTACAATTCTGCATTAAAAGGAAGAACAATATTAAAACAAACACTAAGGAGACGTAAGATTTTAAGCTGGAAAGAATTATATGTTAAAAAGATTTTAAAAGTTGTGTGTTGGGGTAAAAAGTATGTATTTTTTCATCTTTTTATAATAGTATCACTTTGGAGAAAGCTGTTGTTTGAAGTTTGCACACTTTTTAAAAAATCCAAGTGATTTAAAACAGAAAATGGGATAGTATAGGATTATATGTTTCTGATTTACCTATTCAAAATTACTATAGAAATATTCATATGGGTTGTTAGCCTAATTTTTTTAGGTTTTTCTCAGGTACTTAACTTTATTTTCCTCATAAACAGCAAACTAGAAATGTCTTTTAATTTACTTGATAAAATAATCCACAAAGCAGCATGAGTGATTTGATTCTGTTGCATAGAGGAAATCATTTAGTATTGAAAGATTAAAAGATTTAAGAATTTCTTGGAAGATAATTACTGAGTATATATCTTTATGCTAATTCTATATAACTAAGAGAAGCAGAAAATAACCCAATAAACATATTGCTGTGGACAAACATGAGTCAATTTGAAATAATCAAAATAAGGACAACTACATTGACCGCGGACAAGTAATAGAAACGGTGTGTGACCAAATGCACCTGGAAAGTCATTAAAGCATCTGATAACTCTACTACTCTACTACATTTCCATTTTTTCAGCTGTGTGTATCTGACGCTTGTTCTAGGCAGTAGATTTTGCATTGGGAGAACCAATCCATTAACTGTCAAACACTTTAGGTTTTAAAATTCCAGGGCTTTATTTCTTATGATAAAATTTAATAAGGGATAGAAATTAACATACATTAGTTTATCTTTGTGACAGGAATTGAAATATGAGAACTGGAAAAGATTCCCTACTAAAATTATATAAACTAAGGATTTTAATGAAATGTATCTATTTATTCTTAATTTTACTTATACACTTTATTGGAAAGTAATTTTCTTTCTAAAAAACTGATCGCATCATATGCAAAACTCTATATGTTAAACAGATATGAATATAGAGGGAAGAAGGAAGAGGAGGCAATAGAGAGTAAATGTTAACATTGCCTCAGAATAAGTAATTAAATGAGAATAAATTCAGGAAGATGTTGAAAAATATCTTTGACAGATTCCATATTGTCTTAATGAAATAAGTTTTATATAGTTTTTTTCAGATTTCAAAAAAATCAGGGTAAAACCTTCTGGAATTTCATCTTGTCTTCTATATACATTTAAACACATATGGAACTATGGAAGAATCTTCAGTTCTGTAACCCAGCATATAGAGGTTAAATTGGATAAGGAGTATTTAAAATAAAATAGTTTTATATGGAAATATCTGATGAATTTATTTCTCCTGCTAAGATAAACAAATCTAAATCAATAGCATTGTAATAAATTTATTCTTCAGACATTATTTGATTTGAAGAACAATTATATATCCTAGGTTGCCCTAAGGTACCTATAAATTCTAAATTAAATTAATTATAACTTTTAATGTACATTTAATAGACTCACTTATGTATTTCATTCTAAATATAAATACATGATATTTTTCTTAAATAAGTAATACTGAGTGCATACAATAAAACCAAACATTTTAAGATTATTCTAATTTAGAACTAGAAGAATTCTGCTGTTTAGAAATACTCTAACTAATTTCATAAGTTCAAGTCTTTTATTAATTAAATCAAACTAGGATTATTATCTTAGAAGTTTCTAACACCTTTATGAGTTATCCCAGACACTAACTATATGATCTTTTTATATTCTCAGTGAAAGAGATACCAGTTTAATTTAAATCTATAATTTTCAAGACAATAAAATATTTTTATTAAGAATAATGTCTGAATATCTGAAATATTTTGGTTTAAAAATATTTTTACTTCAGTAAAAAGCAAAAGCAAAAAATAATCAAATAAAAATAACAGAATAATAAGAAATGGGAACCTATATGAAATGTCTAATCTTATTTAGTATGTGAGAACAAAATATCATAGTGTTCACAGTAGTCTTAACCTTTTGGTATGTTTGGAAAATGCAAAGAGACTTGAAAGTCTATTTTTAAATACATTTGAAAAGGAAGATGTGAAAATCTGAGCTTTGCTTTGTGAGTCTTTCAGTCTCTATCATGATATAGTTAGTTACATAACTTGAATAGGCAAGATCTTTAATGATATAATTTAAATATGTATATATTTTCATCGACTATGGAATGAACTTAGCTGTCATTCCTGACTTCATTATGTATGACTACTTTCTAGCTACTTTCCTACCTCTCTTCCAGTATAAATCCCCCACTACCCTCAAGCCACACAATTAGATACATTGCTTCTATCATAATTCATGTATTTTCCTTGTCCTAATAGATTCCAATTTCTTGTCTTAGTTATAAATTTTCTCTTCTGACAAGGCTAGTCGGAATTGAACATCTTTGACCAGACTTCATCTTCTCTTTTCCAAGCTACAAAATTAACCACTCTTTAGTTTAGAATCTCATGTATTATACCCTTTTAATGATAACAGTTTCATTCTGCCTTGGTTTACATTTTGTTTTATACAGATTTGTTTTCCCTATTTGTCTTTAAAGTATATTAGTACTTCCATTTAAAAAGTCAGAGATCTTGTCTTTATATTTGTATTGCTCGCAAAACAGTACCACATATGGTAATGAATATAACAACAGTGACAATATTATCTAACCATTAAATAGTGCTTACACAGTTCTAGGGATTGATTGAAAGCCTTGAATATAGCATCTTACTTAAACTATTCAGTGCAATTTAGACTTGCTAGTAATTGTCTGTCAAAAGTACTTAGACATTATATTAGCCATCTGAATTAAAGTGTAAACTAAAGTTTTGTGTTCTGTAAAAATTCAACCAGTAATTAGCAATATTAGAAGAGACCATCTTCCTGGTGGGTCAGAATATGTCATTTATGGAAAGTCAATGAACATTTTGGTCACTAGCAAGTTATGTGATCATACCAGTTATTTAATATTGAGAAGTTATTTAAGTCACTGCTTTCTCATCTGTTAATGTGAAAAGCAATATTTCCTTATGGAACTGTAAAGAAGAGGAAGCATGATTATGCATAAATGTCTTCAAATATGTTAGGCAAAAGATACATATTCCAAAATTTCCTTCCAATTTCATTATTGATGTAGCTATTTTTAATCATTCTTTTTTCTAGAGAGATCTGAAAGAATCTACAAAGAAAACTGAAGGAAAAATAAAGGAAATTTAACTTTCCCATATTTTTCATGTAGAAAAATGCTACTCTTTTAAAGATACATACATATATATAATTAAAAAATACATGTACACATACATATATACATTTTTAAATATGTCAACAAATACAGAAAATAATATAAGACATGTCCAAAAACACTTCACTCAGACTGCAGTTTGCCTTATTTAATATTGTGTGAATTTTATAAAGAACATGTCATACTTTAAAGATATAATTAAACCTTACCTAATTTACTTTTATCCTTTCTGAGAGGTAAACCTATACATAAGCTAGTATCTGCCCTATTGATTGATGTTTACCCATTGTGACTATATATGCAAAATATACAGCATACTTAAATATGCACATTAAATATTCATTTTATAATTTGATAATATTCCTTCAACATCAGAAGCAAATGTGTATATTACAATACCAAATATTTTCAATTAACTCTTCAATATTAGTGTAATAACACACACTTCTGGTCAGTGTATAAAAGTCATTTCTCATATATTCTACAACATTTGATAATAGACAGTGTCAGTTTTGTCAGTCTATTGGATTTGCAGTGTTATCTTTTTGTGATTATGGTTTTAAAATCTCTTAGTCTTTGCAGTTTTTCAGATTCCTCTTGTCTTTTGCATTTTGTCTCTGTAATTATCTGTGTTATTTTTTGCCAATGTTTCTATCTAGTGTTTTATTTCATATTTATTTAAATAATTTTATCCATTACAATATATTAAGTCCTTGTTAAATTTTATGTAAGCATATTCTCACAGTATGTAATTTGTAGTTAAGCATCAACAAGAATTCAAATTGGGAATTAGAAAGGAAAGAGCAACCAAACCCAAAAATCATAAGAAAGAAAATAATAAAAAATCAGAACAGAAATAAATAAAATTGAAAAAGACCATTCAAAAAATCAATGAATTCAAAAGCTGTTCCTTTAAAAAATAAACGAAATTGAAATAAACCTAGCAAGACTTATTAAAAAAAAGACAGAAAAATACCTAACAACAAAAATCAGCAATGAAAGAGGTGAGATGCAACTGTCATAGAAATACAAAGGGTCATGAAAGACTACCATGAACACTTATATGCCAAAAAAAGTGGTCAACCATGAAGAATTGAACAAATTTCTAGAAACCTACAGCCTCCCAGAACTCAAGCAAAAAGACATAGACAACTTAAACAGAACTACACAAGAGAAGAAATTGAAGCCGTAATAAAAAAAAAATCTCCCCCAAAAGAAGAACATAAGACCAGATGACTTCACTGGGAAATTCTAGCAATCAAAGAAGAGCTAATTCCCAGCCTCTTTAAATTATTCCACAAAGTTGTAGAGAAGAGAAAACTCTCAAATATATTCTATTAGGCTAATGCTACCCTGATACCAAAATTAGACAGTCACAAAAAAAAGAATTTACAGACCAATATTGCTACAAATATGGATGCAAAAATCCTCAACATAATCCTGTCAACTAGTATTCAACAGCACATCAAAAAAAAAAAAAAAAAAAAAAAAAAAAAAAAAAAAAAAAAAAAAAAAAAAAAAAAAAAAAAAAAAAAAAAAAAAAAGTACACCATAACCAAATGGGATTTATTCCAGGCATGCAAGATGGTTCAACATATGCGAATCCAGGAATGTGATATACCACATTAACAAAGTGAAAATAAAAAAACCATGATCATCTCAATAGATGCAGAAAAGCATTTGACAAGATTCAGCATTCATGATAAAATCCCTCGCAAAATAGGAATAAAAGGCACGTACCTCACCAAAATAAAAGCAATATATGACAAACCCACAGTCATCATCATAATCAATGATGAAAACCTGAAAGCCTTTTCCCTAAGACCTGAAACAAGACAAGGTTACCCACTATCAGCATTACTATTCAGCATAGTTCTGGATGTCTTTGCTAGAGAAATAAGGCAAGAAAAAAAAACATTAAAGGAATCCAAATTGGAAAATAAGAAATAAAATTATCATTATTTGCAAATGACATAATATTATACCTAGAAAATCCTAAAGTCTACACACACACACACACACACACACACACACACACACACACACACACACAAATGCTAGAAACAATAAATTAATACAACAAAGTAGCAGGATATAAAGTCAACACACAAAAATCAATAACATTCCCATATGCAAACAATGAAATAGAGGAGAAAGATGTGATTAAGAAATCACATTCACAATAGCACCAAGGAAGATCAAATGCCTAGGAATCAACTTAACAAAGGAGGCGAAAGACCTCTACAATGAAAACTACAGGACCTTAAAAAGAAATAAAAAGAGACACAAAGAGATGGAAAAATTTCACAAGTTCATGATTGGAAGAATCAGCATAGTAAAAATGGCCATTCTACCCAAGGCCATATATAGGTTCATCACAATTTCCATCAAAATCCCAGAGACATTTTTCAAGGAAATGGAGCAAATAATATGGAGGTTTATATGAAACCACAAAAAGCCTTGAATAGCCAATGCTATTCTAAGAGGAAAAAGGAAGAGTAGAGGCATCATACTTTCAGACTTCAAAATGTATTGCAGAGTGATTGTCATCAAAACTGTATGCAATTGGGGGGAAAAAAAAAAAAAAAAAAGGCACGATGATGAGTGGAATCAAATCAAGAGCCCAGAAATAAAACCTGACCAATATGGACAGTCTATGACAAAGATGCTAAGAGCATAAAATGGAAAAAGAAGTCTATTCAATAAATGGTGTTGGGAAAACTGGAAAGACATCTGCAAAAAAATCCAAGAAACTAGATTATTCATTTCCAACAAGTACAAAAATCAGTTCAAAATGAATCAAAGACCTGAAACCATAAAATACCTAGAAAGAGATGTAGGAAAAGCACTCTATGATCTTAACCTCAAAGAGGTCTTTGAGGGAGTATGAATGACAGCAAAAGAAACCAAAGCAAAAGTGAATTATTGGGACTATATAAACTGAAAAGTTCCTACACAACAAAAGAAGTCACCGCTAAAACAACAAGACAAACCATGGAACTATAGAAGTTATTTACATAACATACATCAGATAAAAGCTTAATTTCTAAAATACAGAAGGAGCTCATACATCTCAAAAATAAGAAAGAAAATGACCTCAAAAACTGTACGAAGGCTCTAGATAGAGACCTTTCTAAAGAAGAGGCACAAATGGCTCACAGACACCTGAAAAAATGTTCTACATCACATAATAGGGAAATACACATAAAAACTACAGTGAAATGTCGTCTCACACCAGTAAATGTGGACTATATTGAAAAAACTGGAAACAGAAGATATTGGAAGGGGTGTGGAGAAAATGGAACCCTGCTTCACTGTTGGTGGGAATGTAAATAGGTGCAACCACTTTGGAAAACAGTATGGAGAGTCCTTAAAAAAAATAGAGATTTACCATTTGATCCAGCAATCCCACTCCTAGGTATATACCCAGAGGATACAAAACCTCAGGAAAAACATCTGCACTTTTATGTTTACAGCAACACAATTCGTCATAGTAAAGATGTGGAGACAACCTAAATGCCCCTCAACACATGACTGGATAAAAAAGAAGCTGTGGTACATAATCTCAATGGAATTCTATGCTGCTATTAAAACAATTAAATTGTACTGTTAAAAAAAAAGTGCACATTGACACAATCTTAATGGAACAGGAGGGGATCATGAGGAGTGAAATAAATCAGAAAGAATAGGAAAAATAGGATGGTTTCACTCATATACAAAATATATTGTAATGAAACAAATGAACACAAATTCCAACAAAAACAGCAGGACTCAGGTATGGTTATGAAGGAGAGGGAGAGGGGAAATAGTGATGGGCAAAAAAGAATACAAATTAAGTTAGATTAATTTTTGTGCTTGAGTAATTCAAGTATATTAATAATTTTATTTTTTTCTTTTTATTTATCTGCATATGAAGATCTCATATTCCACAATATGAGATCTATTTTTAAATTTTGGAAACTCAAATGTATCAATAATTTTCTTTGTGTTTCGCTTTCCTTCCTATTGCTTAGAAAGTCTTAATTGGGGACATAGCACTTCCCAGAATTCCTGTTACTTATCACCAACTCAATTACTTTCCCAGTCTTTAAGATATTATGTATTTTATATATATAAATATATGTATATATATATGTTCTTCTCTTTCTTCAATTATCAACCATTATACACATACTTTTTTTTTTTTTACTTTGAAGAGGAAGGAAGAAAAGGAGGAAGGAAGAGACAGAAGGAGAGAGGGAGGAAGGAAGTAACTTTTACTATTTATTTGTTTGCTTGTTGTTTTTGCTGTTTTCTCCAGCCCCGCTTTGTAAACACTGTTCCTTGAGCTATCTGTTGTCTATATCTCAGTCTGAACTAACAGGGAGTGACAAAAGATAAACTCTCAGATGTTGAGTTGATTTATTATTTAGCAAAATAAAGTAAACTAGAGGAGAACTATACATATACTTATAAACTAATGCCTTAATCTACCCTACTTATCTGCACATGCCCCTATTACTTTATTTTAATCAATTATGTGTCTCTATTTCTACTGATTATCTTGAAATTTTCCTGTGTACTAGATCCCATTTCATCTCTTCCTTCTCAAGGATTTCTCCCGATGCTTTTTATCTTCTTCATCTTACCAGTTTCTCCCCTCTACTAGATTATTCTCATGAACACATCAACTTTGTTGAAAATATTCTCCCTCACTGTGTATATTTTTCCAACTACTACTTTATCTCCAAGCTACATTTTGTACCAAAATGCCTTGCAAAATTCCTATTATTTGATATTTCTGCTTCCATATTTTTAACAAATTGAAAAGTCACCCAATGAACTTGTCATTGTTACATGAAATCTTAATTTTAATCCTGTAAAATCCTGTCAAACCTATCTTCATTTCACTCTTCCAAGCATTTTTTGATTCAGTTGTTCACTAAATGAAGCATAAGTCTTACTATCCAAGTTGTCCTCGTACTCCAATGGGTGTATATTTTATAATAAGATGACACTCTGTTTTCTCTAAATATTGGAGTCTTTTCTTTTCAACTTTTGATTATACTTCTGATGTATGATTTTAAGAACTGAAACACAATGATTTTAAATTTATAGCTTGTCTTTGAGTCTAGATTCTTATCCAATGTTCTTCATGATATCTATACTTAAAGTCAGGCTAATTATTATGATTGCTAAAAGTTTACAAGTTATCACATGCTTAATCCAAAGTTCTGATTACTACAGGTACAAAATAATTGTTGATATTTGAGAAAATGCCCTATTTATCTTTCATATTTGCATTTTCCTCTATATTATCATTCTTACATATTTATTTTTAGACATTCAGTTAAACACAATTTGTGTTGGATTTTAATTATAACTTAATTGAATTTCAGAAATTTTTTGATAATTTCTCTGTAAATATGCTTCGTTTTTAGTGAAATAAGGAATTAAAAAATATTCAAGAAGAAAGGAAGAGACGAAGTAGCAAAAAATAAAATAAAAATAACTTATTAAGAAGAATGTAAAACTAAAGACTAAGAGATTATCAGAATACACTTTAAAATAAGTAAAATTTAACAGAAAAAATTAATAATTTGCAAAAAAGGAGAGAAAGTATCTTAAATAAGATAAATATTATCATGATGTGAAATTAAAAGACAAGTAGCAAATGATTGTTCTTTATGCAGATAAACTGACAAATTTAAAATTAGACAAATAAAAATAATTATAAGATTGTAATGACAAACACTTAAATTTAGCATTTGAAATAAAAACTAGGGTAAATAATATTAAAGAAAACAAGATAAGTAATGAACATCTCAAAATCTGTTAAGAAAAAAAGATACATTCATGGATGATTCATACAAGGAGAAAATCCTAAAAACTAATTAACACAGAATGGGTGTCAAATCATTACAGAAAATGAATCTCAATAATCCTAGTGACTATAATGGTGTGTGTATTTTGTAATAATCTTTGAATATTCTCTTGAACATAATCTCATATATTTGAATGGAAAGACTTTTGATAGGGAGCTAGCTGCAGCCCTTCACATAGGCATTTGTTTTCATTTTTCATGTTAAACAAGCCTAGCTCATCAGAAGTCTGAGGTCATCCACAGTCTATGAAGAGTTTCACTCCTAGTAGTCAATTAGTTTTCCTCACACTAGCAAGATTTTGAGTTGTGAATAAACTCATTAAGAAAATAAATCCTGAGAAATAATTAACAATATTTAGATTAATATTGTTGCAAACCCTTTAAGACCCAGTGGGTACTGACTTGAGTAATGGAGCCCAGACTATTACTCAAAGCTGATTAGGGTTTATGCCAAAAGGCACCAGCACAGAGAACAGAACTCTCAGCTGTTGCACCCAGGACCCAGAATCCGGGATTTTAAACTGGTATGGTCCAATTAGGCTAGCAGTTTCAGTGTAACAAGGTGTGTCAAAGCTGTCAGTCATCAACTCTTCTTCCAGGTGTCTCCCAGGCAATGGGAATTCCAGTGGTATACATCCTCTGTTGCTTTAATTGCTTGTTTTTCTTTGAAAGGGAGCAGTTCGAAATTAAGTAATGAGTAGTTAAAAGTGTTAACTGTAAACTGAGGAATGAGTGGTGCAAGAAGCAGTTAGAAAAAGAAAAAAAGAACTGCCAGGAGACATTGCAAAACTTCCTAAGTAGATAGCTAGTGAACCCACCACTTCTGGACTCAGCCTATCTAAATATAAAAATATTCAACTGTAATTTGAATGAGAATTTATAGATAAAAATATTTATTAAAATATGAAGTAAATTTGAAGCTGAAAGTTTATAAAATAGAGTTCATGAAAATTCATGACTAGAAAGAAGAGTACTAGATGAACAGAAGTCATGAGGGAGTGAAGTGGTGAGCAAATATTGGGTAGCAGAAAAATAAATTATGTGGAGAGTGATTGAGCCTACATTAATGACAGAGTGACTGCTTCTGATCTGTTGTTACTAGCATTTCCAGTTGGCCAGTTCTTCATATGGTTATATTGCATTTGGTATTTGTTAATTTATATCTTTCATTACTTAAACAAGTCTAAATAAATTTTTCTTTATAAACAAAGTCAGGTAAAAAGTACTCAAAGAATATGAGTGAAATTCATTTTGAAGAAAGTAAAAAAGCAGCTAAGAAACTGAAGATAGTGTTTAGAAGATGATTAGAATTAAAAACTAATAATAAGCATAATTGAAGTATATTTCTGTTGTAAATGAATATGTCTATGCACCATTAAAGACAAAGAATAAAAATATTTTCTGTATCTTGCTTTATAGTTTCAATTTTTGTTTTAATTTTTAAATATAATGCTAAATTTTAAGAACCAGACAAGGCATATGATGTTGTGACCATTATTTTCAAACATAAGGTGATTTATAACAGAATAAGGAATCAGAAGAAAATTAGTATGTGAAACCCAGGCAGCAGATTTTATTGAAATACAGAAAAATCTAAAGAGAATGCACATGGATTTGAGTGACACATGCATTTTACTTTAGCTTTTGTAAATACAAATCCCTTTTGATAAAAAGTTTATCTTTTAGGCTGCAATTTGTTTCACTATTTATTAAGTTAAGCTTCTTTTCATAATTATTGCTATCTAAATCTCTTTTCAAGGTCTTCTTTAGAATAGTCATAACTTACTTGAGACAACCTCTGATTTTTCCTTTACTCCAATTAAACTTAAATTTTAATACTTCCAGATCATGTGGTGCCTTCCTACCATTATGCTTATTTCCTCCATCTTTTCTTCTTTTGCTTAAATCCTACCTTTAAAATTTTTAATTAGCAAGAACAGAGACAGTATATTCTCATTGCAGAGAAGCCTCACAAGAATACAAGTAAAAATAAGATTATGTTTGTAGTAGTAATGTACAACAATATATTTAATAGTAGATACTTAAGAAAATAAGTCATCAGCATTAAAAGTACACAATTTTATTCCTTTGAATTGATAAATCAAGTCAGCTTGTCTCCCTTAAAATATTTATTATGCAATGATATGGACCCCTTATATTTATATTTTTTGAATTATCCTATGATAGATTTCACATTCTTTGATAACAAGGGTTTATTTGGTCATATTTGTATCATTGCAGCACCATGCAAGAGTTCAGTAAAACAAATTTGAATCACTGGAGTACATTTTGCCTTTTATTTATCATGAATATTTATTTTTATAATTTATGTTTACTGTGTGTCAGTGATGACATTTCTATCAATGACTGTCAGCATTTATTGCTATAAAAGCCATCTAATGTATTATCAAATATGTACAGGTCATTTTTAGACTACATGGCCTTCCCCACTTTATAACTCTGGTACATGATCATAGCTGGAATTTGTTTTCAAAATAATGTTATCAATAACATGTCTAAAGTGTATTCTGTTGTTGCTTTTTTTTCTTTCTTAGAACACTAGCAGACTTAAAGAATAATAAAGAAACAAATTTATATGATGTGCTAACATAAGATTAAAACCTTCACTTAGAATGCAGGCTTGTTACATATTTACCCTCCTTGGCTAGAATTCATATTATGTACGTTTTTCTTCCCAGTTCTACCAAGTATCTCACAGCAAAATGAAAGTTGTGGTCACTTTACTTCCATGCCACCTAGGTAACTTCTAGTTAATCTGACTAACACACCATACTAGTGGGTTAATGAAGCTTTGAGAAATTTTAACAAGATAATTTCCGACTTAGTTAAATTTTTAATGAAAATACTATGCCTCATAGGCCTTATGTAGCTAAATTTTCAATGTAAAAAGTCTATGCATTCCGGAACAATTCATGATATATGCTCAAGTTATGTAAGAATGACTCTTAATGAATTTTTAATGAACTTTTCTTGTAAGAAAGTAAGAATTTAGAAAAAGAATAATAAAATATATTATTTAGATGATGATTAGATTAAGAGCATAATAAAAATAATCAAAGACATTTTGTCAAAATACCAAGGGAAAACATTTATGTGTTCTCAAAAACATGAATAAAACTGTTTTCTCCCATTTTCTTTCGTTTTAAATAGCAATTTACATATATTCACTTATAAAAAGTTGTATTAATGTGTTAACTATTGCATGTTAGTATCTATTATAAATTAACATAAACCTATAATTATATATGCTCACATTTAACACAGGAAGAATATACTTAATTACATTTATAAGAAAAACATATCTATCTATATATTATTCATGTATATTTTAACAAAGAGGAATATTTATTTGCAGTTCCTCCCATCTCTGTAACTTGTTACTAAACTAATTTATTTCATTTAATACCTAGGTATTAGGTAAGCCATTTTATAGAGTAATGATATTTTTACTCCTGCTGATGACCTTTTCACCAACATTCACGGGTAGCTGTCTGAAATCTTTATTGTTCACCTATGTGCACTCTAAGAAGTTTCTTGCTGCTTCTTCATAATTGGGCTCTATCACACAGAACATCTTTGGACTCCTGACTTTGCACTACGTAACACTTCTAGGCTTCTTCACAATTTTATGTGAGCCTGAAGGAAATCAGAGAAACACCTTCATTTAAAAGTAATAATAATCAATATAAGACAATTTCCAAGTTTTGTAGCATTAGAGATTAGTTTTCTGTATCCCAGGTGTTTTTCTTTGGTATGTTTACTTCCTCATGTTTGCATAATTCCACTTTTGGTATTGTGATTTTATTTGGCTTTCAAATAGGAAGATGGAAATAAGTAAAAAGAAGAATAAATATGTATCCATAGTTTGAATGATATTTAAGGTAGATTTGATAGAATTTTGATTGGCTATAGAGTTCTAACATTTAAAATATACAATAAATAACAAAAAATATAACTTAAGATCCAGAGATAATTTTTTAAATGCAATTAGTGTAAGTCATTACTAGTTATATTTACTCCGATATAGATATAATTTAAGTAAATCTTTTAACTTATTTTCCATTAGCATGAATCTCTGCACTTCTCCTAAGAAACTTACTATGTGGTTTCATAGCAAGATGGCAACCTGGTAGGACCTGTTGGATCCCCTCTCCACAGAACAACTAGAAATTACCTATTCTTCAGAAACACACAGCATGCAAGAACTGACCTAGGGGCTGCAGATGCAGCAGCAGCAATCACCACCACAAGGGTAGGTGAAGGTGACACAGGTGAGAGTTGCATCTTAGAATTCAGGACTCCCAGCCTGGTGAGGGATGGTGGGGGAAACAACAAATGGGATGGAAACCTGGAAGAACCAAGGTTCCCAGGAGTTGCTCTGAGAGCAGACGTGAGCCTGCCTAGCAGGAAGGGAACATGGAGTAGGGGAGAGGGTCTTGGTGAAAGGCAAAAGGAGGACTAGTGCCCTTGTGGCCCAAGCCAGAGCCACCATAACTAGAAAGTAGCTAGGAGAATCCTTCACACCCAACCCCTCTCACCATATTGCTCCAAAGTCACAGGCCCTAGCACCAAAAATCTCACCCCCAGGCTTAAATTAAGAACAGATTTCCAGAAGGAAGGAAACTTCAAGGCAACCCACAGCAATACCCTGCAGATGGAGGTAGAATTTCAGCCTGGGTACTGATTGTGGGCCAGAGACAAGATAGTCGTTACTGTTCATAGCTGGGACACTGAAGGAAGATTCTGTACCCCTCCACACAAACTCCAACCCCAAAGACTGAACTCTCAGGTCCCAATTCAATATCCACTTAAAAACATAAACAAATTCAACCAGTGGTGATACCACACAACTCAAGAATTCCTAGTGTTCAAACCAAGATCCAGATTTCTCTGGTGCAAATCGATACCCTACACAACTCCATCACTTCAGGGAAATCTAATCCACAGAAACAAAAACAGAATGCCAAACAAAACAAAGACAGAGAAATACACACAATTAAAACCCTAGGGAAAAATCTGAGTATGACACACATGCAAACTATGTGAGGATGAATTTAGGATAATAGCAGTACTCATGGAAATCAAGAAAACAAGAGAAAGAGAACAACACAAAAGAGAGAATGAATGAAGCAAGATATCAAAGAAATAAAGAATATCACAGGTGAATTAAAGAACTCAACAAAGGGACTCAGTTGTAGAATGGATGAAGTCTCCAGTGCAATTAAGTAGCCAAAGGCTAGGGCAGGGAAACACACTCAGGCAGACCAGCAAAGAGAGAAAGAAATGAAGAAAGCATTCACAGCCTAGCATCAAAAGGAACAACATTGGCATAGTAGGGCTCCGAGAAGGACAGGTTAAAGAAAAGTGGGTAGAAACTGTATTTGAAGAAATAATAGCTAGGAACTTCCCTAACCTAAAGAATGAAGCAAGCCTCTACTCCCAGGAAGCTCAAAGAGTTCCTAATGAAAGAAACTCAGACTTGTATCTAGACACATTGTCTTCAAAATGTAAAAAAATGAGATAAAGTAAGAACTTAAAAGCAGCTAGAGAAATACTAGTCATATACAAAGAATACGCATATGATTGTCAGCAAATTTCTCAACTGAAGCTCTAGAGGTTAGTAGGGAATGACATATCCTCAAAGTGCTGAAAGTAAAGGATTTTCAATTTAGGATACCATACCCTGCGAGATTATCATTTAGAACTCAAGGAATAATAAAGTGCTTTTTGAATATGCAAAAGTTAAAGGAATTAACCACTTCAAAATCAATTTTACAAAAAATGCTAAAGGATTCTCTATAAAGTATAAGGAAATTTCACTTAAAAAAGTAAGACAGCAAATATCAAAAGTGGGGAGGAGGAGAGGAGAATAAAAATGTGAATGGTAAGAATGAGTGTAAGACTAATTTGCTTTCAAATAAAAACAGGAAATAATAGAAGTACTAATGCCCATCTCAGGCCAATCTCTAAATATATCTCTTACAGAAAGAAAAGCTAAGAAGGAAACAAAAAGGCAAATCAAAACATACCTATATCCAATCTACCTCAGAAGAGTAAAAGACTAAAGTACATTAGAACTTTTGTGAGGTGTGAAGTACTCATACACTGGGATGTAATTTTATATCCTAAAATGAATAAATGAATATAACATTGTAACCAAAGGAAATAATAAAATTGTCACTTATAAATAAAAATAAAATCAGATTTCAGAACTGGAAAAAAAGAAAGAAACTTGCAGTGTGCTGTTACCGAGCATTTTAGTTAAATTCTTTCTCAGACTGGTGCCATGCCCTGGGACACGTAAGTGCCTTGTGCCCATTTTCAACATATTCAACCAGAAGCCAAATGCAACCAATTTGAGCTTCATTTTTGACCTTCAGAAGTAAATAAAAAACATGTTTCTTCTCAGGATGCTGAATTCACTTTACTACACTCTTTAAAATCACTATTTCTTAATCAGGATTAATTTCATGTAATATGACAGACAATTCATATAAATTTTCTTATGTAATATTTCTACCCCTCAGGATAGCTAATGCTAATCTTTGAATTTATAATAAATATTTAATATTTACAAAAGTTAAACAGCATGCCTAACAAAAATCATATACCTAAAAGACTGAGATTTGAATTCACATAATTGGAATTTTAGACTTCTTTTCTTAACCATCATTCTTTTGAACAAGCTTAATGAAAATTTAATTAATTAATAATTCAAAATAAGAAACTTAACTTCATTAAACACTTTTAAATTTTTGGTCTTTTTCAGCTATTTTATTGCATATTGATTTATTGCAACTATACATGTTATATTAAAAGGAAGTATGGTCTGGTATGATAGAAACACTTTGAAATTGGAATAATTCATAAGAAAAATATCCAATGCTACTTCTTTTTTTTAGTTGAAATCAAAATGATAATAATAATTCTTGTGAAAGAAATCTAATCTTAAAATATTAGAAATGTGTTAAGGACTGGATAATTTTATAAGAATATTTGACTAACTTTTAAATTAAAATATATTCTCACTTCCCACTTGAAGTTGCATTTATGGTCAAATTAGAAAAAACATGATAGGTAGTTTAGAGTCCCAAAATACATGTTCTTTATTTCTATATTAAAAAAATATTGAATTTGTAAACACTGAGGTGTTAAATGACCTCTTTTCTCTAATATTTTAATAACAACACTGAATATAGTTTTCAGTATTGACTAGTGTATGGATTCTGGCACTGTGCTATAAAGTTAATAAACACTATTACCCCTTCAAACTTCATCCCAGTCTTTCTGCCCCAGACAGATGCACTAAGGAAAATTTAAATGCATCAGTGCACCATGATTGTCATGTATATATGTGCTTATTGATAAAGTCAATCACCAATATATATTTATTAAAGATAATCAGCTCATTGTATATTGAAGAATCATTCATTGACTACAGATAAATGGACACGAGAGTGACCAACAAAATCTGAGCAAAAATATGAAATATTTTTATAAAATTGAATTACAGAAAAGTTGTACATAAGAACATTGAATTGAAAATGTAAAATATTTGCAACAATTTATTAAAATAGATTCTCAATAAATGATATTTTATAAAAATTAAGATTTTATTTAAAGAACATTTGGGGGAAATAAAGGAAGATTAAGGATAAAGAACTTTTAGAAAAAATATTTGGAGGATTTTTTTTCTTACAAATAAACAATAAAAATTGTAAAAGTAAATATAGCAAGCATTTGACATAGGAAAGACATTTCTACATATATATGTACTTATATACATACATACTACATATTTGGTTAATTAATTGGGAAACATAAATACTTAAATAGAAAAATGTGTACGAGATTAGAACAGGCAATTTCAGAGGGAATCAAGGGGCCAATAAATATATAAAATGTTCGAATGTGTGGTTAATGTGTGCAAAGACCTCATGGCTTCATGATGAAATAAAGCTCATTAAATGAACAAACATATAAATTGAGTCCAGAGGATGATATGAAAATATCCTTTACCTTTCCCCTTTATGTAAACTGACAATATTCAGGGTCTCTCATTTCCTTTATCTTCTTCATATTTCTTGGATAAAACTGACTCCTCCAATTCCACTGTACTTGCTTCTAGTATGAGGAAGAAAAAACTGAGAAATAAAAACTAGGCAGACTTGGAGTAGGGTTCATATTCTGGAGAGATCAGGAGTGCTTTACGTAAAAGATAGTGTAATGATTTAAGATTGTGAAAAAAATAATCTTCAGGTAATATTGTTTTCCTTTTCTGAAACAATATGCTAGCAATTACCAGTCTAGAAATACCCTGGTCCCAAACAAATCTGCAGCAGCTAAATTGATCTTAATTATTTGAGCTTGAGGGAAAATTTTATGCAGAATGTATCTTTGGCCATGTTTATACTAGATCTTAGCAAAACACCTAATAAAAAACTGTTTATTATTTTGTCTCAATAGTATGTCATACCTGATGCATATTGAATTCATTCTGCAAAATTAATCATAAGTACATCTTTCTCTGTTTATTCTCTGTAGTTATCTTTGTAATTAACAAGGAATAAGAAATTAATCATGACATGACTTAGCCTAGGTAATAATTTAGATAGCTGAGAAATACTGGTCATAAATTATTATATTGTTGTGTTAATTTTATATATTAATAAAGTCCTCTGGATTTAAGATTTAATGCTTGGAAATTATTGATAAAAACATCAAAAATAAAAATGATCTAAATATTAAACATGTTTTATGAAAACTAGTTTATATGACAATATAAATTTAGTATTTAAGGGGCTAAAACAGATTACCCCAAGTCTCTCAGAATTGATTTTATGTAGATATCCCACTACAAAGATTATTTTGAATCAAGGACAATGGAGGAAAATCCCCTAAGTGAGCATCTGCCTTTCTCCTAACTCTTTGGTTCACCCTTTAATCAAAGAAGTCATCACTACTCCCTAAGCCTCCAAAGAAACCCTAATAAGAAGTGGTCATTGTTCCTTTATTCCCTAGAAGAACGGAAATTGCATTTTTTTTTCAAAGTAAAAGCTGAAGTCATCCCTCCTTGCCATGTGAAGATGCTCCTTCTCTCCTCCTGACACCCTAGACTCCCTTACTCAGCTTTAGTCTTTTTAACTTACCTCAGAAATTACCATGCAAATTCTCCATACATAAATTATTAATGTGGACTTTTATCTTGCTATTTATGTCTAAAGTTAATTTTTATTTGTCCAGTCTGTGAAAAACCTCAGAGATATGAGGACATTTTCCCTTGATCTCTGCAGTTTGAATTAGTAAGTGAAATCTATTAAATTGCTTTACTTAAGTATTTGGATCAAATTTCATAATGTGTTACATTTGCTGGCACCATGTATTGGTTGTTGGTGTCAGACAAATACAATACTGTAATCGCTGAGTATGCTTTTATCTAAAAAATTAAATAGTGAGAGCTTAATACTAAACTTCCTGGAATAAAAGATAAATTAGGAAAGTACACATGAAAATACATATTTGAGATGATTTTAGGTACAACATCAGCATCACATATTCATTTATAATGTTTCTTTTGTGTGTGATTCTATTTGAGATACTAGTTATCCTGGCATGGTATTTCAATACTAATTTGGAAGGAGGCGGACAATATTATTTTCAAAAAGTCTGTGCGTAGACCAAAATGACAAGAAAAATGATCAGAAGTTGAAAATTAGGAACCAATTTCTAGATATAAAATTCAAGGGAAAAGCATAAAATATTTTGAAGAAACATTGTAATTTAAATTTATTCTTTGTATCACAGTATACATCAGATATCAAGCTAATAAATAGAGGGAAAGTTAGTAATGCACACTCTTTTTAAACTTTAAAGACATGTTTTGGGAGTGACAGTAGCTTTATAATTTTAAGAGAAAGCATATATAGGAATTCCATAACTATATCAATATAGAAATCTGCTGCTCCAAGATAAATATTTCATTTGGAAGTTTTGGGCCAGCATTCTGGGATGATATACCCTTAAATAAGTGAGGAAGAGAGGATTGGGAAGAGCAAAAATCTGACAACCAAGGTGGTTATGTTTGAAGTAATGGTCAATCATATAGGGAACTTTGAGACCAAAATGGTCATTCAGAGTTATCCCAAAATGAGGGAAAAGGGCTGGTTATTCAATCTTCCTTCGTTGGAACCCTAGTATAACTTTGGTTTAGATAGATACTTTTGGCCCAAACATTTTCTACTGAGGACTAATACCGTGATTCATTGGCAGTCAAAATTTCTGGTGATAGAAGGTGATAAATCATTCAGAGACAAATGAAGCAGGGAAAGAAGTCTCTTGTGACTGGAAGGGTCAGGTTGCAGTGGAATGAGGTTCAGTTGCAAAAGAGTTTTATGACATATTTTTTGAATGCTAGGTGTGAGTAATTGTGTTTGTTTTAAAGAAAGATTAATAACATAATGGAGCATAAGAAAGCTCCTAATAAACAGAATTTCTCCTACTTTATAAAATTAAAGACAACATTCGTGATTAGTTAAATAGAAAAATGACCTAAGGAAATACCCAGAGCACAGCTTCTTAAACTGGACATGGAATTTTCATTTTGCATCTTTTTATATAACAGCATGTCTGAGAAAGTTCTGTTTATTCTGATGCTTAACTCACTTCTTGCCATTTGTTTTCCAAAGGGTTTCCATTGCAATCTTTCTAAAAAGGAAGTACAGTGTAAGTGAAAAACATACTTCATGGAAGTAGGTTTGTTTGGGATTCAGAATCCACCAGTGGATGTGACATTGGACAGAGTTTAAATTTTGCCTCAACTGTTTTCTTTGTAAATAATGACAATGCCTATCACACAAAGTACTTTTAATGACAAAATAAGAATGAGTATGTAAAGTGCTTAGCACAGTATATTATACTCTAAGCATTGAAAGACTATATATTTGTATTAGTGGTCATTAAAATAGAACACCTGTTACAGTAGCAAGGCAATTACCCTGATTCACTTGTAAACAGCTTTTCCAAAACACCCACTGTTTGTACCAACTATATGTGGGTGAATTGACCATTACATGACTGAATTAAACTGATGAACCATATATATTTTCAAAATCTCCTGTTCAATTTGTTTTATTTGCTTTTTTCTATGAGTTCAGTAGATTCTTAGGTCAACATGTTTGGAAATCAATTAATTATTGTTTTATTAGTTGTAACCTGAACTTGATGAATATTATCAAAATGTATCACAGGTCACATAAAATTTAAAAAAAAAAATTATGCGTATGGAAAATATTAGGGAACACATTTTAAATGTGAACAGAACAGGTAATGCATGCATGTTACCATGACAACCCTGTAAGAAGACTTTATTTCAGTGCTTAGCATCACACCAAAGAAAATTTCCTTTCTAAGCCGACAATTCTGTGATAGAGGTACCCACAGAGCCTATCATTTGAATTTAAGAAATCAGAAAAAAATTTGATTTTGCCTTCCTGGTGAAATTCCTTATTTATTATCTTAAGAAAAATAAAATGGTTCTTATGAATGATTTATTTTGAACAAGTCATGCAATATAATTGGAATAATCTTTGAAAACTGAAGAGACCCTGGACAGTAATCTGTTGAAGTAAAAAGAAATAAATTTAAGTAGGCCTTTTCTTATGTAGTCCTTCAGAGACAGATACGCTAATGTTTGGCACTATTAAAACGTCACATTTTAGACCACCTAGAAACTGTTTGAGACCAGTAAAATATCTAATGAAGTTAAAGAACTGCATTTAGTAAATTCAATGTGAATTATAATTGTAAACTTAAATTGCATTCCTCCTCCAAGGTTCTAGAATAGTTATTCCCTAAGTTTTAGTGATTTTGATTTTCTCTGAACATGTCACTAAAGAGAAAATGTACTTGTGAACTCTTTGAAGAGTACAAAATGCTATATTATGTAATTAGCATGCAAATTTCTCCACCAATCATATACCAGTGATTTTTGTATAATGGTCAAGATACAGTAATTTAAAAATATATCCAAGTGATGTCCAAAGTTACACTTTTAAGACAACAGAAATTGGACAAAGAGCTAAACAAGCATTAGACAAAAGAGCTCAACAAAATAAGGAGCCAGTGTCGTAAAGTATGTTCTATTTTCCTATATAATATTCAAATTTGGACCATCCTGTTCTTATATCTTCTGTAAAATATAGCTATATTAGTTTCTAAAGACAAACTGTGGGCATAAACCATTTATATTTGAAGATTTTTAGGATATTTGAGAGAAACACAATTATATCGCAGTGTTGACATGATGAAGAATTGAGAAGTTACAAGTCTGTCACTAGTTAGGATCTTTATGTAGTTGAAAAGAGTTTGTTCTCACAAGTCATTTGAGAATTTTATCCATAAAACAGGAAAACCTGACTTTGAAAATAAATTATTTCAGATTCAGATCAAGGTTAGATGATATATTTAGTGGACATATATTCCTGATGATTAAGTTTAAATTTTTAGATGTCGAGTACTGCCTAGTAGTTTAAATGAAGGAATGTATGTTTGCATACGTGTGTGTTCTCCAAGAAATCCTTATCATCTAAATGTTTAGCTTGCTTGATCACTTCATATGTAAAAATGAAGAACTTGCATCATTTTTAGTCATGAATTCTGCATGTAGAGTTCACCATGCATTCCTCTGATGTACATTAGTGCAACCTTGAAGATTGCTTTTGAAGATTTTTCCCTCAAAATCAAACTAATAGCAGAGCTGATTTTAAAACACAATATTATTTTTTATTTTGATTCTAATAAGATATTTAATTAAATTCCTAAAAGCATAGTATTATCAACCTTTTAAATAATTTATACTTTAAAATACTTGAATGACTTGTCTGTTGCCACAGGTTGAAATAGATATATTAACATTTATTTCATATAAAATTTGCTACACTATCTTTCATATACTGTTTTCATAATGTGTATCTTCTATTTAGCCTTCTGAAAGAAGATGTTGTGGAAGTGGAGAAGTAAGCTTGGGCAGAAATAAATTAAATTGAAATCAAGCTCTGACAATATTCTAATCTACCTGACTGAAAACTCTGGAGTGAGAACTGTGCATCAGCATCATCTTGTATCAGCCTCATACAGGCTTTTAAAACTTCTCTTTGCTCAGTCCCAGGGTGTGAGGTGTCACAGAAAGGCATGACCTTGGATGAGGTTCTCTGCAGCTACAGGCTGTCTGCATCCAACTAGGAAAATCAATTTTCATTCTTTCATGGAATACCTCATGGCTCCTAAAGTCTGTGATTTTCATAGAAAGACTCCACTTCAATATACACATGCAGTGATAAAATACTCTTCGTTTTTGCTGGACCTTCCTTACATGAGTCTTAGAAGAGAGAAGTTAACATGACAAGCTAGATTTTGCACCCATAAAGTAAACCTCAATTCAGTGCTACAATTGATAATTACCATCTCTCTCTCCTACTATCCATTCCCTTTCCCCTCAGAAATATTTTCTTCTGTCTCACGGTTTACCTGTGGTATAACCTGACTTTCATCACTAGTAATCTGAATTTCTGACTGCCTGCCTTACTGAAGTTGCATTGATAAACTTGTGCAGTTACAGTCACAGATAAGAAAACATTAAGAGGCACCTAAGCAAGACTCTTTTCTGAGTTTCATACATATTCTTTTTCCTCATTGTTAAACAAAAGTTTAGAATTCTAACTTCTCCTTCTGTGCAGAGACTATTAACCCTGATATAATCATGACTCCTTTACACCTATTTCTCTTATATAAAAAGTAAAAAAATATCAGGAAGAAATCATAACACATAACTCACTGAAACTTTTGCTGTGGCTCTTAGCTAAAGTGTACATTTTGGATAATTAGAATATCTAATTAGATCTCAAAATGGTAGGAATAGGATGTACAATGTCTTCTAATTTGTTATTGGAAGCAATAATAAATGGCACCAATGATGCTTCCATTCCTTGTGTGATTGTTAACTTTATGTGTCAGCTTGACTGTACCACAGTGCTCTGATACATGATTAAACTTTATACTTAATGCTTCTTGAAGATGTTTTTAATAAAAGATTAATATCTAAATCCATGAACTTTGAGTAAAGCAAACAGACTTTTATAATGTGGATGGGTCTCATTTAGTCTATGGAAATCTGAATAAGACAAATGACTGATTCCCACAAATCCCCCCAATCACACCCCTTGCCGCCCATGACCCAGCAAGAGATGATTCATTGAGCAGATAGTTCTCAGACTTGAACTGCAATATTGACTTTATTCTTGGTCTCAAGCTTGTTAGCCTTTTGATTTGTGGTATTAGGTCTTCCCCTTGCAGTCTGCCAGTCAGCATTTCAGATTTTGGACCTGCTAGCTTCCATTGTCAGAGTCTATTCCTTAAAAGATCTCTGTCCTTCTATACACACACACACACACACGTGTGCACATGTGCTTTGTGGGACTTTTTGATTCAATAATGATTAATTCTTCTATGGGCAGTATATTAAATATTTCTTGATGCGCTGGTGTATTTGTCTAAGAGATATAGTTAAGAATGAAGCTTCTAGATAATTGTTTACAAACAAATTAAAATTACAGGAAAAATGTGCTGGCATTAATCTAGCTCCCTACTGTGATACAGTCAAACATTTTATATTGTAAATATGGTACATAAAAATTAATGAATAAACTTATTAATTTCAATAGATTCACTGAAAAAAATAATAAAATGAATAAATGCAGTACGAGTTTCTATGATGTAAAAGAAACATTCACAAAAATTACAACCATATATCTCAAAATTTATAACACGTATAGTCAAATTTGACAAAAATTTCATTCCAACAAATTTAAATTTAATTAAAAATGAAAAAAAGAAGATATTTCTTTAATTGATATTATGTATATACCAAATTCCTACAAGTAAACTTGTTTGTGAGTGTTTAAAATCCATCTGTTAAATTTTAAAATAAGACGAGTACATCTAATATTTTAACTCTCATTCAGCAATATACTGGAAGTACTATGTAAAACAATAAGACTGGAAGAAACAGACATAGCTGATACAGTATCATAAATCAAATTTCATTCTGGGTTTAATAGTAATTGTGTCAATGTAATTTAATTACTTATAGAGTACAATTGACCAATGGGATAGAGTATAGTTGCAAAACTATATGTGGATAAAATCTATATGAAACTCATCATTGAAGTGTCTTTTGGAAAAGATGAGCATGTCAGTAAGTGATAGCTTTCTGCTTGTCAACAGGGAAAAAATCTGAAATTACATCATAATTTCAAACCTCACAAAATATTACTTACAGGTAGATTGTATACTAATGTCAAAATTAAAATTTCAATATTTTGAATAAAGAATATAGTAGTCTTTGTTTATTTTTCCATGCATAAGAAATTGTTCTGAAAGTATATAAATCATAAAAGATGAGTTAATATATGAGTTAATATAAATTATTAATTTATATTAATAAAAAATACCATTGGGAGACAAAAGAAACTCAAGTTATTTGTAGAATGTATAAAGCAAAACAAAGTAGGAGAACATATTTTAAATATTGGGATCAATCATGAAAATGAAAAACGGTAGAAAAAGGGGCAGATATATAAACAGGAATATCACAGAAAATATCAATGACTCCAAGTATGAAAATATCTTCAATCTTAATATTAACCATAAGAATGTTAATTAAATGCAAATGATATTTCACACCCATTAGTCTAGTATAAATTAAGAAATTAAATAATACTAAGTGTTAACTAGAGTGCTTAGAGTGCTGAACAGAGGAAAGTATAAAAGTTTGGGAACGTAAATTAAGGCAATCAGTTTCAGAACCAATCTGACATTTTGAGTAAAGACAAATATGACATCACAGTACATTCTGAAAGTTATCAACCCCAAGCAAATCTTTATCATGTACCCCAGGAAACATTTATAAGTATTTTAGGATCTTGTCATAATGAAATACGTAAGTCAATATTTATAAAATATTTAATAATATATAGGCATGGATAAACCTCAAAAAATAATTTTAGTGAGCGCAATCTGAAGAAGTAACCACAGAAAATGAATTACCTTAAAAAATTGGTTATAAAATATAAATTGACATTTTGTTAGTAGGCCACCAATAGAGGTGCCTAATAGTGTAATAGAAAACCCTCAGTGAGTTCACACTCAAATCCATGTGGAGTCTTGCAAAATCTTGACCACTGAATGGCCATTCATTCAAAACCTAGTTCCAGGCTAATGTAGTTCTAGACAATAGAATAAATACCTAATGGGAAGTAGGAATAAAGAAACTCTTTGACAAGGAAAAATGATTCTGACCTATACTAGTTTGAGCAAACACAGAAGGTTAGGGCTAACAAAAAGGTTAACTTGGTTAATTTTAATAATAAAATCATTGCCCAGAGGAGTTTCACCACCATTTGTTTAAACATGCAAAGAATGAGCATGCATGACCAGCTATAAGGAAGGCTGATGCCTAAGCATTAGAATTATTAGACTCTCCCTCAGCAACCCACTAGCCAATAACCAACCACTTCTTCAACTGAGTCCCAATAAAGTCCCCTGAGCAAACCACATGGGGAGGCAGTGTTTTTTATTTTTCTGTCTTTTTACCTGTAGTTACAAGTAATGAAATTTTCCTTGTTTAATGGAATGCTAGTTTGTGTCTTTTCACCAACACTCCATAAGGGAAGGTGGTCATTTCATTCAGTTAGAATCCCACTTAGATTACATATGGAGAAAACTATGAAGTGAAGAATGAGAACAACTCACATTAAATTCAGGACTAGTCACCTACGAGGGATGACCATACCATAATTATAGTAGTAATTATGTTCAAACTGTTGAGACATATCTAATGGGAATTTATCTCATTACTATCATTTATAAAATTATTTAATTAGGTATGTGACCATTATGAATTGCATTTGAAAAACAAAAATTTAAATATTGGAGGCTTAAATTTCAGTTCCACATGTAAGAAACTTAGAAATCATCACTCCAACATAACAACAAATAAAAAGATAGACAGAATAAGACTTCAACAACTCTTCTTGGATATATATAAGAGGGAAGGACATAGGGCAAATATGGTAGTTCCTCTCAAGATTGAAGATTCAGGTAAATTCAGGGAGTTATGGCTTACTGAAGAGTTACAAGCAGAAACCACCATGTGGAGGAAAACCTAAACTGAAGGCTCAGTATAGAGACCTCTAAAGGCTAAAAACTCCAAGGGAACACATGTTGAGGGGGGGTTCCCACAATATTGTGAGATTTACTTCCAGAAGTTCATTTCTTTCAATAAATATCAGAGGAATGCCCCTTCATGCTTCTAGTTGGTTAAGAGGGAGAGGAACCATTCTGAAACATAATTAAGCACTTCATTCAATTTATTTATTTTCTCAATAATGTCTACCTTCAGGAGAAATAAGTTAAAATAGAGCTTAACCTGCTAGGGTATTATCAGACTTGCTTCCTGGAGAAGGAAATACCCAAATTTAACTAATTCCTGTCTTCCACTCAGGGAAATGGAAATACTGAATTTCAGCCTGCTCTAGCCATCCTACACTGTCCGAGGGCAGGAAGGGATAAAAATATTTTAAAAGTCGAAGCTCAAAGTCTAGAAACACAGACTTACTAAATCATGGAGACCAAACAATAGAATACTGCCCCTCCCCCCACACCTCGCCAACGCATTATTAAAGGGCTATTTACGACAATTCCTTTTACCTGGTACATGTTGTCTGGCTTTCAAGAAAAAAATTACAGGGCATACCAAAAAACAAAAAGCACAATTTGAAGAGACATAGCAAACACCAGAACCAAGCATGTCAGGGATATTAGGATTATCAGAACAAGAATTTATGATAACTATGATTACTACATTAAGGGCACTGATGGATAAAGTAGACAGAATTACAAGAACAGAAGGAAAATGTACACAGAGAAATTAAAGTTCTGAGAAAGAGCCAAAACAAAATGCCAGAGATCAAAAGTGCCGGAACAAAAATAAAGAATGCCTTTGATGGGCTTATTGTTAGACTGTGTTAGCAATATTTTGTTCTTTTCCCACTAGCTATTAATGATCAAAGACCGCAAGTAAGAATCCAACAAAAGAGATTTATTTATTGGTCAGTGAAGGAGAAGGGAGTTCCTCTTCTGAACTTCTTGAAAACGAGGGAAAGGGCACTTTCATAGGCAGTTTAAGTGGGTAGGGAGAGCAGCGGTCCCATGTTTTCCATGCAGAGGACTGGCTTTCTTCTGAACAGGCTTAAACTCCACCGCCATGATTTCAAGCTCCTGTATCATACTGTTAAGTGTCTACCCAGGGTTGTGTTATTTCTTAGGATAATGAGGTTTTTGCTTGATCCTGGTCCCGTTCTGCCTCCGTTCTGTCTGTATTCTGGCTTTAACGAGTTTAAAGGAGTCTTGTCTGATCTTCTCTGCAGGCTTGCAGTAAAATAGAGATTTATTAGTCCTGTGTCCTTGTAGTCAAGTAGTATCTAGAAGTAAGCAGAGCCGGGGTATGCTGTTAGTTTTAACCTGTTTGTCTCTGGCACAGGTGATAACTGGACACATTGTTGAGGAAAGAACCTCTACGCTAGAGGATATAAAATTGAATCCTACCAAACTGAAAAGTATATCCAGTGGATTATTTATTCAGTGCTAAAGAAAAAGTGAACTCTTAAGCCATAACTAGACATGAACAAATTTTATATGCATATTATTAAGTGAAAAATGTTAATATGAGATTACATATTTCATTTCAACTATATGACATTCTGGAAAAGGCAAAAACATGGAGAATGAAAAAAAAAATCAGTGACTTCCACTTCCAGGTAAGGAGTAGGGGATAGGTTGGAGGAGGAAGAATGAATAGGTAGGTCACAGAGGAGTTTGGGCACAGTGGAACTATTCCGTATGATATTAAAATGATTAGTATAGTCATTTCACATTTGTCCAGACCCACAGAATGTTCAAAAACAAGAATGAAGCTTATTGTAAACAATGTACTTTTAGGAATTAGGATCAATGCAAGTTCATTCTTGGTATAATTTTATTATTCTAGTTATTGATCTTATAATTGGAGAAGCTGTTCATGTGTAGGAATGTGGGCTGTATGAGAAATATCTTTACCTGTCTTTCCATTTTGCTTGGCACCTTAAAAACGTAAAATATTAAAAAATAGTGGCAACATGAAAAAAATAATGCACTTGTATCAAAATTGATAATTTCTTGCAACAGTTAAACTGTGAATATACTTTTGTTTTCTTTAACCCATTTAATCACTGTTAATATTGGTAATCATTAATCTATCAACATATTATTCATTTTAAAATTGTATTAAATATGCTTGCTAATTTTTAAATAATGCAAAATATTTTGCATGATGCAATGAAGACATATTTATTCCTTCGACAAGATTTAAAAATTATTTGCTGTGTTTTAGTATTTGAGGGAATAATTATTTTCGAAATAATGAATGAGTGATATGTTTAAGAAGTTAGTGCTAGTTCTGGGGTGAGTTGGTAATATGAGTTTTTACTTAAACCTATATAAATTGTCAATTATTTTAAACCAAAAACTACAAGGTGGAAAGTAAATAGTTATAAATTATAAAATTGTACATTTAACTTGATTTCTTCCCTGTGTAAAAATGAAACATATGTGCTCACTAATAAAGTTGTTACAATTTTACATTTTTTGAGGCTTTTACAGACATTTTATTCGTTAACATTAAATACATGAAAATAACATTCTGAAATGATGAGAAATGTAATATTTAACTGTTATTTTAATTTTACAAGACTATTACTACATAGCATTTTTGTGTTATCAGATTTCACTGTTAATAAAATGCTAAAGTATGAGCTCTCTTGATGCAGTTCACCTCGATTTGCTAAAGAAAGCAGCAAAAAATTTTGTCATTAGTGTGAAATTAAATTGTTATTGCACTGTACTTTGAATAAAAATGCAGACATGAACATTTTTACTATTTGTATTCTAAAATAGCTTTATTTAGCTTTACTTTGGTTTCTTTTATTAGGCATGATATATTTAAAAAATCTGCTGCTTTCTAAAATGCTTTTGTTTGCTGGCTTTTAGTGAAATTTTAGTATAATGTTAATTATTTGAGAGGATTAAAATCATCTTTCTCATTGAAGGGCATCAAAAACCGTAAGTTATGCTTGCAGCTAGAAAATAGTTAATGACTAGTTTTAGTAATATAGTCAAATGCTTACGTATATATATAAACACATACAGAGTCTAGGTCCTAATCTGCACACCATCCATGATAGGTTGTCATAACGAATATAAACATACTGCTATATGTTTAGCTCAATATTTGTCAAAATGCCCATAGATTTTATAAGATTCTCTGTAAAATTACATCATTTTATCTTGCTTCTTTTGTCTCCTGTAATGCATTTCATTTTTTGTTCTATGAGCTTTCTTCAAGATTAAATTGAAACTATTTCATGGTGATGGCCAGCCGGGCAGCAGTTTTACAGCGATTTTATTTCTCTGGTTCAGATTTCTGCCCTTGTCATCACCTCTATCAGTTTGACGCAAAACTCTGCTAGAAACTTTGCTTTTCTACTTTTCATATTCATATTTAAATAATTAATAAGTACAAAGGATTATCCCCTCTTTTTCCAGTCCTTCACAAGATCTACATTTTGCTTTCTCCTCAAATCAGAACCTAAAAGCCTATAAATATTGAGAGCAAGTGTTCTGCAGAAGTTGTCTGTTTTCTAATGCAAGTAACAGTCAAGTTTGTCAAATCTCAGATGTTCATGCTGACAGTTCCCGAATATTGTTTACCTTCATCTATCTCTCATGTCCTTATTTATATGTGAATACAAGAGTATGCTAGTTGAAGACAGATAAAACATCAGCTTAGCCTATTTCTTTAGGCTGTGTAGCAATTGCCTTGAAGGCTAAAGAATGAGAAAAGAATATTTATTCTCATCCACTTGACCTATATGTAAAAGTCATTTAGAGATCTCTTTTGCTCTATGAAATGGAGTCATGTAATTTTTTTCTTCGTAAGCGAAGGATTTTTCTTTGAGTCTGGTTATGAGTGATTTGTTCAACATGCCCTAGATTCCAAGTTCAGTTTTCATGGCCCTTGTTGGCTTAGGATCCCAAAGTAAATTGCAGGCAGGATAGTTCATGAAAGAAAAATTTATTTATCTATATTGAATGTACTATCCAAGCGGGATTTGATGCTTGAGGCCAACAGAAGAGTCATACTTCATATCTCTTTCTGCGAATAATAGTTTCTGAGCTTCCTACATATTCTATGCCATCTTTTCTGTACATCTTTCTGCATTTAGGATAACATTTTGAAATTGAGTGAATTCACAGTTACCATTTCCATTTTTATTCATCAATTCACATTATCTGTGTGTGTGTGTGTATATATATATATATATATGATTTTCTTCATCTCAAATTATAAGTATCTTCATTGTTTCTCAGAAAAATACCAGTCAGCTCTCATTCTGTCCCTGCTTTTAAGTGTTCATCTAGTCCTATTTCAAGGGAATAATATATATTTTTATTGTTTATAACCTCAGTGTTCATATTTAGACTGAAGTTTCTCTAGTGCAAAGATTGATATTTATATACTAAAAAAAAGCTGTAGTAATTTCAACTCATTTAAAAAGTAGTGTTTTTTTGATAGTTCCACTATTTTCTATGTCCAAATATAGGAAGACAATCACTTTTTTTTCATTTCCTTTGTCTCCTTCATAAATATAAATTTGGGGGCCAATCTTATAATACAAATGCCATCTACACAATTATCTGTAAAAGTTCATAATGTTTTCTATGACATTATCCCCTATTAATGACTATCATCTAATAGGCATTCAATAACATTTTGGTGAGCTTAAATTAAATACGCTAAATTAGACTTTGATAAGCATAATTGAACATCTATCTTTACTTTTACTTTCTATCTTAAAAGAAATATGCAATTTCATATAGAGAAAATATAAATCCACACAGATATTCTTTTGCCCACTAACAATTTTCTAGCATTGGCATTTTCTCTTCCCATATTTGCTTGTACTAAAAAAAAAACCAAGTATAATAAAATATTTCACAAAGAAAGACAGCTGTATTTCCCTGAACACAAAATAAAAAATAAAACAAACAAACAAACAAAAACCCCAAAACACCACACAACTTATTTCCAGTCTTAGAAACAAACCAGGCTTATTTCTGCTTCAGAAATTGTACACTACCCCCCTTAGAAGCACAGGAATGGAAACCTGATTTCCTATATGGGATATGAGACTCAATGTCATTTTTTTTGGAGAGTTGCTCATTGCTGCCTGCCTGCCGAATGTTTACAAAGAATCCTTTGCTCTTTGCTACCATATGGCAATGTTTAAGGTTAATTATATTCTTTTTCATTGTGCTTCATCCCCACAATGTCATCCTCTAACAGAGCCTCTGTAAAAGCTTGTTAGAGAATGAATGTGCTGGACTGATCTTCATATATAAGATGAAGGTAACATGCTATTCTATAATGAGTCCAGTAATATTTGCTGCAAATATTTATGTGATATATCTGTGTAATTTATAGTATATGTACACACACAAAATACAGATATGCCTCATAAATGCATGCAGGTTATCTATCTATAGCACCTATATTTAATTTTTCAAATGATCTGCTCTAGAAGAACTGTTTTCCTTAAAAAATATCTTTTTTCCCAAGATCTGAAATTGACTTGCTCTGTGATCAATTTATCAAGTCACTTTCCTAGTACTGGACTTCATTTATCTCTAAATATTGCTTTTGTTATGAGGCTTTTAATGTATGTATATATATGCATATATATGAACATATGTTTATATATATAAAGTACTTCATCTGTAAAGGTGATAAAAAGAACTTCAAGCTATAGTTAAGCATATTTTTTACCAAATGATTACTATATAATAATAGAAATTGAAGGACACACACAGTATTTGAATTAAATTATTTCTTCAGGCAAACTAATGAAGAACATGGTCATTTTGCTGCATAATCACTGGAGATTGAATATCTTTTTTATCCAGAATCAGACATGAAAACAAATATTGCATGGAGTTTTAAAGATTAAATTTCCAAATTAGCTGCAATGAATATGATTTATGACTAGATTTTTCTCTGGTTTAACGACTATAAAAACTTGAGAGAAATATTTTAGGCTAATTCTAAGAAATGTTTATTTGTTCTGAATCAGTCTTTTAATAATATTGATTGTGAGGAAAAACCTAATTTACATAAATTAACAGTTTTGATAGTATTATAAATGAGTGTGATTGCTACTGCTAAGATGTAACGGTTTCCATATTTAGATTGGCTAAAAGACTACAGAGAGAGTGTTTGTTTCATGTGGCTGTCTCATACTTTGTGTATTCTATTTGCTTCATGATAGCTTTGATCACAGTTTGCTGTTTAAGGTATAAATAATCAGACTAAGTATTTGTCTGTATCTATCTATCATCTATTTACGTAATTTCTTTATGCACCACAAGAACTACAATGTAGTTTATAAGAGCACAGACAGATTTAAAAGCTATATAATCTTTGAAAAGTTGCTTCTTATTGTCTTATTTTGTTTCCATCATCTACAAAATAAGAGTAAGAATATTAACTTTAGAGAAGACTATGATAAAGTTTTAATGAGTTAATGTATGAAGACAGCTTAGAAAAGCACTTGTACATACTAAGTGCTCTATGTGTTAGCTACAACATGTTAAATAATTAATGTGAACTACATTTTCTCACTATATTAAGTGTGACATATAGACCACTAAAAAGTTAGCACAACTATGCTATTTAATTTATAATAAGTGGGTCACTGGGTTGAACAATGGGTCTCAAAATACAGTGATGCTGTATTTTTATTAAACTAAGATTGCTGATTAAAATTCAGATTTCCACACTTATACTAAGAGAGGGTAAGCAATAGCTTAGAAAAGATTAAAGTTCCTATAGTTTAAACAAGACCAAAAGATAACTACAATATATAGAATATGATTCATTTAACTATAAAAAAAAACAGAATTATTTACTTCAGAAGATCATGATCTTTAGGGATAAAGACAGTTTCACACTTGCCATTCAGGTAGGAGTGTCATACCTGTAACATGGAAATTTTTGTTAGTGTTTTATCTGTAGAAGACAAGATTAATAGCATTAGAAAACATTTCCAATAGCAGGTACACCTTGAAGAATAAATGTGATTTCAATTACTCAATAAATTGATCAGTGAACGAGATGAAAAGATGGTACTATAGAGAAGATGGAAATAAAAGAATATAGTATGAACATCTGAAAGGTAATATTATATATAGTATATTCATATATTTATGAATATATATTCATTAAAGCTATTCCCACAAGGTATGCATATGTATGCATATACATACATATATAAATATTATATGTATAATAAATATACATGTTATATAAAATATGTGCATGCACACATATATGTATATATAAAATATCATGACTAGACAAATTTTGGAGACAGCAAAAGACTTAACCAGGAGAACAAGGGTGACTTTGATAAACAAAATTCCTCTATCTGACCTGGACACCAAAGGAGGCAACATTCTTGTCCCTTAATCTTCCTAGAGTCAGGAATTCCACAAAAGCCCATCCTTCTATCCCCAAACCCACCATAATTAGTTAAATTAGTCAACTCTTAACAGACTTGATCTTTCGTGAGGAAATACTAATAGAGACTTCAGGCCTGGGTCATCCATTCTTCCTGCTCCCACTTCCTGACCAAAACCTGATGTCCTTCCTGTGCTTCTCTGTGGTGAGCTGAGTCTCTCATTTCTAGGGTAATCTGAGTAGCATTAAACCTTTTTTTCAACGGCATTCATCTTATGTTGTCAGTCAGTAATTTTTATAAACTAAGACTAAAGCATAAAACATATACACACATTATACATATACATATTTATATGTATGTATATATTCACAAGGATTCTGAATTTAAGATAAAGGGCAGATTAAATGAATTAGAGATTTAAAATTATGAAATTATTTAGGAAGACATTACAGTTTATACAAGCAACTGTTTCATACTTAATAATTAAGGTAATATTAGCTGAAACTGAAATTAATAAAATACCAACAAAAAAGTGGGGATAAAGGAAAGGAAGAATGAAAAACAAGTAAATATATACATAGATTCTCTAAGGTTCTAATACTTTTGGAGATAATAACATAGGTTAGCCTTTAAAGTATAGAAGAAAATAAAGAATTCTGATCTTCTGCTAATATTGTGCTTTTTATTTGAGGACTGTTTATATGAGTGTGTTTAATTTTTTGTCAAGATACACATGATGTACATCTTACTACATATGTCACAGTTTTAAATTAAGGTATTAGATTTGAATGAATTATTCTATAAAAATTAAATTTATTTAATAAAATGATTACTGACCTTTACAAGTAAATCCTGTAAGAGTATTCCACTATAAATTTCTACTACTTGTCAAAATATCTTTTAGCTTCTCTTCTTAAGGAACTTTCACAGTTTACAATATGCCGTTAACTTATATGTGGGATATGATAAAATGAAACAATTAAACAGATAAAACCCAACACAATTCACAGGACACAAGATGGTAGTCTACGGGGCGTGAGAGGTAGAAGAAGGAAAGAGAGAAGGAACAAGGCGGTAGTAGAGGACACTGGAACTCTGGTGGTGTCTGTGTTGTGTAATACAGTCTGAGAAGTGAGTTCAATATCTTAAAATGATTGACTTTGTAAATAAAAAATAACAATACAAGTATTATATATAAAATAAATATATGAGTTTTATTGATAATTAAATATAACAAAATGCAGAATGCATAATGTTTTTGGTATGTTCTATATAACCTCCAACTTTATCAAAACATAGAAACTTTCTGCTATCTAGTTTCTTCCCCATTTCAGTTTTTCAGTCAAACCACATTAATTACACTGTGATCATTTCCACAACTGTAGGAAATTATTGACTCTATTTAGTACTTCATAAAATTGTATCGACTCTGAACTTTATTATTTATTCATCAAGTGTATGCATATATATTTAAATATTCAGTATATATGTATGTGTTTTGCATACCTATGTATATATGCAAAATGTATATATCATAATGAAATGATCAATATATAATATTATAAAGTATTTTGTTGTATGTAAGACATTGAAGCTGTAATACTAACATTGATAGCTAGTTATTTCTGATTTTTAGTTATTATTAAAAAATCTGCAAATAACATTCTTGCATTGATTTTTTTCTAGGTAAATATTTTATCCTTTTGTAAAAAAGCACAAGAATGAAATTTCTGTGTCTTTATTACTTTTTTACATACTACACAAATGACTTACTCATTGTCTTTGTTGTCTAATTTCATTACACTAAAATATAAGATGCCTGAAAATAGGAATTTTTTTTTGTTTTTCAATAAATCTCATGTAATAAGAAGAGTGACTAACTTGGGTTAGCTGTATATTGAATTTAAAAGAAATTGCTAAACTATTTTCCTAAGTACATCAAATGCTCCCATTAGTAATGCATGAATTCTAGTTGGTCCATCCTCATCAAAATTGGAAATAGTCCTTTAAATTTTATCAGTCCTTGTGAGTGAATTACTTTATCACTGTGGTTTAAATTTGATCATCTTTTCATATACTTATAAACCATTTTTGTCTTATTTTGTGAAGTATCGTTTCAACTTTTTTTTTCTTTTTTGGTTTATTGTTGTCTAATTAAAATTTCGCATATTCTAGATACAATAATACAGTAGTCTGAATATTTTATTTGGTGGAAAAATACTTGCTATATTTATATAGTGCATTTTTGGAAACACCAAAAAAGGTTACACTATGTATGTAAAGAAGATGGATGATCACAATTGAAAATATTTTTTAAAGTGAAAACTATAGAATAATAACATAATTATTACATGAGAAGTAAACCAAATAAGTATTGAAAATAGAAGCTATAGTTCAAAAGTACTTTTGGGCACATTTTCATAAGTTTTTAGCTACTAGACACAACATTGGCTGAAAGGCAGAGTGTTTATTCTGATGTGAAATTGTATTCTAGTAAAATATAGTTAAATTTTATAATATTGTGTGTAGTCTTTTTATCCTTCTTAGGATTAATTAGATACTTTTGACAAATTATTTTTAGAGCATTTTGGGCTCACAGCAAAATTAAGCAAAAGGGCAGAATTTTCCATATACTTTCTGTTCCCACACATTCACAACCTCCCCAGTATCAAATGGTCCTCCAAAAAGGTACATTTGTCACAACTGATGAACCTACATTGACATATCATTATACCGCTCAGTTTGTACTCTGCAATAGGGGTCACTCCTAGTGATGTGATTTCTAAGGGTTTTGACAAATCTAATGCCATGCATCACCATTATAATGTCATGCAGAATAATTTGCTACCCTAAAGATCCCCAGTTCATTCATCCCTCCTGCTCTCCTTATCTTGGCAACCACTGATGGTTTCACTTTTCCCTAGTTTTCCATTTCCAGAATGTCAGGTAGTTGTAATCATGTACTATGTAACTTTCTAAGTTTGGTTTAGTTTACTAGCAATTGATTAACTTAATTAACTTAAAATTAATGATATATGAAGTAGAGTACCTATTTGCTTACTTGTGTATCTTCTTTAGTGAGGCATATTTTCAGATATTTTACACATTTTTAAATCAGGTTTTTCATTTTCCTATTGTTGGTTTTTTATATTATGGAATAGTTCTCTTTTTGCTTCACACTTTTCAATGAGATGAAATAGTTCAATGACTTCCAAGCTAAAAAGTAGTAAGTATAAATGTGATTGATGTCCAGCTGATCAGTAACTCCTCAACCTGCATTATCACTAAAATCTTTTGATAGCATTTAAAAAGATAAATATTTCTCGTCTCACAAGAGATTGTATTTCATAAAGTCTGTGAAATTTTCTATTGAAAATAAAAAAGAATGTTTGATTGGAGCATCAGTAGAATAACTAACACACTAGAATTTAAGTCCTTTCAACTGGGTAACTAAAAATTATTGGGGTAATGATTAAGTATCAGTCACTATGCTAATTATGAGAAGAAACACAAACTTTCATTCAATAATGTCATATGGAAAGTAAACAAGTAAAGATATGTGTAAAATTACATATAATATTTCATTTGATAACCATTAACACTGGGATTAATGAAAAATTAAGGAGTGGACATTCAGCTTGGAAAGATGAGAAACAGTTCCATTAGAGAATATTTCCACTAAGTCATATCTTTAAGGACAAATAGTAATCAACTAAACAAAGGAAGAAGAAGTATATTAAATATTGTTACAAAGACATGGAGAGATAAGACTGTTTTATGTTAGGATAGCAAAATTTCCCTATGACAGGAAAGCAGGAAACTTGCTTTGTTTTTTTGTTAATTTTTACCTCAATGTATCTCATGACACTAAAAAAGTGCCTAAAATTTAGGAAGTCAGATGATATAACAAATTTTTCTTATTTGCAAATTCTGTGAATTGTAGAAATAATTCTTGACTAGAATTATACTACTTTTAGAGCCCAGTCGTTATTGAACCAGCCTCTAAAATTCTATCTATTTTCTCATATGTAATTAGGTAAAGGAATGTAACCCTTGTGTTATTGTAAGGAGATTAACTATTAGGATGGGTGTGAAAGAGCTTTGCAATCTAGATATTGTACAAAACAAAGATTTTTGTTTGTGTTTATGCTAATTATTTCAATGACAGCACATTGCTGTGGAAAAAGCATAAGGTTTGGAACATAAAAAGCAAATGGAATCTTTATTATTGATATTATTCACTTCTTCAATTTTCCATATTGTCTGAAAAGTGCCCTCATTCAAATGAACTTAAATGTATAAATTAATCAGACTTTATTATACAATGTTGTCTGAATTGCCATGATGGGTTTTTATATAGACCATGATAATTGCTTATGTAAAACTGTGTGTTTGAGATTTGAGGTGCCTTCACAGCGTGGTATTTTGTTGGTAGTATTGCCTCTTTGTATCTCCTTCCATCTTTTCTTTTCAGTGCTTCTCTTGAGAGAACATTAAACCTTGGAAGCCTATTTACTGCTGCAATTTAATGTTCAATATATTCAAAATAATGTCTCATGTTCATCATTTTGAATGCTGTTAACATTATGTATAGGTTATATCATGATTGACTCAGCTGTGACAATTAACAGCAGTGAGAAAGAGGGCACATATAACTGCATCCATCTAATTCCTTTACAGTGAAAACTATCTTATTGCTTCTCATGTTTTTAGGGAAAGAAGATAAACTGATCTTAATAAAATAGGGGGAAAAAGTAAAAAAAATAATTAGGAAAATATTTTCCTCATGATTCTGTTTGACTGAATTTTGATTGAAAAAAGTTAGCATGAATTCTGTGGTTTCAAAATAGATTATAAATTTTGGAGAAAATGTTTTAAAATCTATAATATGAAAACAAAAAGAAAAACAACAATAATAACAAAGCATTAAGCAGTAAAATGTATATTTCCTGAGCAATAATCACTTTAAGGACTGTTTCAGAGAGATTTCCAACAGAATGAATAGCCTACCTGGAGTACAATAATGTTGTGCAAGATGGCTAAGCTTGCTTATATGTAGTTAGCAGCAGCTTGTATTTAGCTAGGATATATCTATTTATGCCAATAATTTTGTGGTGGAATATTTTAGTGATGTTGTACTTACCAGGACGCTTTTAACATACCTTTCCAAAAATGAAACTGCAAGAAGTCGTAACAAATATATACTAACAGGAAAATAAGGCAAAGGAGAAGATTGTGAAAACAAATCAATACTTTATTAGAAAAAAAACTGCCTATATTTAAGCAGACAAGAATGTTTTCATGGACAAATTGAAGTTCTATGGACAGTATATGTTAAACTTCAAACTTTACTCTAGAGATGAAAATATATTTATTACCAAAAGCATATGAAGCTCATGACCTTAGAGACAGTGGAAATAAGACTCATTGAATGGCTATTAATGTCACACTGGAATTTTAGAAAAACTTTAAATAGAAGATCCTATATTAAGATTGCAAAAAATAAAACAGTTAAATGAGATAAAATTATATAGAATGTATATATCCTACACATGAATTAAGATGAACTCACGTCAATATATCAATTTTTGTTAAATTCCAAAATATAAGCTAAAAATGTTGCAAATATTCTGTTTTTTCCCCTTTTCCCTGAATAATAATTTTAATCCTCATGCAGTTTGTTGGCATACTAAATTATGTCCATTTGCCTTAAATAAATTAATGTGATTTTCTCTTAGGGAGTAGACTAGTCATCACAGAATTTAGGTCATATTTTATATTTAACTGTGCATAGTTTCAAATACATATTGAATATCAAAATTTATAGGTTTCATTCCTGTATTTACACCATTCCTGCATTTGACAGACTGAATTATATAATGATAGTGATACATTGGTGGTCTCTTACAAGGCAATTTCCTTTCATTTAAAACTTTGAAAAGAAAGTTGCAACTCTTTTTTTGTAGCACACATGAAGTTAAGATTTCTTAGTTTCCTACCATATTATGTTTCATCTAAATCTTAGTCATATAATCGCTTTCCTTTCTTTAAAAATGTTTTGTAATTACTAAGACTCGCAACTCTTCAGATTGTTCTGGGACTGTGTGGCAAATTATATTCATTGTTCCATCAATCCAACATTTTTAAAGGAATGGGTGAAATGGTGTTAGTAGATTTTGGCAAGTGTACTATTCAGGAAAGGTTACTGAACTGCTTCTAGCTGAGCCAGAATACCCGGTCTTGTTTTATCTTGTAAAAACAAAAGCATACATGAAGATTTCCCTATTGTATTCAGCAAGCTTGCTGAACCCACACAGAATGTAGCACTTGCTCGGAATCATTCCTAATGATTTCCTCCACAGCCAGACCGGAAACCCAAAGCTTTTTAATATTCTAGCCTCATTATTCTCATTTTCTATAATTTAACAACTCCTCATATTATTCTTAATGGAAAAGTCATGCAATATTGAGCAGTAACTGCTGTTAATTTCCTGCTGTATATCATTTGCATTTTTTGTTGCTGGTAGAGAGTAATTAACATGCTCTAATTATCATACTGATTGTCTTTTTTAGCTTATGAGAATATAGTCATCTCAACCCTCGTTGATCTTAGAATAGTATATTTTATTGTTTATAATAATAGTATCCTGGGATCTACAAGTAGACTTAAATTTTTACAGAAAAAATGTGTGATTCTGCTGTAGAAGTTTTTCTAAATGGTTCAATTTAGAACAGAGTAATGTAAGTTTTTATAGTTCCTATCAGAAAACGTGGAGGCTTATTTCTGTGGCAGGACAATGTTATCCTTTTTCGTGAAGGGAATTGCAGTTATATCACGATTATCACACAAGAAAATGCTTTCTTGTATTCCATTCAGATTGTATCTTTTATTTCTTCATATTTCAAGACTTGTGCTAAAATTTTTGTTTGCATGTACTTATAAGTAATAGCAAAAATGCTAACTTGCAAAAAATTTTAGTACATTGTATTTTTGCTAACAAAATCACATTTTTCTCAATTTAAATTATAATTTCTAAAAGTATCAACTAGAAGAATATGACAAGAGAAAAAAAAGATAAAGCAAGTCACATTGTACTTTTGAAGCACTGCAAAAATATTTATACAAAAGCTATTAATAGTGCAAAAAACTACCAACAATGTTCAACTCCTGTTTTATGTCCAAACAAATACTGAACATATCTAACTGCACCATAAACTGGTTAGTTTATATGTTCATTTGGGAAGGGCATATTTTAGAAGAGTCATTATTTATAGCAGATATATTATATGCAAGGAATGCTATTCTACAAAACTTACTGACAATGAGGACTATAAATGAATTTTCTATTTACAACTATTTGGTTCCAATCATCAATGTATTCAGTACCATAAAAAAATACAACAAAAAACAAAGATGCCAAAGATGATCAGATTGTAAAATCCTAGACAAAGTTGCTCTTTTTGTTCTTATTGACTTTTATAAAAGAATATAAGTTCAAGCAGAGCTCACGAACAAAAAAATACATTAAAAAAGAAAAATAGTGACAATTTCTTCCTATATTCATAATAATATGTTTGGTTATCTGGGTAGAGATACAAATCACAATTGCTAAAAAAAATAAATAAATAAAAGCATAGTATTGAACTTTATATACTGACTGAATTGTAATCATGACTCAACCATTTATCAGAATTCTGACAGAGTGAAGAAGGTCAAACGTTTCATGTCATGAAACAAAGAAATACGAACACACTAAACTGTTTCTTCAGATATGACTTGTTAACAGGCTTTATCACTGACACAGACAGAAATGCCAGCGGGAATTTAGGGAGAACTTGGGTCCACACAGAAGAAGAAAAGCCGAAAAAGATATTGAGTAGCAAAGATGGTAGTCTCTCCCATCCTCGCTGCATCCTGCATTCAATCCCTGCACTCCTCCTACCTTAAGCCCTGGCTTTGTCTGAAATAGAGAGACATTTTCTTTTGGGGATGAGAGTCCTACATTGTCCCCTGCTGCTTTCTTCCTGAGTAAAACTGATTCCTCCTTTCATCAACACTCCCAGGCCACCATTGATTTAAAACTCTTATTAGCTTGCCTGTTTGCAGAGGAAAAGTCTTAACCAAATCACATGCCCTTAAAATGAGTTAGATTTTGATCCAGAAATGAAAATGAAGCAACAAATAAGGAAGTAAGCAAAAAATAAGAATGGTTAGGTAGATAAATTATTTAATAAAAGTGTTATTGAAATAGTTTAGTTTTGGTTTAAGCTAAAAAAAAATAAGGTCAATTACTTAGCATATAAGTTTAAGTGAACTGTTAGGAAGTTGAGCTGGTTCAGGGGAAGGGAAACTAGTCAGAGAGCAATAAAATGGCACCAATTCACTTTAAAATGCATCTAGACTTAAACCAAAGTGCTCAGAATAGAATGCTGATGCTCAAAGTAACGGATTACAAAGCCAGGGAAGTTTGAAGTACAGTTAACCATGAACCAAGAAGGCACACAATGACTGTCAGGATTATGAACTGTTGGAGAGGTCAGCAGTAGTGACTCATAAAAATCATAACCATTATGAAATTCTCCGATCAATTTAAACAAATCCACTAGAAGGCCAGTCAAAGACCTTCTCCCACCTTAAGACTGACCTGGGCATCGATAAGGGCAGAGAGTGAAGGCCTGATCGTTAAAAAGTCTGATCCAGAATCACTCAGGGCTGCCTCCTTTTCAGAATGGCCAATTCCTAGGCTATTTGGGGATGTTCTTTTTCTTCTTACTTCCTCCTAAATAAAAACCTTATTTCAATTCTGTATTCTATCTCTCCTTTCTTCTTACCGCAGTGCTCTCAAGTAAATTTTCTCTCCACAGACACAAAAAATCCCCCAGCCCACCACTTAGGGAAAATGAGGCATAAGCCCAGAAGTTACAAAACCTTCTAAACTCTCAGAATCTCTTATCTCTTATCTGTAACTTCTTTTATCAAGGAAAAAGTCAAATATTTCTTCTCAAAACTTTTTGTCATAACAAAGATGACACAAATGCTTAGTTTAGTGCTTGATAGAAAATACAGCATGTTATATGTCATATTAAAATAAGTATAAAAGAAAAGAATATACATTTTCAAGTAAGCATGACAGTTTAGCAACAAGAATGGTCAAATTGTGTTTTATTTGTATAATATAAAAGCAAATAGCAACTAGAATAGGGAAAGGAATAAAGTTACAGACAAAAATATTATTATTAGAGAAATACACGTTATAAAGAAGGATAGTTAATGTAATTTTAGGAAAACCATAAATCAGACCCAGTGAAGATAGTCATCCAGCAAAATCAGTTTATCATCAACTGAAGAATCTTTAACATTAACTAATAGGTGGTCTAGTTACAGATAAAGTAAACTGGGAGAGACACTGACAATAAATCAAACTATTTTGCTTTTGTTTTTATTTTCTTTCTTTTCCACTGAGGTACTGGAGACTTTGATGAGCCTGATAAGACATCAGACACCGTTTCTGAACCATGATGGTTCCCATAACCAATGCCCTGTGAATTTACCGAATACTTTGTCTTTCCTTACAAGGCTCACTGCATGTGTGCTTTGTCAATGTGACTTCCGTAATCCCTACAGCTGGGATGTTACTCTAAGACAGAGCAGGTATCCCACTTCCTTGATTGGCACCTAATACACCTTTCCCTGCTCCAAACATTCACCTATTAGCTTTGAGCTTTGTTATGTGGTGTGTAGAGAGAGCTTATCTGTTCTACAATACCCTTATGAACACATTACAATTGTATAAGATATTTATAGGAAAATAAATGCAGAAAGGCCGTTTTTCAAATATGTAGGAGTTATCTCACGCAAACAGGAAGAAGTATCTCTCTTTCCTCCAGCTTTATAATGTTTCTCTTCACCTCCTATAGGCAGAGATTAATGTTAAACTACCTGGCAATACAGAAATGAGCACTGCAGATTCTAATATCAATTCTAATATCTTAAAACAAATTTTATGCTTGTTCCCTGGTTTGTTTGTTTATTATAGCTCCCCATAATGCAACCTAATTTTGACTAGTCCTGGTCAATTATAGTAAGTAAACTACACGATAAAACTCCACTGCATTCCTGTAAGGGAAGGTGGACTTGTCTCAAATAATCTTTTATTTGCTAAAAACCTTTAACCTACGATCTAACTATAAAAATCTTCCATTTATGTGATCTGTCAAAGCAAATTTTAGAAGGGAGCTGAAACACAAAGTAATAACCAGAACTGGTAATGAGACTGAATTTGTGTATCAGTGCAACAATAGAATTAAAAATAGAAAAAAATACAATGGGAGCATATACTTAAAGTGATCAAAGAAAATAACATTGAAGCAAACTCTTTATCCAGCAAAAATACCTATTGAGATTTAAAGAGAAATACAGTTGACCAAAAAAAAAAAAAAAAAAAAAAAAAAAAAAAAAAAAAAAAAAAAAAAGGGGATTTGACTTCTTGGGTTCACTTACATGTGAACGTTTTTCTGTCCTCAGATATTGGTTTCTTACTCATGGATTCAAAGACAGATATTGACTGGTTGAATCCCTGGATGCAGAACTGGGCATAAGAATGACCAACTATAAGTTACATGTGGAATTTGTATTACACAGGGTTCAGCTCTTAGCCCCTGCATTGCTCAAGGGTTATCTGTAGCCAAATTTTCTACAGAAGGTATAAAAACTGTCACCAGAAGAACCATACAAAAAAACTTCAAAATCTTTTGCTTGTTAGGCAGATGGAAAGATTATGTTTCCATTGCCTTAGCACAGTCTAAATAAAAACAAATCTTATTTTCTTTCAGTGCAAACATCTAAAAAAGAGAAGCAATCAAGGGAAACAAAATGGGTTTCCTTTCGAACTTCCTTCAGAAACACAGATTTATCCTTTTTAGTACTCTGCTTTCCCCTAAAGCTTGTTCGCATCCCCAGTTCAAATATGTTCTCTATCACTACAGTTTCCCAGACTTCAGGAAAGGCAGAAGTATTAGAATAATTATTGAACAGTTGAAATGTAAGATAAATCCAAGAGACTTATTTTTAATTGCCTCTGATAGGAATAAAATATAACACACCAGTTTCCTCAGAATTATTCTCCTGTGTGTGCCCCACTCTGACATGTTGAGGCAAGGACAGTAAAGGACCGGCCCCAGAGAAAAAGAAGCTTGTATTCTTCTAATCCAGTAGCCCTTCTCTTAATCAAATAAACCACCTGCGACTCCCTGGGTGACCCTTCTAATCCAAGAAATGGTCTTTTGTCCCAATTTTCTAGAACAATGTAGAATGGAGAATTAGTTATCTACACTTTCAGAGTAAGAGTAGGGATCAGTCATTCCTCCTTGCCATATAGAGAGGCCCTCTTCTCTCCCCTGAGGCACCACGTTCTCTTTCTACGCCTCAGCACAGTATATTAATCATTGGTCTGCCCCAACTACCTCTGTATTTATAGCCGTGTAAATTCTCCATACATATGTCCTTATAAAATCTGGGTTATTTTTTTTTTTTACTAATCATGCCTAATGTTAGTTTGTTCATTTGTCCAACCTGTAAAGAAATTCAGAGAAATGGGGGAACTTTTCCTTTGACCCCGACAGCTATCTGATGTATATTTCAGAATTGGTTGTGGTATGTCTGAGGAGTGGCTGGTATTTTGAATAGAATAGAAATCAACAATCTATTGGCTATTCTGATTTTAAGTTCTTTATTCTGAAAAAATTCAAACACACTTGGAAACTTCAGTATCATACATTCAACTTTGGAATCCTCTGGGGCTACACCTAAAATATTAGTCTCGTTTTGTAAATCATATTTTCTTTTAAAGATGGCATATTTGAAATTATGATGTCTGTGAGATTTAGTCTAAGTATGCTGGTTAAAAGAAACAAATCTATGAGTAATTTAAAATCATAAATATTGTGGGAAATTCTTGCCAAAAATGTTAAACATTATTTTTTGTACCACACATATTTTCTTGCAGATTATTATAAGGACAAGGTAAAAATACTACTCATTACTTTCCTAGGCCACAAGCCTGTAAAACTGAATTGACATAAAATGATTTTATGGGACTGGAAGTTGTAGTCTAATGCAAGCTCATTTCAGCTCTACTTGCTCATTCTTACCTAATTCACCTGATTTAATTAGATGAAATTAAAAAAAAAAACCTCTTCATATTCCTAAAATAAAGAATTAATATAGAAAATAAGCTGCACATTTGGTTTTAGTAGTTCCTATCTCTTTTGAAATCCTGAAATTTCTCCTGATGAAATTATTTTAATGATAGCTTTAATAACATATCATGTTACTTCTTCATGTAGCAGATTATACATAGTGATATGTAGGTGAATATAATAACATGTGGTAGCAGAATTCCTTCTCAGATATTCACCTTGTAACTTTGGGAAAAACATTCTCTCATGAAAAAACAAGCTGTATAAGGGTCAAACTCTTCAGGGCTTATTTTTATATGCATTTCACTACAATTCTTAAAAACTCTCATTATCTCTTTGATAGAAAGTTGTGATTCAATCTCTTTGCTGATAATTTCACATTTCAATCAAGCTCTAGAATGTATAAAAACACATCTGACCATCTTTCAGTCATCTCTCAACAAAATTATTCAGAAGTTACTCTTTTTTTTGTAACAGAAAAAAATGAATACAATAGCATAAATTGCTCAGAAGTATCTGAAATTTAAAAAAGAATTGTTTAAGGTATACATCATTGCAAATCAACATCTAGATATAATACATTAAGTTGACCACTAATGGTCTGATTCTATTCCTTTTAAGTTCTTTAGAAATATGAAAAAACAATACTTAAAATGTAAATGAAAAATATGGAATATGATTAAATAATGCAAAATTAACTTAAAATTTCACATTGAAAAATAGGACAAACTAAATTTGAAATGCTTGGGGAAGTTAAAATAAAGAATTAAAAAACAGTCTTCTATGAACTTGCCTAAATTTTTCTTCAATCTATTACGCTTTGAGCTTTTGTGTACTATGGGAGAGAAGATTTCCATTCACATACAGTTTTTAATTTCTCTCAGGTGACTGAAACAGATCACATTCACCAACTTAGAAATATTTTTATTCAAGATCATGTATCTAGATTAATTTTCTTTTAAAATAAGAACCAATTCTTTTTAAACAAATTCAGAGTGTTATAGATGTAACTATAACCAAGTGCCAAGTACGGTGTCTATAGAATAGAAGCCAGTCAACAAATTTAGCATCGGGTTGTATTTTTAATTGTCTTAAAGACACTCTTTCAAAGTTTACGGCTACTTCTGTCTTTTGGAATTTCATTATTCAATTTCTATTAAGTCATATCCATATATTTATGAATTTATGAAGTCTAGACTTTATCCATTATCATCTTCTGCCAGAATTACTGTAGTAGTGTCTCGACATTTTTTACTTCTGCTTTTATTCCCATGCGAGTCTATTATCAAGATATATTTTAGAATTCTTCTGGAAAACAGCAATAAAACAATGAAAAGAAAAACATGATTTCACTCATATGTGACATATAGAGAAACCAAACAAACAAATGAATCGAATCAGACAAAACAGACTTTTAGCTTTTACAGCATAAGAGTAACAAGGAAGAGAGTAAGTAAATCAGATAGATTTAATTTTAAATGTGTGAGCTTAATGTACTATAGATGTCTATTTATAATGGCACACACCTTAAATCTATATGTTATAGTGCAGTGTTACATCAATATAATTAAAAAGAATTAAACTTTTGTTTTCTGAAATCCTGTGGCATATCATTTAATGTGAAAAAATACAGACCTCATATTTCTATTCCTGACTTCCTGTCTAACTTTTATTATTCCTTAAGCACAAAGATGCTCCCTCTCTAAAATCTTTGCGGAGAGGACCTCCCATTACACCCTATAGCAAACTTCTTGATCACAACAGTTACATGAGATATTCAAAATGAAAGATATTTATTGAAATAGTCCTGTATTTTCTTAATAGATAACCAAATTTCACATGCATAAAATTATGGAAATGTCTGTATATAAAGTAATATAATTTATTATTTAAAATATTGAAAAACTAGGGAAATAAGAGACAATGGTTAATCAGAAGGGTAAGAAATCAGTCTCCAAAAGAGAAAGATAATGGTAAGGAATTTAAAACCTAAAGCAAAACCAAAAATAACTCCCAAATATTATGACAAAACAATTGTTTCAGGTAAATACTTCTCAGCATTCTAAGACTGAAATTTGTATTATATACTGAGACTCAATATCTTGAAATGTAAAGCAGAAAAAATGGGGAAAATAAGTGGAAATAATGTGAATGGATTTTTTCATATTAAGCATCAATGACTTTATTTTACTGATGACACATATTTATTTGATTAGATGTTTATTAAGCCTCATTTAAATGAGCTTGTCTTAAATTTTAAGAATTATCTAGTGTTTAAAGAAAGAGAGGAAGAGAGGCAGAATCTGAGGAAATTTTTGAAAGATCACCTTTATTAAAATGTAACTTGAAATTTGGGCAAAAGTGTACTGCTGGATTTTCAAAGAATCATTTTATAGTCATGCCACTTTCAGTTAGTGTTTCAGAATTAATATTACATTGAACAAAGGACAACATTATTTTAAGGATAGAGATACTTTATTATTAAATACCTCATTGGCTAGAAAATATCTACTTAAATCGATTACACAGAAAATATTTCTGTATTATTCTTTACCATGAATTAAGAAAATCCCAGATATTATCTTTTTTTGTGTAAAAGTGAAAAATATTCTCACATGGGCCTTCAACCTCACACACTATTATAATTTTCTGTTTGAATATCTGGTGTTTGTTCCTTTTTTGCTTTGTTTTGCAAGAAACTCTAAGTAACTTGAGCTGGCAAACCTCTTTTTCCAATTCATACAATAAAATAGCAAATATTTAATCACATTTCATTTGTTGTAGAATAATAGAGTTAATCCTTATGGGTCATATAATTCTAGAATTTTTAAAGAAAAAATGCAAATCATCAAAATAGGAAAATCAAGACTTCAATTTGTTTAATAAACCCAAGGAATTTGCTACTTATGTATCATCTTAAGAAAAAAAAACTTCATTTCAATTTTTCCAATTTGCTTCTTGCACTACATTCTAATATTTGTCAAATTAAAGCACACTTAATTTCTAGCAAAGAGTATGATATGGATTGAAGAGTGTCTGAGTCATTTTAACCAAAGATGATGACAAAACGCAGCACACAAAGCAACACTAATGTGTGCAACCAAGTGATGCAGAGCCAGGTGTTAGACCTAATTTTAACAACTTCACTAACATTTAGATGTGGTAAAGAGAAATTTAATTTATCTAACTGTGAACATGAGGATGGGAAATTTAGTACGTTTTTTTTTAGGCAAACTGAGTTTATTTCTCAAAATCATTCAAAATGAGATTCAGAAAATGGTTTATGTATATACTGATTTACAAAACTCCAGGCATATACTGAAACTTTGAGACTTAATTGAGAAAGTATTAAGTCATATTTGTATAAGACTTTATACATGTTTATATATTTATAAATACATATATGCTTAAAGTATTGCATAACAGGATATATGCCCTTCATTCTTCAGATGTGTCATTTGATTGAGAGCTTGAAAGTTATATTGACTCTTATATAGGCAAGAAAATGGATCATATATCAACCAAGCAACTTTCTGTGCTTTATATCATCCTTTCATGAAAGTAACTATAAAGTGAAGTAAGATTAAAAAAAATCATGCACTTATTGTAGTGGCATCTACATAAAAATCGGTAAGACAGAAACAGGGTTAACATGTCTAAAATGATGTGTTTTAAAATATATTTATGAAGAAAGCGGTAAAGAATAACATTTGATTTTTTGACATGTCTTTGATACTGCCCTGTCAGAGAGCCCAGAGAGAGGACCCACTAGAAAGTCAGGATTCAGGAATGGCTCTGTAAGTTACCCTGCAGGAGCTGGAAAATGTGCCTTTGGCATCTGAGGAGACTATTGGTTGGCCAATGGTCACACACCTCTAGGTAATATCACAGGAAGCTTCAATTTGTCTCAATTTCTAACCTGGCTGCAGAGAATGTCATGCCTCATAAAGTGTGATTCTTTACTAGATAAATCACAATTTGTCTTTTTAAATTTTAGGTGAAATTCAAAAATTAAGTATCTTATTGACGCTTGATGATTTATGTGAAATATTTGCTTCTATATGTCTTAAAGAATAATATGTACATTGAGCTTTTAGAAATTACACTAGATTATGTTGGAATTTCTGAATCATACATGAGAAAGGATGAATAGAGGAAAAAATAATTTGAAACATGAGAAGGGAATAGAAATAGTTTATAATAGAATTCGTTTTTAAAGTAGTATAGATATATTGCTACTGCTTTTGTCTTAGATAAATAAAATAAAACCATTCTACTAGTAGTGTCTTCAAAAATGAGTGTCTGCATATTATACAAGAAAGAATAAATAGAGTTGAAAGTGCATTCTCTTTAGGCAGATAGTCTCAGCTCAAATTCGTCAGTCATAATTATTTAATGATTGTGATCTTTGATAGAGTATACTGTCTATTCTTCAGCATCCTCATCTGAAAAATCATATCAAAATGATATACATTTAATATTTTATAATGATTAAATGACATATGCACACTAAAAATATTATCTGGTGCATATGAATACTCAGTTTGCTAATTGTAAGTGCTGCTCTTTTTTATAATGACTTTATTAAACAAATACTATATTTTTACATAAGTAGTACTCAAATATATCATATTGATCTTAGGTTTAATATTTAAGCTCTTATTTAATAACATAGTTGTGTTGCTATCCTACCTGTGTAGAATTTTTTGTATTAGATGAGGATAGTCTGTGAAAATTAAGATCACTATTTCTCATGAATATCTCTCTAACACACTTAGATCTATTTTCCATTTTTTAAAAAAAGAGAGATTTCTCTTTGCCTGTCCCTAATTTGGACAAACCTCTTGCTTAGATTTGCATCTTTTTCCCTAAAATTTTAGTATCTAACCTTCTGTTACTTAAGACTCAATCAAATAACACCCTCCCTTTGAAGTCTTGTTTTTAGCAATCCCATTTCCTCTGAAACACTAAGTGCAGGGCATATTCTGTCACATATTTTTATGTTTATGGATAAGTCTATGTGCTTCTATGAGTAAGTTACTCTTAAACAATGTACATATATTTGAATCATCTTTCAGCAAAAGTGAAGAAAGAAAAAGATTGAATCAGTTAAAAGCAAAAATAGGAAACCAGGGTAGTTGATGTTTGCAGAGTGTGCTGGAGTAAAGTTGTATCACTAAACAAAATTATCACTGGGGAATTGGATCTTTTTAAGGTAAATTTGAGTAGGTGGATAAGCATAGTCTTACAATAAATAAGATTAATTTTAATGGGTTGAAACACAACATGGATGAACAATAGAATTTGGAAAAGAGAATAATCATTCAGACAGGCACACGTCAATGATGCCTTAGCTAGTCATAAATGGACAGAAATTTTTAAGAGGGACTGGATGTTAAATTTAATAAAAACCTTCTATAGCTCATTATAGATAGTTGTAAGTAGTTATGTTTATTTAATTGCATCCTAAAATGTATATAATTATAGAAAATGTAAGTGGTCTCCTGGGTAATGATACATCATTTTTATTGTTCCAAGCTAGAAATAAGTTCAATAGTAACTCATCTTGCTATCTAATTAGCAGTTAAAAAACAATCTCATTTGATAACAAACACCAATTTATTTTCTTTTGCAATCAATACCTTGTATCTTACGGCAAGCAGCTGTCTTTACTTGTGTATCACAGCTAGCTCATCTTGGATGTTACAACAGGAATTGGATTACTTAAAATAGGTATCCTATGGTTATCCAATACAGTTATGACATAATAAAACTTTTATGGGCAAGTGAAAAATTTGATTTAGTAAAAATTTTGACAGAAGTCCCTAAGGTCATGTTTTTGTAGTGGTGCTCTGGGGTCTCAACCAGATAGTTTTAAGTGTTTAAGAAAAATAAGGACACTATCTTCAAAATCATATATTCCACAAACTATTCTATAGAAGATATGAACTATGCACTATTTAATGACTGTTAAACAACAAAAATAAAAACTCAGCTATCCAGTTTCTTCAGAGAGGATATAATATCAAAATCTATGCATTTTTAAATGATCATATCTTTATTTGGAAAAAAATAGATGTTTGTGAAGGATTGACTAGATGCATAACTCATGCTGTTCTTCACCTATAGCATCATGTAATTGCATTGAATCAAGTGATCTTTGTGGGGACTTTTGAAAAAGCTCAATAAAATTATTTAGTATTTTATTTAATATATTTTATTGGGTAAATTATCTCATTCAGCCCATAAATTCAGGGAATTTATAGGATATTAGTAGCCTAGTAAAATATTGTATAGCCACTAATTAAAATAAAACCAGCAGTCTTTCATAAATCAGTTTACATAAAGAGCATATAAAAGGCTATGTGAGGACTTGATAGTAGAAAGATTTTAATTTTTTAACCATAATAATACAGTTTTTAGTTTGTATTTTATTCAACAATCATGTGGAATCAACTTGGGGTAGCATGCTAGTCCTTGTGAAAATGAATACAATGATGATTATTTTCCCAGTCAGTACAACTTCTCCACACTCTTTTAGGAAGAAAATATGTGATTTGAATAGTACCAGTATCATACAAATCACAGATCCCTGATCATGGTTTAACGAGTGTGGACACACACGCATTGAGCTGATTAGAAATCAGGATGCTCTAATCAAAGAGAGTGAGTTTCCACAATTTGAGAGCAAAGGACATATGAGATTCAATATTTGAGAGTGACCCTGTTCTACTGAGACGAAGGTGGTCTTTCATTGAACAGAATGAAACTTGCAGGCGAAGTATAAGTAGAGGTAAAGGTGAAGCGATAACTCTGGCAGCATCTGAGGGGCTGGTTTCATTAGGTTAAGAAACTCAGATGCTCCTCTTTTGTCTCTTAATGCAATTATTTGAGTCAATAAATTTTTCCTACACTTATTTTAAATAAATTTCTACTATTTAGATAGAAAGAGATACTAATACAGCAGAGACATGTGTCTTGAAATTGGTAGCACGCTGTGTAATGAATTGATGAAAACAAAAGAAGAGAAAGATGCTAGAGAGGAGAATGTAGTAGACTTAACAAAGGATGCAAAAGGAAGAAAGAAAATCTGAAAGACAGAAATCAACCTTATTTGTATAGATGAGCACAACCAAAGCCAATGGACAAAAATCCCTACAATACTTTCTTTGTAAAAAAATTTAATATAAAAATACAGTGTTAAAAATAGTTTAGGATCAGAAAGACTTTAGTTAGATTTTTAGATTTATTACTTAAAGTCAATAAACTTCCAAGTTATTTAACTTCTAAATCTGTATTTGCTCATCTGTGAAGAGAAAATAATAAAGGTAACTACCATAGATTGAGTAAAAGCATTATTTTGTAATAAATCTGAAGTACTTAATTAACATAGTTCCTAATTTGAGAAAGAGTTCAAATCTTTTGTGTTATTATTAAAGTAAGTACGCAAATATCATTTATTTTGCATGTGCAAACTCTTGGATAAACGAAAAGTCTAACAGAACACTAATTTTTTGAAATCTATTATATTGTCATTTTTTTTAATGAATAGCTTTATACCAGCATATTTTCAAAATATTGTATTACACAAAACTCATAAATTGAAATCTATGTTTGGGAAATTAAGTTGTCCAGTCAACAAACCAACAGACATTTATAGACTTTGGGGGACTCTACTGAGTAATGAATTAACTAAGAAATAAATTCCAGTGGTGAATAAAAGAAAAACTCACTAATATTTTAAAAGATTTAATTTGCCTGAATTGATCTTATGTAATGAGAAACTAGAATTACCACTGTTTTAGTAAAGTTCTCAAATATATACGTTTGTATGTAGAGAGATTTACTTTATTATAAGGAGTTGGTTTGTTTGACTGTGGTGCTAGTAAATCCCAAACCTATAGAGCAAACCAGTAGTATGAAAATTTAGGTAAGTGTGGATGTGCCAAACTTGAGAGTCTGGCCCACAACATGGAAACACAAACAGGATTGTTGTCATTTGTTTTGTTTCATTTTATATTGTAGTCTCTAGGCTGAATTCCTTCTTTGGAAAAGTCCAGTCTCTGTTCTTAAATAATGTAACTAATATTGTGGAAAATAATCTGATTTACTCACTTTAGAGTAACTCACTTCAGAATTAATCTCAGCAAGAATACACAGCAACAACTAGATGCATATATCGAAGTGATTGTATGCCATAACCTCTCCAAGTTGACACATAGAACTATCACAATGCTCAGCTGCCAAATCTCTGTGTAAGTAAATTGTTTGGCAATAATTATAAAATTTTTATTCCTAAGGTCTGACATAGAATCTCAGTTTCACAGTTTTTATTAACATTATTAAAAAGTTACATGTTTCCCGAGCCTCAGTTTTCTCCTTTTAATAATGATGACAAAAGTAATATTTTCCAATTTATTAAGATTAACACTTAGGAACAAATTACACAGAAACAAGTAGTTGTAATGAGTAAGTCATGTAAAATAAGATATCATGTGTCTTGTGCTTGGCCTCCTTAATAGAGTTCCTCAATACACCATCAACATGTATGTTCAGTTTAACCAATCTGATTAAACTAGTCACATACTGACAAATAATTATCAATGTATTAACTATACATATTGAATTGAACAGTGATGAAAGAAGAGATCTCATCAATGAATTCTTAATAAGCTGAGACCGAAGAACTTTGATAAAGTGACATAAATATGATTACTGAGACATTATCTACTAAGGTTGTGAAAATTTTAAGTGTATAACTGAATCTAGCACAGACTTTTATGTAAAGCCACCAAGATTATGCAGCTGAAAAGTAATCAAAGTAGGCTTTGAATCCTATCTATCTCCTTAGTTTTCATAATGACTACTGCCCTTCCTCTAACTTTCATTTATACCTGTTTTAGTTGTATCAATTCAATGAATAATTCTTTAATCTTTACTCTGTGCCAAGAAGTCTTAAGGAGTTTAGATACACCCAAATAAAAATGTGCCCCCTCTCAGTTAATGTAGATGCTCCGTGCTATACTCTATTTTCAAACTATGTGCTTTTAACTTTTAAAGATGACATTCCCTGAGGACGAATAGTGTCAAAAATAGCTATTAGAGTAAACAGAAAAGAAATAGCTGACCAATGAATCTTCTGTATATAAATACATTTATACTAGGTACTTTATTATTACTTGGTTATATAAAGGAGATGCTATAGCTTTAGCTTATCATTAGGACTTTATGCACATTTGTTCGAACCCTATTTTGGGAAAACATGTCATTTTCCAGTGATTTTGATTTCTTGTCATCAAATTCTTACTATTGTAAAAATATTCATGCATTTCCATAGAACCCAATTTGACTAGTCATGCATGTGAATACAGATAGATATTATTAACTTCATGAAATCTTTGTGTTATTTATACTTATTCTGAAAGGGTTCATCACTTACAACTTTTGATTTATATCTTTCAAAAATACTTCTTGCATAAATAGATTAACAATGGCTGGAAACGTCTTATTACTCCCTGCTATACCCTGTCTTTGAACCTGGGCTGACACTGCCTTTTTACTACTGGAAGTTAGCGAAGTCAGTGTTGCCCTAGTTCTGTCACTTAACCTGAAAAAACTTACAGCTCCTACTTTTGTATTTATGGGTGTCCTGGGTTGTGATGTAAGAGGACAGGCTACTGTGGATAGACTACATGAGAAGATTGCAGGGAGAGAAGGTACCTGAAACCTTTATGAAAGACCAGCTATCTCAGAGTCCCTGCTTCATCCAGACTTCCAGTCATCCTCTCCAAGACAGCAGAACTGTGACTGAATCACCTTGCATGTTTCAACTCAGTAGAGCCCCTTACCTTACTTTAGCCCCATTAATATAGATATATCCATCCAAGTAAGTCCAAATAACACCAAAATATTGAGGTTTTAAAATTTTGCACCCCACACAGTTTAAGATTTCGATTACTCAACATTTTCACCAATACTTCTTGCATTGTATTTATGCCACCCTAATCAATGTGAGTAATCTCATTAGGATTTTGATTTGCATTTTTTTTTTTGATGATTAGTGATGTTGAGCATCTTATTTATATACCTATTGACAATTTGTCCTTTCTAACTATCAGGTTATAGGAATTTCAAATATATACACAATTTCTTGCCAGATATGTGATTTGCAATTATTATCTTTGATTCCATTTTACTGTTTTTTATTTTCTTTGTTATGTAGAAGAAGTTTTATTTATGTGGTTCTATTAGTCTATTTTTCTCTTCTAGTATTTGAGCTTTTGGTGTCACATAAATGAAATCATTGCCAAGACCAATGTCATGAAGATTTTTCCATATGTTTTCTTCTAGGAGTTTTAAAGCTTCAAATTTTACATTTAAAATATATTTTGAGTTGATTTTATGTGATATATGCAAAGGATGTAATATGATTCTATTGCTGTGGACATCCCATTTCCAACACCACTTTAAAGAAACTATCTTTTCCTCATTACATATTCTTTAGACTTGCATCAAAGTACAATTAACCATACATGTGTGGTCTAAATTTGGTGTTCCAAGCATCAATCTTTTTATTACCCTTTAAACTAGTAAATTTATAATTTTAAGATTTCTATTATCATTCCAAAGAAATGTTATATTGGTTCTGTTTGTTCAAATCAATTTATATTTTATCTTTGCTCATTATTGCCAGTTGAAGATACTTCTTCCTCCCCTAGATATATACATGTGGCAAATTATCACAAATTCATTTACTTTAAACAAAGAAAATTTATTATCACCATTTCTGTGAGTAAGGACTCTTGGTGCAGGTTAGTTGAGTCTTTTCTTTTCAAGGTTGCAGAAGATTACAATCAAGATATAAGATAGGTTATGAGTCTGAGGTTCAGAGTCCTCTTCTAAGCTCAGTGAGCTTGTTATCAGTCTGTTTCTTTGAGAGTAGGAATGAATTCTTCATTTTTAGTTGGTTATTGTCTATGAAACACTAGCAAGTCTTAGAGACTACAGCAGGGTCTTGTCAAATAAGAGTTTACAAAAAAATAGATGTTTACTTTCTTTCTGACAAAGTTTGTTCATCTCTGACCATCACCTTGTTTTGAATGCTTATTAGGTCAGACTCACACAACGTACTTTTTCAATTAGACTGAATTGATTAGTAGTTAATCAAGTGCATAATATTCTATCAAAGTCACAAGTTTAGTACATACTCAAGGGGAAAGAATTATACAGAATGTATACAATGGTTAGTGAGAATCTTAAAGACCAACAAATTATTTTGCTTAATATGAATTGCTATTGACATTGCCATTACTTCTATTTCTACTAGTTTTAATTTTTGTCTGCCTATAGTTTTGTAAATCCTAGATCTTAAAAGAATATGGATAATTATCAATGTTATCATTATTATTTCAAATTATTGAAATATATGTGCTAAAGAAATTTGGGAATAATGAATATTCATTGCATTTGGTTATACTCTATCATTTAATAAATTAACTAAGGAGATTGAAAATATGTATTATAAATGGGCTTGTCCATTAACTTTGTGTTGATTATCATATATATTTCCTCTTTTATTGAAATGTATTATAATATAGCTCAGTGAGTTCAGTACAATTGAATAGATATTCTGTGGTTCCTTCTTCAGTGTCATTGTATCTTTCTTCTTGTATCTGTATTACCTACAAAATGAATTTTATTTACATATATTCAGAAGACAATATGCAATTGCTATTTTATATTGTTATTTATAAGAAGTGTAGTACTAGGTGGATTTTTGAATGGCATTACAAAAAAAGGCTTATTTATGATATTCTCTTGAGAGCAATCAGAAATATAGTTAGAATCTGTTCATATATTTTGCTTACTGATCTATAACTTTATGGAGACATTTCAGCAAGCATCATTAAAATTTTGTTCTCATGAAATATTTTAGTGTAGATGAGCATGGATATCATCCAAAAAGAGGTCAAGAGCAGTTACTCTAAAGCTGGTACAATTCTATAATTTACCTCCACACTATCTACTGAAATAAGCTGTAATTGTAATACTATGTGGGCAAGTCCATTGATGAATGAGAAATGCATGATTCTGAAAATAACAATTGAAATAGCTTTTATCACCCTCTCTCATAAATATAAAAAAATGTAAGAAAAAGGCATAACTAGTCAGGACACGTGGATAACATTACTGAGCTTAGGGATTAATGCAAACTTGCTATAAATGATAAAGTTATAGCTTCTTTTAACCTTTATTAAAAGTATAAGCAAAAGTTTCCAAAATCCTTTTGAAATTTCAAACAGATTTATCACAATGGCCACCTATATGCTTTTCCCATAGGAATTAATTGACTATCTCACGGAAGTCAATATTTCTAGATCATGTTATATTTCACCTTGAATGTGATCTGTAAAATCATTTCATGTGGAACTGTGTCTAGCATTAGTATAAATTTGCATTTTGTAAATTGCTGTTTTAATGAAAATAATATAACACTTAAAAAGAAAATTGCAGAAATATATGTTTTATATATATATATATATATATATATGTATATATATGTATATTTGGGAGGCCCACTCCTGAGAGGTAAAAACTCTCTATTGTCAATGAGTATTTTTTCAGTGAAGAACTTGATTTCAGACACAGTACTTTACAATACATTAGGTAGTACATTCAGTTTGTAAATACAACATCTGATGTGATACTCTTACTAGATCCAAAAACAAAGTAGTTTTGGGTGAAGTGACATGTCTATCTCTGGTAATAATTAATAGAGATGAATATTATAGAAGTAGAGTGACTAAATTTACAAACCCTCTTTACTGATCTAATTTCAAAAGAAGATGTTTAGATTGCTCCATTTGGTGGTTGGATACTAGTCACAGATTATTCAGATATTTTTGGTACTCTTAAATACTTTGAATGTTGTTAAGAAATACCATTTAGCATTATTAAATACAGTTCTGGAATTAATTTTATAATTTTTCTTTCATGTTTATTCAATATCATAAGTAAGATTAGTCAGGAAAACTTTCAGGGCTTGAATTGTTATCCTTTTATAAATAGAAACAACCATAAAGGTCTTCCATCATTTTTGTATTCTAGCACCTGTTAAATAATATAATCCATTCTTAGAACACACATGTAAATTCATATGAATTTTAATTCCATTTAAATTCTTATATTTTATTTTTCTTTTCTTAGCATTTCCCCCAAATACTTTCTATTCAGAAATTCTACAGAATAATCTTAAAATTTCCACTTTCCCTTAGAAAAATATTTATTTTATTGTATTTTCAAATTTGATGGCATAGAACATCATAGATAGTACCTCAATTTTGTGTGCTCTATATTTTTATTATGTGTCACAATTATCATTTTGTTTGTTTAATTATTAGATTTTCCAGCAACTTTGAAAAAATTGCCATTTCAAATAAATAGGGTATTTGTTTATTTATCATTTCTATCTTTTCCATACTATGAAAAATGTATTCATTTTTGTTATGTATACTTCAAAATTTTTCAAGTATAATTTGTCATTTATGTCTTAGCTAAAGACATGATTATTTTTCTATTACTATCTTGATGGCAATAAGATTTTATGAAACATTTACTTCCAATAGATCTTTTACTTCATCCAGTAGATTTTTACATGTAGGTTACAAGATGTTTATACATATATATATACATATATAAATAATTGAGATAGCATTGCATAAGTTCATGTGCACATCATTGTACATCAACATATATATACACTATATTAAGTTCACTACTAAAAGTCTAATTCTATTCTTTATACTGGTGAAGGATTATATTAAGATTTAGTATTTTCATCATAGTTTTATAAATTTCCAGGATGATATAAGTCATTCTACATAATTTGTTATTATTTTATTTGGCTAATTTAAATCTAAATTTGAATTTTCTTTAATTTGTTTTAAGTTTTCTATGGAATTATTTTGTTTTAGAATGCACTGAAATTTGAATTTTTTTGTGCCTCAATAGGATCAATTGTGCAATGTTTTACATGATCATTCAGGACCATATTCAGAAGAAAGAAAAATACTATATAGTTTAATTGAATATTCAATAACAAATTAAGTTAATGTTCAATATATTTTAATTTATACATTACATTTTTGAACTTTTACATTCTTTTATAAACTGCTTATATTCATAACTTAATTACATAAGAATGATTAATCATTGTGTTTTACAGAGGATTAAACTGAGACATTGAAACATTACAAATCAGTCTATCTTGGACCAGATTTTGATTCTGTTGGGCCTTGTTTTAGATTAAAAGCAAAGATGACACTCCCATTCAGAAAGGGATAGTGTCTTTGTAACTATCACTTTGTAAGTCCTGCAACCAGCAGAATGTGGTAAAGTGATGCCGTAGTAGTTCTTGACTCTTGTCTTTGTGAGAATTGGCCATTACTGTTGACTTTCATAGCCCTGAGCTGCCACATGAGATGTGCTTTATTTTTTTAATCTTATTTTCACCCACATCATCTATTAGATGTCTATAAGTGCCCTTTATCCACAATAGTAAGTATTTGGTTTCTTACTAACTTGAATGACCACTTGTATAGATATAACATTCTCATTTTGCAATCTTTTTATTTTCTTTAATAAAACTACATTAGTTCCATAATCTATTGGAGTTTACTGTGCTCATTTTTTCATTCTCTCTATCTTGATATGTTTAGAGTGCTGATTTTTATAAATAGTGATAATATTACAGATATTTTCAAATGTAATGATATATTTTGACTTTCAATTTAGTTTCCCATAATTAATCAGATCAATAGATCTATTTTAATGTTTTTTCTTTCCTTCCAAACTCTCCTAGTTTGGAAATACTACCATGTGTAGTGTGAGCTCTTTATGTATCCATGCTCCTTTTCCTTTCTTACCATTCTCATCTATTCACTAATATTTTTTGAATTCCAGGGCTAGGGAAATTTCTTGTATTTATTTTTAGATTAAATTTTAATTTTCCACAGCATAGAAATAGGTATTCACTGCATTTTGCAGTTTCCCATTCAATATGTGGGTCTTTCATCTCAACACAGTCTTTCTTTAGGTTTCTGTAAAGAATCCTTGAGATTATAAATTCAATTTTTTTATTTACTTATTTATTGGCATAACACAATTAATAGTTATACTATTGTTCTTACTTCACATTCAAAGAATTTAGTCTAGGCTTTGATAAATTGAGAATGATAGCAAATTTGAGTTGAGGTTGGTTTCGTCAGAGATTGATATAGGTCCTAAGCCATATCTTTCAGGACATATTAAGGTAAGGAAAGAAAATTTTAGATAAGTTGGTGATTGTTACCATATTACAAAAGAGATGCTATGAACTAGAAAAAGCTGCAAGGGAGAAAGCAGAAAATATAGTCAGTCACAGAAGAAAGTTTTGCCTTCTGCCTCTGTGTGTCTTTTTAGTGCTAGGTATGGCAGCCAGGAGTCAGCCTCAGCAGGGTCCCTGAGGTTTGTTTGGAATGTCTGACTTCCTAAGAGCCAACCACAGCATATCCCTTGATTTTACTTGTCAGAGCCTTCTGTTCAAAAGGGCTTCAAGTCTAAGCCAAGAATAAAACTTGCCAAATGCTCTCTTCTTTTTTGGCTTAAAGCAAGAAGAATGCCTCCCCAGTGGTATTGCCAAGGTTAAAAGTTCCCTCCCAGTTGCCCCAAGGTTCATCTCTTTGAATACAAATGACACTATGCCAGAATCTGTTCTGGCATGCTTTCCAGATAGAGAATAAGTCAGATTTGTTATTATTTTAATGTGCTTTCTAACACTCAGCATAACAAACAATTACTTCCAGCTTCTAATATGGCTAGAAAAAAATACCAAATTTCCCTGTTGGTTTTGGTTTCTCTCTAGTCTTGTGTTTTATTTGTCATTTCAATTTAGAGATGGGAAGGACTGTAGAGCAACTAGATAGAAGCCTATGTTCATGTTACCATATCAGCAATCAGTTTTGTTCTCCATTTTAAATGCAAGTAATCTCACCAAAATATTATTTCTTCAGTACCGGAAGTTATATTCCACATACATATTAAACAGTTTAATAATAGAAATTTACTTGAACTTTAGAATTCCCTTCCGATAGATGATACTTTCAATATAAATTAGTAACACGCATGCAATCATATGGAACAAAGTATTGAAAAGTCATGCTGAATGTCAGGAAACTGCATAAAAGTAGTATTATCTCTATTCTTCATCATTTCCAGGACTCTTTTATTGTAACAACCTCTATTCTCCCAACAAAAAAATGAACAAATTATTTTTCCTACCTAGCAGAGTAGAGTACCATTCTGTTCTGTTCTGTTTTCTTTTTGTAACAAGCCCAAAGAGACCTTTGTTTTGTATTTTGTATTTTTTTAAAAGTAAGGAGTTTGTCAAATTTTTAACTCTAGGAAATATAAAACTCTTAGAAAAGTGCATGCCATAGTAATTTTTCATATATATATATATATATACATATATATATACATATATATATCTCCCAGAAACTCAAACACATGCAGCTTGTAAAAAGCTAAGAATGTAGCCTAAAGATTTTGAAATAGTCTAAATTAGCCTTTAATAAACTGACATTTTCGAAGCACTTATTTTAATAAAAAAATGTGTTTCTCAAAGACATAGGTATTTCATTGTTACTCACACCTTACAAGACACACAGAAATAAAACACTGTAGAAAAGAGGGGAATAAAAAGGATGAAAAGAAAAACTGTGAATTCTCTTCCTGATTGCTTTAAGGGGATTGTGGGGCCTCCTCTGTGTATTTGAGCATTCTCTATCCCCAACACTGGATTCTGTACTTTCCTCAATTTATTTTGCTTCTGTTATACTTTTTTACTTTCAAATCTCCATTTCATAATAATGAAATCAAGTTTATCCTCATCCTAATTTCCCACAGTTTTTAGTCCTTGCAAAATAATAGGTCTTAAATGTTGATAGTGAGGGTTTTGGCACTGTTTTCATGAATTTAGCAATTTTTTTTTCTGGCTTGCTATTTTCAGGAAAACATTTTCCTATCAAACCTTCAATACTTTCTCTGTATTTAATTTGGAATACTCACTACAGATCTTTCAAATTAGCCTCCTAAGGAAGATGACAACTAAACTACTGGATCATACAATAACCATGTATTTTCAAATTGTCCTGTTGATGGGGCCACACCACTATGCTCATCAAAGTTAGGTAATTCAGTAGTCATCATGATATATTTTGGGGTCTCTTTGCTTTCTTTATGTATCCCTTCTGGGTTGTTCTGATAGCAAGCTTATAATCAATCACATATACCTGGTCAGGAATTTTGTAGTCCAGAAGATTTGAAGCCTTGATATCTCCATACACACACTCGTGCTTGTGAATATATTCCAGAATATCCAAAATTCCTAAGCCTAGTTATAAAACAGATTCTGAGAGCAAAAAAAAAAGTTGGCATTTGTTTTATATAGTTTCTGAAGGTCATTCTCGAAGCAATTCATGATCATAAACCTGTGAGCTTCTACTTTATCATATAGTCCAGAACCCTAATATTTAGGAAAAACTAGATACTTCATTTTAAGTGTAGGAATTCCTTTCTGAATTGGCTCTTCTTTGACAGCATCCTGGTAGAAATTTAACTCAGTAAAAGTGTTTTATTGTCACTGTTTTCCTCTTTTACAATGGTACATTGTTGCCAACCACTTTGAAAAAATTCACAGCAGCAAGACAAATACCACCAAAGTTGCTTGGCCAATGAGTTGTCCTTGTTTCCATTTCTTCTTTGTCATGTCAATGATTTCTCCACTAAAAATAGCTCTGCCAGACTTTTTATAAACAAAGTCCTGTCTTCTAGCTTGAGCTGCTTTTACAAGTGGCGTTTTCACCTCACCACAGATCCACCTCCTCTGCTGGGTATGAAATTTCTGCTGGGTATGAAATTCCTACTGCTTTTGTCAAGTGACTACTTTGACAGTATTTTGGTTTCCAAAGAGAAATTGATAAAAATTTAATTCAACATTTATGAGGGCAAGAGAGAAGGAGAGGCAAAGGGAGAGAGAGATAAAAAGGACATCTAGTACAAACAGTGAATGACCAAGTTATTCTTTGCTTAAGGATATCTGATTTTAAAGGATCAGATGTGGGCTCTGATAATTTATCTGCTCCTTTTGCTTTCAGAAGTGGCATAGACAGGGCTGAAAGCCTGTGATAGATGTTCATGACCCTTATTATAAACATTATCATTAATATCATCACTAGCACATTATTGTTTCCTATAAAATTGTTTTGTTTGCTGTATTGTCATTTTGTAATATATAACAAAGTAGTTTCTTTCAGTTATAACATATGGATCATCTATAATATTTTGGGCAATTAGTTCACCAAAAGAGGAACACAATGATTAATAAGAAATTCACTTTGTCCTGTTATCTATTCCTATTCCAGAGATTGAAATATGGCCCTATTAACTAATTAGTAAAGATAACATGTATTAAAAATGAAATTAATACTAAAGAGTTCTCCTATTGCCCACATATAAATATATTTTACTTGGAAACATGTCATAATCAATTGACACATCATTTCTTCATTAGATAGAGATTATCTACAAAATAATTCAAGACCAGTGGTTATGGAAGGTTATAGGGTTATGGAGGACTAAAGAAATGTTAATGTATGGCTTTCATGTTTTTAATAGGCCTCTCCTGATAGAGCAGTAAATAATAGCTACCTCTAATGAAGGTTTAAGTTGTATTAACCTGTTGACTTTAATTGAATTGAAACTCCCTCAAGATAACCCATGTATATCCTGACCCTATGTCCTTATGCCCTCTTACTGTCAAGAGCCGAGCTGGAAAGAACTGGTTGATTTAAACTGCAAACCACATTAAAGTAACAAGTATGCCTTTGTTAAAAGCAGTAGTATAAACAGGAAACCAGAAAGAATCCACACTAACAATATTCCATTTTTCCATGGACTCACACCAGGTGAGTGTCAGGTGAATAAACACAGGTGAGGAAAATCATCTCATCTCCAAGGGTATCCTGAATAAAAAAGGTTCCTGCCATTCAAGAATCCCTGGGAGCTGGGAGGAGAAGAGGAAGGGCTAAAAGCAGAAAAGTTCTGAGTACAAAGTCAGAGTGGAGAAAACTGTCTTCAAGGCACTCCATCTTGCCACGGTGAAGTCACATCAGAAGCAACTGGGGAAGGCTTCAACCAAAGCCCGGTACAAGGTAGCCTGCAAATGAAGGCACCTGGACTAACAATTCAGATGTGCTTAGAAGCATGCTCAACCAGGGAGGCCTGAGTCCGTGATTGCAACTTCCTCAAAGGCTGCAATGCACTGGTGATGGACTAAGTCATGTGGAGAGGGTGGTGTTGCCTCCATAAGGCCTGACAGGTAAGGCCCCTATAATTAATTACCTCTGGTGGGACTAAAAAAATCACAGAGAAGAGTTTGGCTTGGATCCAGGCTCTAATTTACATTTTAATAACTCCCCATTGCTTGCATTTTTCTGCATTTGACATTTCAAAGCTGCCATTGAAATGATTCCCAGGAATTCATTATTTTATTTAATTTGTTACTCTTTAGTAAATAATCAGGGCTTTCATGATTTTGTCTTTGAGCATTCAGTTCCATTCTGAATAATCCTCTCCTTTGATTTCAACCTCTGGTAATATTGATTACTTACAGTGTCTTCTTTCTCAGACTATCCTTATGAATCTAACACATAGTTCCAATTTCTGCTTGGGAATATTCTCTAGTATATCACACAGGAATTAATAAATTTACACAACCAAAATGAACTCTAGTCTACCCAAATAACTTTGTTTTCTTCTAAATCCCCATGTAATTAATTGACATCTTCCATCCAGGATAGGGCAAAATAATGACTTCAGAAATACTGCTGGTTAATATATTTGCCACCTATAATATTCATTATTCAAAAAGTTTTGTTGAATATGTTTATTAAATAATTTTTGATTCTCTACTGCTTATCCCTCTCTCTTTGTTGGTCTATTTTTTATTTCCATGAAATTTTGAGTGTATTCCAATTGATTTTCTGTTTTCTTGCTATTTTTAATTCTATTCCTTTCCACTGGCAACAGGATCTTTTAAAAAACATATATTATTCAAGTCTATTATAATATTAAACTACAGATCTCTAGTGGCTACAGAATGTAACATATCTAAACTCTTAGTTTGACTCATCTCAAATTCTCAGTAAATGAAAAACTGTCAATTGACTTTTTATTAGTAGTTTAATCTTCCTTTGTTATCATTACTTTGCATGAAATCTTTTTCTTTACTGATACATTTTAATTTTTATCCTTTTTCACACTGTTTGCTTCATAGCTATTAAGATTTGATATTAATATCATCCTTTATCCCTTCTCAGGATTCTCTCTATATAAGCCTCACCCTACTAACAATCATATTATTCCCTAATTATCTGTTTACAGGTTAGTTTCTTTGACTAGAATGAGAATTATTTAAAATCCAGGGTGTTTCATTCATTTATTTGTCCCTAGACCCCTAGTTCATATGGAATATTAATTTCAAAATAATTAAGACTGCTATGATTCTAATAAAATGTAAAAAATAAAGATAATGTGGAGGTGTTTTATATGTTTCCTTGCGAAATAATATATATTTCATTTTTTGATAATTAAAATATGACATATTGTCATATTCAGAGTATTTATTAAGTACACGTATTTGTCTGTATAAAGTATGACATGCCATATATAATGCTCTTAACACGTTTCCTGTCCTTTAGAAAATTAAAATTTAAGATATATGCTTTTCCTTGAATTAAGATAATTTGCCAAGAAAATTTTAAAACTATCTTAGGAAAATGTGTGAGAAAAAATTAGTTTATTACATACAATATTTTCAATATGTCAAACTTATTATCTCCAAAATATACTTTGTACATCCAATGAAGGATGAAGAACAATGATTTATGTGTGTTCTTGTAAATATAATTTACATGTTTTTTCTTCCCATTAAAACAAACTAAATACTCTCCTATGGCTTAGTGCTTAAGTCTGTGGTCTCAGGCTGGCAAATACATTCCAAGGACTACAACCCAGGGCTGGGGGGAAAATTAAGATTAACAACTAAATAAAACAAATAAATGCTTCTAAATAAATATGTCTTACTCTCGTTCTGCCTGCCTGTTCACCTCAGTCCTGCCTGTACTTCTCCTTAGTGTGTGCATGTGTGTAACATAAAAAATCTAAACTAAGATACGCTAGTTATCATTTAATTTTAAATATCGAAATTGTCATGTAACAAAGTTCCAATTGCCTGTTTATTAATTTAAAAAATATTTTGCTTAAACAAATAATGCAAGTTATTAATAAATTTAAAATTGTAAACTCATTGTAGGCTGAACCACATTGTTCCTCATTAACTAAAATTATCCAGCAACTAATTTTAGCATGCAATTAATGTCAATTGAATATTTTCAGGATATATACAGTCTTTAAAATGTAATAAAATACTCCATTAAATATAATACTCTATAAATCATCATTTATAGTCATATAATCAAACTTATAATTTAGAATATGTAAAATATATGTTTAGACTCTGTTAAGAATTCTAAGCTTTAATTCTAAATTAAAGGTTAATTTTAGTTGACTTGAAAAATCAACCCAAGTGAAATATTGGAAGGAAAAAAGTATTTGGAATATAATGCAGGGCTCAAGGCAGTTTTGCTATTTACTAATGACTTCACTTGTGAGGAGGTACATAACTTCTCTGACATTAAACTGAATTAAACATATATATTATTGTCCTAACTATTCAACAGCTATATGCCGGAAAATTGAAATATGTGATAATTATTATTTTTGGGGTGATGATGAAGATATCAACAACATAGGAAAGCAGAGACAGTATAGAATAGACATTTGGCAAGCAACATATATTAAATACTACAGAATTAGAAGGGAAAAAGCACAGCATGGAGTCCTTGACATCTCCCCACCATTAAAATATACTAATTAAGTAAAAGTGTAAGTAAGTGCAAACTGAGCCACCGGTCCAACTCGCAAACCAAATGGATGCATATTCTATCTCATTAAACAAGATTTGAAAATATCATGGCATTTTTTTCATTATATTTTAAGGAATTTGACAAATGACTATTTTTGGTTTCTGAGCAAAATAGGGAATATATAAAAAAATGTATTTTTCCAAATTTCATGCCATTTACAGTAATTTAAAGTCGAATGCTTCAAAATTCTTTTCTTCATTGCTATTTACACAGATGAAAAATTTTCCTTATTATTCAGATATCAAAACTACATAATTTTGCTTATTTATTTTACTAGTTTAGACAAAAAAAATCTATCAATTTCTGACAAAATAATTAGCAGTTTTCTATTAAGTATGAACTTGAAAAAGGAGATATGAGAGAACATATTAATGTTCTTTGCCCTCTAGTATCCTTACAGAATAAGGTATTATAAAATCACACTTAAAAAATAGATATAGTTATTTTCTGTATGATTTGGTTTTATTCTGTTGATTGTCCCAGTAATTCTTACACCTCAATAACTGCCATCTGGAACTTGACTGCTATCTCAAAATAGTTGGACCAAACCTAACATTTGACTCAGTTGTGCTTATTTTTATGAAACCACCAAATCACCAGAGCTGCATAGCTGACCATGTTACAGAAGGCAATGGAATTCATAACCATAAATTAGAAAGTGGATAGTTACTGGACTGTCTAAGCTCCTTAATGTGTAAGAGAGGAACCATAGTAGATACCTATGATCAGAAATTGGGTAATATGAAGGTAAAGATAAGACAAGGATCGAGAACACAAATCCCCACCCCTTCACATCAAGATTGCTCTGTTTGAAACCAAAAATAGTCATTATTCTGTTTCTGGAATGTTCTGCCCTTTCTCTGCAAGTCTGGAACACCTTCCTTCCCTCTTTTGTAAAACCGTATAACCTTCAGTTCATGTGCCCAAGGTGGGAAGGGACTTTAGAGCAGGCACTCCTTTCTCTTTTCTTTACCAAGGAATAGATTTACTTTTGGTGGTTCCTATTTGTGGTCCTATATCTTTATTAATCAGTGTAAAATTAATACAACATTCATAACTATACAATATACAGAAATGATGATAATCAAAAAATACATATCCATTTATCTCCAAACTTGCTACCATTTCAACTTCTTAGCTAGATGCTGAAACCTTCCAGTACCATTTTAGTACTATTAATCTGGAGTGAAAATAAGATCAATGGGAAGTGCAGTATAAAGAAACAATGTTCTTTACTATTTTCATTTAAAACACTATATAATTTTCTTCCTAATTGGTATATAGAGAAACCAAATAAACAAATGAACTAAATAATGATTAATGTTTAGACGATAAGTGCAAATTAGTGGTTTTCAAATGGATGGAGAGAGAGAGGGTAAGCAAACCAGGTTAGAAGGGCCATTTATATGGTAAAGGATAGAACAAGACTCTTAGTCATGAACTTAATGTAGTATATATAGATGTTGATTTATAATTATGCACACCTTAAACTTATATAATGTTGTAATACAATGTTAGTTCATTAAAAATTATAATTAAAATTTTTATAAAAACAGCTTTTGCAAAAAATATATAAATACACTACTTATATCCCATGTAACTTAAGGGTCCTAACATTTAAATTGTATTAGCCTTATGGTAAACCTACTTCCATATGTACATGTTATTTTTCCTCTTTTATCAGGCTAGAGTATAATTTCAAATAAATAAATCTTCAATATTTCCATTAATACTCCTAGACAAATGCTATTACAGCTAAGTCATGCTGTGAACTATTTTTACTTCTCCAGTCTCACAAAATTTTGTGTCTTTGGTTGCTTGAGTTAATTTTTGTGAGTGTGTTTACTTAGTTTTCTGTATACTTACCATTAAATAGCCTTCCACATTTCCTTCCAGTTGTTTTAAATTTGTCCTCAATACTTTAAAATCAATTTTAACAACTTCAAAAAGCTCTTTCCTAGGAACTATTGATTCTCTCAAATCTGGAAGTCTGCTATAGCATTCTCTTTCTGTGATCTACTTCATCATCATACTAGGAATACCTTTTATATCAGGGAATTTTGTTCTTTAATTACTTGGTCATTAGGTATTCAGGTTTCATGTTTCCTACATTTGTGTGAATTATTTCTTCCTGTAGCTTCCTGACAAATGGTATGTGGAGATGAATTTTTGGAGAATTGAATACCTGGAAATTGTTTATATTGAAAACTTGTATTAAATTATTAATTTACTGACTTTAGAATTCTAGCCTGTCTGTAGAATTCTATGTTGGAAATGTTTTGCTTTTCCCTCAAACTTTGAAGATATTGCTCTGAGACATGTTGGCTTCCAGTACTGCTGATGAGAATCACTGTAACACTTGAACTTATACATTAACTCTTCTCCAGGGAAGAAAACAAATAAAAATAAAAGACTCTCAGTGTTCATTAAGGAGAGATGATCTAGGTAAGAAACTGTAGAAAATGATTCTTTGCAATCATGACGGTAACAGAATTGTAGTTAGGCGTATGTGCGCAAGACAGAGGAAACATCTCAGATTTTCACCAAAATTAAATTGTATTATTTGAAACTCCGGTACACTATGGATGAAGAAAAGAATCTATGAGTACCCATAAAGATAGAAATGAAGTCATATATAATATCAGCAATCAGAATACTACAAATATCTAAAATATAACCCTGCAAGTCAGAGGACAGTCCTGAAGTACTGAGAGGTAATGGACCTTGATACATTCCCCCAAAAATGAGCTATGAGAGGTAATGGCCCTTGATACATTCCCCCAAAAATGAGCTACAGAAATCATGCAGATGTGTTTCTCTCAGTTTATATTTAAGGCCGAAATTGTGAAAGGCATTCCTTATGGCCCTCTAAACATCACTATGAATTGAGTTGCAGAGTTTCGTAATAGTGATTACATATTTTTATATTGGCTTTTTCTTCTTTCTGTTTTCAGTTTCCAGAGGTCCCTCTCTTTCCTCTCAGAAATCACTTCCCAGGCTACTTGTGACCAAGTCTTTGTCTCATGCTTTGTTTTCAGGGAACACACAGGTTGACAGAATGCATTTATTGTGCCAACAGCTAAATAAAACTTTTAAAATACATATTAGATTTCTTTACTTCTGTAACATTAAAAAAATTTACTTGTTTTGTGTGCCCCAGTGAAGTAGCAGTTAAATCAGTTGCCTCTGAAGGAGCAGAGTCCATGAACATCCCAAGGATCTAGATTTATGTCCTGGTCCAGGGGGAACAACCAAGGTGAACAGCTGAATAAAAATAAAATTAAAATTAAATACTTCTTCCTCCTCTCTTTTCTTGACTGCCTGCCTTCTCACTACATTCCTGCTTGTATTTTCTTAAAAAAAATAAAATTACTTATATGAAGATATCGCCTACACTTTTTTCTTTCCTTTTAATGCTTTATTCTTATATAAATGGAATTTTATAGAATGTAACTTTTGATATTGACTTTTTTATTCACCATGATTTTTCAGAAATTCATGGAAGTTATTGCATATATCTGTTTTTCATCATAATTTTCTTTTTAAGCATTCATCTATTAAAGCATAAATGGCTTCAGTTTTTGGTCAATAGAGTAAGCTACTAAGAATATCGATGTGCACTTTTTCTTTGAACATAAGTTTTCATTCCTCTGGGATAAATGCCTAGGAGTGAAGTTTCTAGGTCATATGTTAATTACATGTTTATTTTCATAAGAAATGATCAAATTATTTTTCAGAGTGGCCTGTATTCAAAAGAGCAAGAAACATTTGGTCTTATAACTATACATATTACGATATTTTAGCTAATCTGATATACAGCGACATTTCATTTTGCTTTAATTTGCATTTCTCTAATAGCCAGTGATGTTGAATATCTTTCCATTGACTTCTTTGCTATTGTATTTATTCTTTAATAAAACAATTCTTGCTGGGCTTTGTTCATTTACTACATGAATTACTTGTCTTATTCTTGAGTGTTAAGAGTACTTTATGTAATTTGGGTACCAGTCATTGTATATATTCCTATGGATATCTACTTTGGGCATTATTGCCACAATAATGATTGATAGTTTGATTCTATTATGAATGAGAAAGTATACTTTATTGTGTCAATTATTTGAAATTTCTCGAGTATTGTTTTATAGCCTGGATCATTGTCTAGTTGTTATATTTTTTACATAGGCACTTGAAATGAAAGTATATTCTATTGCTATTAAGTGGAGTGTTCTAGAAATATTAGATTCTATCAATGTATCTTTTATTGTAAATCCTTGCTGATTTTCAGACAAGGTCTGTTAATTGATTTATTTAATTCTTTTTTCATGCCAACCCTCTTTTTCTTCTTCTCCCAGAGCCAAATTCAAATTATTTGATCTTTTCCTATAATGCCACCAGATTCTCAGACTCTGTCCTTTTTGGAAAGGTTCAGGTAGATCATTTTCTATTTTCCTCTGCTCTAGTTCACTAATTATTTCCTCTCCTCTTAATTAAATTGTTGAGTACATCATTGAGTATTTGTTTAAAGGAACTATTTTGTGTTTCCTTTCTAAAATTTTCATGTGATTCCTTTTTAAAAAATGTTTACTTTTTTGACAAAGTTTATTTTTTCTTTGTTTAGTCTTTCTACTTTTCTTTTGTTTCAAGTATATTTGTAATTGATATTTATAGCAATGTTATGATGGATGCTTTTAAATCTGTATTCTTGATATTAACACTAATTTTTTTTGCTATCTTTGAAATTTTTCTGGTGGTTTGTGTGATGTATGACTTTTGATTGACATTATGTGTGAGACTTTAGAATTTAATTAAATCTTCTGTTTTAATTTCTTCAAAAACTACTTCCAAAGGTGAATGAGGGTATCACCTCATGACACGAAGCAGGGTTGCAAGTGTAGGTTGTCTGCTTTGTCTCTTTTGGCAGTTGGGAAGGAGGACCTATTAACTGTCATGTGAATAGCAATTTCAGCTCCCTACCAAGTTTCCACTGATAATTTCTTATTCTGGATGAGTACAAGTTCCTCCTTCATATCTCCAGCAGAGGTGTGGCAAAAATTCTGATTCTCCGCTAGACCTTTCATTACTGACCCCTCCATGGGAAGAAGTTCATTCTCCTCACAGGGTTCCACTGGCATCTTTCAAAGTGGAAGGCTCATTATTACCCAGTAGAGATGTACGTTCTGGCTCTTTCTTTCCTTCTCTGACATGATCCTGTTTGGGATGTTGGGACAAATAAGTACAGTTTGTGAGGGCAGAAGTCTAGTTTCCATGTTTGACCTTTGTGAACATAAATAAGAATGAGGATGACAAGTTTTTGTGATATTTCATCAGAGTAGATATACGCTGTATTCTACTGTATAAAAATTTACTTTTTTGGTGTTGCTGTTAGGCTGTCCACTTTATAATTTATTGGTAAGAAAGAGAAGTTTTTGTTTGAAGTATATCTGTCCGTACTCATTACAGTATCCATGTTTGAGATTTTTCAAAATTCCCCTATGGATATATAAAAAAAAAAAAAAAAAAAAAAAAGGAAAAACAGGAAACTTGCCACCATGTTATTTTTCAGATCCTGAGATCCTTAGCACTTTTTACTGTATTTTGCAGGATTTCAAATCTCGTATCAAAGTGTATTTTTAAATTCTTCTATCAATTTTTTAGTGTTTTTTAGTATCAATAAGAACTTTCTTATTGCTGTGAATATTACAGTTTTAGGATTTGTTGTTTCTGTTTTATAATTTTGATTTATTTTTTTTTTAAATTTCTTTACATCGCAGAGAATAATTTAGTTGCAAATTTTGGTCTTTGTGCTTTATTTCCTGACTAATTTTTGAATCATTACTTTGACTTCAACCTTTCAATATAAAGGTATTTAATGGATATCTGGTTATTCCAAAATTTCTGTTCTAATTTAAGATTAAGACAACAAAAGTTAAATGGATGGTGTTGCCCACCAGTAAAACTTATCAATAGAATGATTTACCTGAAAACTAAATATGTATCTTCTTTTTTAGTTATAATAATCATATTCCATAGAAAAAAAAATCCTTATATTCTGTTTATAGAATATTACATTCCCTTGACTTCCATGGCTTGGTGAACCAACTAGTATAAAGGCCCCATAATCTTGCTGTAGATTATGAACTATGTATATGTGTGCTTATAATTTAAAGAAATAGTAGTCTCCTGGGAACATTCGTGCTTCACTGTGCCAGGGATTATAACCAAACAAACAAACAAACAAAAAACTCTCTGATTTTCTATTTCAGAGAGAAAAATTCCATTTTTTTTTCCTATAAGAGATTTACTCTGTCACAGGTAACTAGGAGAGAAAATCACTATCCTTTTCCAGTGATTCTTGAATATAAATTTCTGGTCATTTTGGATTATCTTTGTTGAAAATAGGATACTACTTTTACCCTTATTATCTCCTAATTTGAATTCAACTTTCAAGCTGGTCTAGATCGCACACATTCTCCCAAATTTTTGAGGCCAGAAGAGTATAGTTTTAAATTCTTCTCTTACTTTTTGTTTATAATTGTGTGGTATAATTGATCCTATTCCTGAATATTCAGTGTGTTTCAGTAGTAAACAGAGGTAAGTGGGTACACTAATGGAGCTAAATCCAGAGCATTTCAGGCAGTAGCCAGTATTTTTGTTGGATATTTAAAATAGTTTCTTCATGTTGATATAGAATGATCCATTAACTATCTTTCACTGGATTGTTTCTTTCCTCATTGAAATAATTTTCCTATGAGCTGTATAAAATTTGCCAATAGATTTAACATAATCCTAGAATACTTTCTGTGAATATTTTATTTTTCAGTGTTATTAGTCTCCATCATGAGCATATTCAGAGTGAAGTTTTATATAATCATAATGTGAGACTTCCAATTCAAAGTAAACCTAGATGTGTAGGTTAATATGTATTGACTTTTCATTCTACTACCTCTTTTCAGTTAAATACCCCCTTGCACATTTCAGATTTTTCTCCAAGTATAATATTTAAAAGAGCTGTATATTTAAAAAAGAAATACTGCTTGGTAGTTGCACTTTCTATTTTGCATTTATAAAATAATGTATAGGAATAGAAGAATTGTGTTTTGTCTCATTCAGCTTTGAATTGACTTCTTTACTATTTATCAAAGACTTTGAAATATCAGAGTTCCTATGTTGCTTTTTGCCTGAGCTTCTTATTTCTGTTTTTGTAGTTGGAATTTTTATCTCAGCTGTCAGTAGATCACTTTATTCCAACTGTGACTTTTTATGACACATTAAGAGCAATTTCCAGTGGTGTTTTTGGCTTGCTTAGAATTCATAATCAGAACCTTTCATACTCCTGATAACTAGAAGATTCTCCACTCAACATGTGCATGGAATTTTGGCAATTCCTTCCTGGCAGAGAACAGAATGTAAATAGAGTTCAACTACTCATTACAAGATTTCTTCTCGGGAAATAATGTTTTTGGTTTATAAAAAAATCTTAAATCTCCTCTTTAAAATGTTGGAAATATTGACCTGAGCAATATTATCCTCAATATTACTATTGCAACTTATACACAAACTTTGCTTCAATACACAAGTTAGGATATTCACTTGCTACATAAATGTTGGGAGTAATAGTGAAAACTACTATCTGAAAAGAACAGTTACATAGATATCAAGAATTGAAAGTTTATGACATAAATTATTTTCTTCCACAACAGGAGCACATATGCAATCACTCTTTGTGTAGAACAATAGTATTGCTATCTCTAAAATCATTAATATTTGTACTTCTGATATTTTTATGATTGCATTTTAACATGTAATTTAAACTTATAAGGGAACCAAATACTTTAGGGATCATAATCCTCATTGTGGCAAATCAGGAAGACTATTTAGTAACTATTTAGTGTTACCATCCTATATGTTCTCACCCATAGTCCACAATTTCCAATTCTAAACCTCAATGAGCCTTAAGACTGTGCCTTCTTATCAAAATATCAATTTATTCATATCCTAAATTCTCGTTTCATCTTTATACTCTTGCTTCCTTTCTTACCATTTCACTACAGGAAATAATGTCCTACCATTTCTTTAGAATTTTAACTTCTTTCTATAATGTTTTATAGTTTTAAGTATACCTCTTGAATTTGTATCTTTAATATTGTTTTGATACTGTTATCTATAAAACTGTTTTATCAATTTCATTTTTTTGCATGCTCATTACTAGTGTGTTGTTATACAATGTATCTTTTTATATTGACATTGAATCCTGAAACCTTGGTGAGCTAGTTTATTAATTCTAATTTATTTGAGGGGAAGAAAGACATTTTTAAGGATTTTCTAAATAAAGGACCACATCATTTGTCAATAGATATGTCTGTACATATTTTTTTTCAATCAATATGCTATTTCTTCCTTTAAAAATTAATTATCCTGTCAAAAACTATTTAACACAATGTTAGAAAGAAATATTAAGAAAGGAAATACTATCTATATTCCAAATCATAAAGAGAAAATATTCTTTCATCACCAAGTATGATAGCTTTAATTTTCTTTTATATATTTTGCCAAGTTGAGGAAATTTCATTCTGTTTCAAATTTTGTTGATTTTGATTATTCTGTCAGGAAAGATTTTTTTTAATTGTCTATTGAGATTATCATGCAGTTTATGCCTTTGAATTCTGTTAATAAGGTGTATTTCAATGATTGATTTAATTGACTGAGGTTTCATTATTTTAGTGAAGTAATACACATTAGTCATGGTTTGTAATTTTTTTTTATTTGGCTTAATTTGTTTTGCTATTTATTTGTTGATAATTTTTGTATTTATATGTAAAGAATATATTGGTCTATAGTTTTCTGACCTATTCTGATTTTAATATATGGGACTTGCTGATTTATAGAATACAGTGGGAAGTATACTTTTCTCTTTTAATTTTTATAGGAGTTTGTAAAAAATCAGTATTATTTTTTCTTTCAATATTTGGGAGAATATACCAGTGAAACTTTGTTGTCCTGAGATTTTCTTTATGTGATGTTTTTAATTATTATTTTAATATTTTTACTTATTATAGGTATTTTCAAATTTTGTTTCTACTTGAGTAAGTTTTGACAACTTGTGTCTAAACTTTCATTTGGCTTATCTTATATGTTGGTATTTATTGTTTATGACTTTCCTGTAAAATGGTTTTTACAGGATGTCAGCATCCAAAATAACTCTTTCATTTCTGGTTTTAGTATATTGAGCATTTTGTTAGCTATTATTTCTTTTTCTGAACTACCTTTCTTAGTTATTCTAGCTGTTTTTTTTTTTTCTTTTTAAATAAACATCTCTTAGTTTTGTTGATTTTCTCCATTGTTTGTTTTTCTATTAATTTCCATCTAATATTCATTAGGTCCTTTTGTTTGCTTGTTTTCTACTTAAATTTGTTCTTCTCAGTCACCAAAATGACAGGGAACTTATTGATTGGAAGAAGATATTTACATATCTCATGTTCAACAAGGGGTTAATGCCCAGAATTTATAGAAAAAAAACTTATACACTTAAACATCAGCAACAAGACACCAATCAACATATGAGCAGGATAGATTTTTCCTCAAAAAATTCACTCTGATGGCCAAGAGCAACATGAAAAAAATTTTCAAAATTACTTACAATTCCACTTGTATTTATCTGAAGACTGAAAAACTAATTTGAAAAGATATATGCACCCCATGCACAATTCACAATAACCAAGACATGGAATCAACCTAAAAGTCCATAAATGGATGAGTGGGTAAAGAAAATATGGTATTAAACACAATAGAATACTAGTTATAAAAACAAAAAAGACAAAACCTCATCTGTTTTGACAACATGGTTGGAATTGAAATTAAAAAAAAAGACGAAAATACTGGATGATTTTCCTCATATGTGGAATATAAATAAATAGAGAATAAAATACAGAATCAAGCAATAATTCATTAGTTAGAATTCATAATTATGTTTAGAATGTCATCTCTATCTCAGGAGTAATATTGAAACAAAAAGAAGAGCTCTCACAAAATTAGCTATAAAAATCTTGGTCATTATCTGCATTTAAATTTTCAATTAATAGAGGCCATAATGAAGGAAATGGGCACAATCAAAACTTCTCTGAAAGAAGATGCAATGATTTCATCATCATGAAATCCTCAAATATTTTCTACATATTTTCACGTAACACACAGAAATGTTTACTTATAAATAAATATTAAATAAATTAAAAAAATACTTATAAATACTTATAAATAAAATTGACAAAAACAATTTTACTAACGATCTAAATAAGGATGTTTTCAGAAATTGGGCTTTTAAATCATTATGACTAATATTGTAAAACAATACATTATTGTAAATGGGAAAAGAAATGGGAAATATGAAAATAACCAAAATATATTTAAAAATTAAAACATAAATTTGCACAATTCCTAGATCTAAAGAACTCTCATGCAGCTTTTCTGTTTATCAACATTAATCGAATCTCACAAATCCATTTTATTTTTCAAGTTGACAAGCACTGCAATAATCTATTTTTATTACCTTTAACCTAAAAATAATTTTATATGTTGAACTAAGTGAATGAAATGGTGAATTCAAAGATGATGTGATTCATTTATCAGTTTTTGAAACAATGCCATAGGACAGTGCTCCTCAAATGATATATTGTAGATGATTCACCTGGGAACTTTCTCAAAATTTAGCTCAATTATTTCATCTGTGGAGGGGTGTAAGATTCAGCATTTCTAACAAACACCCAGGAGATGAAATTGATGATGGAATTATGACATGGAAAATATTTACTCTCAACAGTTTCACTACTGAAAACACTAGCTTTACTTATGCTTCATAAAATATTAATGGAGGTGAAACTGATATAACATAAAACTACTTTAGACAACTTTGTCATATTTAGTTCATAATTAGTATAATAAATGCTTCTATCTAGTTCCAAAGCATTTTAATCACTGCAAAAGTGCATTCAACACATATTAAGTATATCATGTCAAGTCCTTGACTTGGTCTATGGGTATACCCATTTTAAAATATTTTATATTTAGATATGATCATAAATATAATCACACAACACATAACCTTTCATGTCTTGCTTCTTTTATTGAGCATAATGTTTTTGAGATTCATCTATGTCATAGTATATATCAGCACTTTACTTATTTTTATGATTTAATAATTATCCCCAGTAACAATATTATGTAATATATATTCCCCAGTAGCTGAACCTTTAACATTCTTACCTGGAATGTATGGGGGTTGTGATTTCCCCTCATCTTTGCCAACACCTTTTTTTTTTCTATTTTTCAAGTTTCTAATAATCTTATAATATGAAGCAGTACCTCACTATGAATTTTTATTTGTTTGTTTAAAGACTAATGGTGTTAAGGATATTTTTCTGTACTTATTGCCTATTTGTACACTTTATTGGGAAATATCTAGTCGAGTCATTTGCCATTTTTAAAACTACATTATTGGTATTTTTTATTATTGAATTGGAATGTTCTGGGTACCAGACCCTCAGAAGCATAATATGCAAATATTTTCTCATATTCTGTTACTTGTCTCATCGCTATATGTGCAGCATACTTTTATTTTTTCAATACATTCTTAACACTTCTTTTTATATTCTTGTCTTTTGTTATTGCATGTATTATTTTCTTTTCCTTCTATTTTCTTAATAAATAGGACACTATGCAATGAGTGTTTACCCATGAAATTAAACGTTCATAAATCATGAAATCTAAACTTCATTAATGCTTTTATAAACATCCTAAAAAGCTAACTGGTAGACATTATAACACTTTATAATATCCTCCCTCTTTTATTTTAATTTAGTTTCTGATAATTATCTCTTTTTAATCCCAAATAATAGGTTTTACTATTTAGTCAGACAAAAGGAGGCAAAGAGAAGACAAAGGTCAAGAAGAAAGACCATTAAATACTCACCCCTCTGTGCCTTGACAATGCCTGTCCAAACTGTATTAGGACTGGAAGTAGCAGAGACCTAAATATAACTCCATTCCTTCCCATCTTTTGCAAAAAATATGTAAGCTAGTCCCCACTAGTCTGTAACTAGAAAAGGCATTTTGAGCATAATTTCCACCTACCTCTTTGTCCATTCTTACTTGCAACCCACAGTTTTTATTAGTCAGATAGGAAAGACAACTTAGATGATGTCAGTAAGACTGAATCTAATTTATAGTATTCTTTTTACTTCTATTTTAATTCTACGTCATCTCTCACAACACCAGAGTTGTTTTATTTGTGTAGTTAGTTGTATTGTTTTGGTTAATAAAATATCTCTGCCCTAGTGCCTGCATTTCAGGGACATAATTGTATTAACTTAACAAATCATGGATGCTCTTCAAAATTATGTATGAAATAAGATATATGTTCAGAACACAAAAAAAACTGAAGTTGGTTCTTGTTAATCATAGCATACTTCTGTGTCCAAGGAGAAAATTGTTTCAAAAAACCTATGACGAAGATAAGTATTCAAATATGGGTATACATCATTGTAACAATTAAGACAGTCACTCTTTTCCTTTTCATTTTCTGAACAAAAAGCTATTCTTCATGTAAAACAGAATAATCTACCATCATTATTTCAATTTTTTGTTAAAATTAGTTACAAATGCTTATACTTTATTGACAAAAATGAGAAAATGTAAACTTTTTACACAAAACTAGGATGCAGTAAAATTTTGGTTATCTATCATTACATTTGCCCTATTGGGCACAAGGGAAAACCTTTCCATGGCCCTCTAGGTTCTTCTAGGTGGAAAAATAGTCAAATAAATCTTAGAAAGACTGATAAGAAAGAAAAAGCAGAAGTTGAATAGTATCATGCATACCTCTTGCATAAATAGAAAGAAACCATTTATTCTGAATGACTCCTCACATGGCATTATTTTTAGTTTAAATATAGAGTCAAACTTGCTGTTGGTAAGGGTTGGGGAGGCAGGAATTTCATCCACTTGAGTTAGGAAGGGCACAGTAAACCAAGATAGGAACTTCTACAGATTAATTTTATAATAACCATTGAAAAAGAGGTTAGGTCTCCCTGGTTTGGTGAAAGTGATGCCCTTACAATAAGATTTTTATTTCTTCTCTACACATGTAACTATCTTTCAAAGTGACAACCTCCGCCCAGGCCTCAGAGCTCTTCTATGATTTTTTTTAAATCACAAAGACATATTTTAATGGGGACAGATTTTTCTTCTCCTACAACCTCTATTGCATTTTATTTTTAGCAAATGAGTTGGATGATTTTATACTTCTGTCAAATATTTCTATGAGAAATAATTGTGTTTTGCTTCTTCTCTTTGGAGACCTCAGACTTATTTTTAAATAGTCAATAGAACTGTGTAGAGTCAGGCTATGTGGTTAAATGGTTGTGCTTTCTGATATAAGTAGATTGAACATTCTAATCAGTTATATGAATGTTTTGTTTCTTTGTGGTATGGTAAATGTGTTTGTATTTTTGTTCTAAATCCAAGTCAGTGATGGTGAATACTTGAAAAGTGGCTACTTAGGATTATGAGGTCCCAGATTAATGAAAAGTTGTATTAATTATTTGCATATTCGGACTCACGTTTACGACCTGGAAACACATGGATATCTTTATACATAGATGATGATATCAAAGAAAACAACATGATATAAAAGTTGAACAGGTGAAATAATATCATTGTAAAGAGATTATCCTTTTTTATCTAGACTAAGTTATGAAAAGTATGAATGTCAGTAAATCTTAAATCTTGAATGTGGTATCAATGCTAATAGAAACCATAAAAGTATTTTTAGGAATATGAATTGTATGGCAAGTGTATTTGTTTAGAATACTAACTGTATAATACTCAACATAACTATTTTCTTCATATGTAAATTGATTGTATTATTCCAAACAGTTAAAATCATAGATTTTCTTTATTGGCCTTCTTAATCTCCCAATACCTTGTTCTCTAACAAATAAAGGACATAGTTTCTCCTGACAACTTCTAAGGTACTGTATAAACACTCCTTTTAGGAAATTTCAGGTATACTCCCTGTCATCGTCATTGCTTCTGCAAATGGGATACATCCACTTGTGATAAATAGGATTGTTGCGTCTGATTCATCTCTGTATAGTGCTTTCCAGAGTAAGTTCCAAAAAGATGTTCAATAAGCAAAGATTAGTTGAAGGAACCACTCTTTGAAAATACGAGTTATCAAAGATATAACCTTAAAACAAAAGTAGCAGCAATATTACAGAGGACTCATCAAAATGACTTAAAAACCACCAGGAGTGAACCCTAAGGTAAACTGTGTAGTTTGGGTTATTATGTGTCAATTAGGTTTATACTTGGAAAGAAAAGCTCCAGTCTGGCTAGCGATGATGAAATGAGGGAGACTATGTTTGTGTGGCCTTCACTGTACATGGGGATTTCTGCACCTCCCTCACAATGTTGTTGTAAACATAAAACTTCACTAAAAATGAAGTTAAAGAATCTAAATGTCTTGGGTGATGACCAAAATTTCTCTTTTTACTGAATGGTGGGGAATTGTGTAAGATGATTGATGATTAACTTAGCCAAAGATCCACATATTTGAAAATATTCTCTATAGGGAGGAAAATAAAAACAATTTATAGACAAGCCAAAAAAGTGGTAGGTAAAATTTTGTTTTAAATATTATTTGCATGACAATGGCTTCTGACTCATAAAACACTTCTACAGAAACACTGAAATACCTGCTGAGAACCCATAGGTGCATTTCATTTTAATGCTGAGGCAAACTTTGCTTCTGTTTATAAAGGATTTTACTTTTAATTTCAACTAAGAAGAAAAAATTATTTGAGGCAAATTACACAAATTGATGGATGGAAGAACTGCTGTCTCGTTATAATAGTAGTCTCTTTCAAATTACTTTAAATTTCTTTTAGAAAAAAACTGCTTAATTCTGTTTTTTCTCTCCTTCCCCTAGGCATAGTGTATTATCTAATTTGGGGCCATGAAAAGAGCTAAGAATTCAGTTTCCGTTTATAAATGTAAAAAAGTGTATAACAATGACTTCACAGAGCTTTCTGGTGTATTTTATATAAACTATATCTAAAACTGGCTCCTGATAGAATAAGATGACCATAATTTAGCTGCATAATGTGTAGACCACATTTAGCTCTACATATGATGCTGATGTACTTCTTCTGTTCCTCAATGTTTTTGGCTTCTAGATGGTAAAACCAATGTAATGGTCACGCCAAAGTTGTTCTACATGAATCTGTGATATGACTTATGTAGCATGGGATGTAATTAAAATATTTAAAAATAATAAAGGACTGAAAATGTAAAACTTACTTTTAAGAGTATAATTTTAATGGTCCAATTTTAAAACAATTTTCAGTATTTTGTTATTATTTAATATTTGTATCTCTAAAGGAGATAGAGAAAAGCTTGACTATTATACAAATCTAGTTTAGATTCTTTATTATAATAATGATAATATTGATTTTAAGCAAGCTACTTTCTGGTTCTTGCTACCCTTTCTAGTTATTGAGATAAAATAAACAGAAACTGTGTTCTATTACTCTTCCTTATATATATCCTAGCAGGGTGTTTCTACTGGATTTCCTTCAGTGACTGACATCCTGTCACTTCCCTCTTTTTCCCTGGGTGAGTGCTCCCGAGGTATTCTAACCTTATATGACCATATCAAGCAAAACCCTCCTTTTCAAAGTACTCTCCTGTAATCTGTACTCTCTTTAATTCGCTCTCATTTGATCTATTCATTCACTTATCTTCTCAGTTGGTTATCTCACAAGAAGTGAAAACACAAATTTAAAACCAGTGTTTCAATTTCAGTTACTCCTACCACATATTTTCCTTTTACTCTCTAAATTAGTGAAAGATTCTATCATTATTGTCTAAACTAATATCTTTATGTCTCCTACATTATCATCGGCAGCAATCCATGACTGCTTTTTTCAATCTTGAATTTTCTTCTCTTCTGTGTTCCAGCTATGACCAATCTAAGTTCATCTCATTGCCAGAGTCCTTTAATTAAGGCAACAATAGTTTTAGTCTTTCCCCATATCTCTAATCCAGTTCTCAGACTATAATTATTGTCTGGACAAGTTTTTATACTATATATATGCCTCAGTTATTCAAAATGCATGCTATTATCAGGGTTCAGAAATGTTCTTCCATAAGAAAATTTATCTGCTCCTAATTGTGAATTTTCAAATCCATCATTTTTAAATAGTATACGTTTTTTCGTTAAATAATAGTCATTCATATTTAAGAGAATATGCTTGCATGAAGCTATCCAAAATCTTTAAAACTGAGATAAATCAGATGAGATGAGGAAATGTGTATGAAAGATATTTACATGATGATATAAAAAAGGCCAGAAAGCTAACTGAATATGAAAGATTAGGGATAAAGAATAATTCATAAGGTTTTTTTTTTCAGTTACTTTGAAATTTACTGTGTATGTTTCCTCATCTACAAATGATAGTGAAGACAAAAGTAGGAAAGTTTCAATAATTTAATGAGTTTGTATTATTAAAGAATTTAGCCTATATTTGGAGAAATCAGATCAAATCCTTCAGACACATTTATTTTGCCACTTAATAAATACTGTGTCTCCGGTATTGGGTTATATATTAGTCATAACAAATGAACATGGATAATTGTTGTCTTATCACAGGAGGCTAAACTTTCTGTCCAGGATAGTCTATCCCAGTCCAATGGAGCAGCAAGGTAAGAAATTACGAAAGTTAGTAGGAAAATGAGAGCCATCTGCCGTTACTGGTCTTCTGTACTCTACAGGATTCATTTCCTCTTTTCTGCTTGTTTCAGTGATCAGATATTGGTCTTCTCTTGGAAAGTCATGAGAATCTCAAATATATTTATTTTTCCAATTGGCAATTACTTATTGTTGAACTCGTACAGCCAAGGTATGATACCCAGAAAACCAGTGATAAACATGCAAATACGTTCTTTATTGCATTAAAACAAAAACTTTGAATAATATATAAAAGAGAATTTCCAGTAATTGTAAACATTTCATAGCCTCTAACCACCATAGGAAACATTTAAATTATGGCAAAAAGTATGACAAGAACTCATAAAATACATGGATTTTTAACAAAAGCCAAATCCTGTCCATATATTTCAATTGCATGGTGAATTTTATGTGACAAATATTCTATGAATATTTAATTGAATTGAATTCCATGCTTTTGGTATAACTGAATAAAAATAAGTTTGTATTAATTTTATATGAATAGCACAATAATACTTTTAAAATATAGGATTATCTATTATAAGGGTGGATAATGATACCCAGGTATATGACAACAATTTAGAGAAAGGCAAATAGATTTTCTTCTGTTTCTTCTTATTTTAAATGTCATAAGATTATAAAAATATGACAAAAGTAGAAACTTATGTGAAGTCACAGAGGCAAAGACTATGAGTATAATGCACATTGAAATTTGTCTGTCTTTTAAATAGACTAATCTACCACTAACTTTTATTCGGTGTAGACTTTGAATAATCTTACCATACTTCACTGACATGGTGCTTCAGGAAAACTGAGGCGTGCCTGACATTAAATACCTCCAGGCAAATTTATAAACTATGTCCAATATCCCTCGGTTGTTATTTCCTTTAATGACATTAAATACCTCCAGGCAAATTTATAAACTATGTCCAATATCCCTCGGTTGTTATTTCCTTTAATGTCTACCTGTTCACAGTCAGTTTCACTCACTATCTACTTCTCTCTATGAACCTCTTAAACCAAAACTTTTCAGGGCAACTTAGATAACTAAACATGTAAGTTCAACAGGCAAAATATTACAATTCCAAGTAATAGAATAACTTGTGGGTACATGGGCATTAGCTTATGATTCCTCTATGTGAGGTTTGATGACCTACTTTTCTCATTGCTTAGATATATTTTTTCTAATAATTCTAGGTTTCTGGTTTTGTTCCAGATAATATATATTGCTAGAATTCTGGTAAGTAGATAAATAAGACATATTAAAGTCAGTGGGTTTTACAAGTACTAGTGAATTCTGCAGTCCAAATATATTGAATAAAGTAGAGCTAAAACATTCCAGGATTTAAAACTTCAAAAACTAGAGATATGTGTTTTGTGATATTTCCTTATTAATAATTTCTTTATTTGAAGATCACTCAAGGTGAATCATATCACAAAAAATAATATGCAATGATCTTGAGCTAATGTACTTGCATAGTCATTAATTTTAGAATATATAGTAATATAGATATTTGTTTATATATCTATACTATGTATAATTCTTACCGGCGGAGATGAAGAATTCAAGAACCCTATCTCATCTAAAACTAAGCATAAAGAAATCTGTATGCAATGATCAGTATCCTTCTCACTGATCACTGTATTGTGATTGATGTTTGTTTCAACGGTGATCCTCATGGCTTAACATCTATTATTGATCATGCATTAAATCCATATCAGTTCTGTAAATTGTTGTTTGAATGTGAACATTCAGATGAATCATTCACTCGCTTTTTGACTTTTCCCCTCTCTGTCACTCTGCAATAAATGACCCAGTATTTTGCAACTAACAAACTTTCATACATGAATATAAATGCACTACATTTGCAATATTTTCTTTCTCACATAAATCTAAAAAGCTTGCAGTTTAAATGATATTTAATGCAAAGAAAATGTAGTTAATTCACTTAAGAAGAGAATGATAAATTAATTCAACTTGTAAATAAAATATTACTATTTGACATTAATTATTTAATTTATAATAAAATTGTATATTTTAATTGATATTTGAATGGATATAAAATATACAAAATATCTGAAATGGAGCAAAATTATTATATACATTACAATGTTTTCTTTTCTTATACCATCTAGTCTTACTCTTTTTCTAGATGCAGAGAAGCAAAACTGTCTTTTTTGATTATAATAAAACTTTTGTGTTTCAAACATATCTGAAGTAAATTGAATATTTTTAAACTAAGAATTTTTCAGTAAAACATTGACTTCACTTCATTATTAATTTTAAAGGAACATTGCATCCTAGAATTTTGTAGATTTAAAGCATGTATCATCATAAATCAGCATCTTTATATCTTGATTAAATTGCTGATTTTCCCTTTCCAAGTTGTGAAATTTTGTATATATGTGGACATGTACTGTTTGCTTGTTTTCTTTACCTGTATATCTCATGTATACATTTCTTGGCTTATAGTTAATAGGATGGCTAAAACAATAGAAATAACAGAATTCCAGATAGTCTCAAAAGAAGTGACAATGACACTAATGGAAGTATGCTAAGTGGGTTTGTTATAGAATGTGAAAATCATCAGAATGAGAAATCAAAACAAATTACATAGGAATGTTTTTGTTTCCCCATCTGTTGCAATTTCTCTAAATCTTAGTCTTCATGCAGTTTAATTTTTCCTTGTAATTCAATCCATATTCATACATTATTATGCATTTTGTGCTTTTTTCTGACTTTTCTATTTAACTGAAAGTTCTTTTTTTCTGCTATATTCTTTAAGTGTAATTAACAAATAGGAAATGTTTACTAAATATCAAATTAATGATAATTATTTCCAAAACAGAATTGAGTAACGAGCGTTGTATTGTTTCGCATTCGCTTCTCTTTTGTATGTGCTTGTAATCATTTTAAGTCAGAAATCTAATTTTAATGTTGACTTTACATTTAGCATGCCTGCATCAATAAAGGTATGTATCTAATTATCGGCACTTAGTTTTTCACTTTTATAATCTATGATTATGAGATTATACATTTAGACAGGAAGAATTCCAGATAATATTTTGGAGTAATAATTGAAATTAACACATTCTTAACATTACTCTTAAAGTTATTGTTTTAACTTTAAAACGTAGTAGTGACAGCTTGTTTCACCTTTCTAATGTTATTATACAATGGTAAGCATGAATGTTTGCTTCTACTTGATCCAGAATTTTCAGTTCTATAATGGATAAATATGAGTAAACTAGAAAGTAATATGCATGAAAGGAAGAAAATAATCGGGTGGAATTTAAAACAATACTGCCAAACCAGTTTTCAGAAAGAATTTTGTTCCACCTATAAGAAGGCACTCTAAGAACGTTTTGTAACAGCTCTACAAGTCCCATTGCAATTAACTATCAGAAAATGCTAAGGAAAGTCAATAGAAGTTCGAGACTGTGAGACCAGAACTGTGACTTAGAAAGTATTTTCAGTGTTAAGGTTTTACCTTCTGTGTTCTTTTATTCTCTGGGGTATTGTATAAATTCACATTTATTTTTTAAATGGCATTCTCACTAGTGGCATCATATAGACAACATACCCTTTTTACGTTACTTCTAAAAGGCAATAAAATGGTTGCCCTTCTGAAAATTACTGTGGTGCACTGTGTATGGTTTAGTTGAGTATAGTCTGTTTTTGATATTAGAAAGACCTAAGGAAAAATGGGAATTGAGCAAAGGTCTGAAAAATATTTTTGTGAAATATCCAAGGTCATGCTTATAGTAAGGCGGTGTTGCCACAGGCAAACTGTAAGCAAGAATTTTATTATTATTATACCACTTTGTTAGTCACACAGGGCGTTTGAATACATTTTAAAACAAATTAGTATTTGTAAGTATATGATTGTGTTTTTGGTACAGAGGAAAAGATGAATTGTCATTGATACCTTAGTATGTGTGAATAGTAGATAAGTAGATGCATAGATGACAGATAGTAGTAGACAGACAGATAGATAGATGATATATAATTGCTTAGAATCTAATTACAATTATGTCTCATACAGAAAACATATATTTACAGAGTCATGCATATAAATGAAAAACATATTCATACTGTTAAAGAATACCTTTTAAAGAAGTATTAGACAAGTAGAGAATACCAAAATTTATTCACAAGGTGGAGAACCATGATGTTAGTACACTTCTGAAGGAATAAAGAATGAATATTGGATATATATCTTTATCTCTATTTGTTAACTCTCTCTGACCTGGTTTCTCAGTTTAGTTATTTTAGTTTAGAAAATATCAGTTTTTAAGAATGATTGACTCATGAAAAGTCATGCCCCCCATCAATATCAATTTATTCACATTTAAAAGCACTGTTTGAAATTATTAACTATATTACTATCTGTTTTGAAATGAGGAATTGACTGAAATGGATTTGATAATCCCTACTTGCTAAAAAAGATGTTGAGAAAGGATTTCTCTACTACCTGGGTATTATATAGCTTCAAATTTAATATTAATGACTTTCTTTGACAGACTTCTAGAGATAAGAAGGAAATCCTGATTTTTATATGTGGTTAGTTCTTTGCTCAATATTTGTGTGTATTTTCTTATTCTTGAGTATAAATTCAGTAAGAGTAAAATTTCAATGTACTACTTATATTTATTTTCTCAAATAACTTTATCTATTTAAATTTATAATTCTCTTACTATGTATTTAGTTAAAACCATATATAAATACTTGAGTATATGAAGTATACACTGTGAATATGATTTATAAGATGCTTAGCAATGTAGTAAATATTAGTTATTAACCCTAATTATGACTGTTAGTTTCACAATAAAATATAATCTAAACTGAAGCTTGCAAGACAAGTTAGAAGTTCACTAAATAGTGATGTGTGGGGGTATAAAGCAGAGAGAAAATAGAGTTTATGGGAAGGTACAGAAACAAGGAAAATGTGTAATACACATCAGAATAGGTAAGCTCAAAGTATATTAAAAAGAAGGGAAAGTGGTTGAGTTGAAGAAGTGTAAAGACATTAGTCTATAAGTGAGTCCAAATGTTAAAGACTTGCATATGATTGAAGAAGATTCAATTTTGTGGATTCATCAGACAAAGGCCCTTGGGAATGCCTAAAAGGATTAGTATTAGGGTTCCTTAGAGGTTATTTAAAAGGGACAGTAGCATCTAACATGCTCATATTGTGCTACAGAATACGTCTAAAAGAAAAACCGTACATGTGAAGATTATCAAAACAAGATGTATAATCATGATGTTGGTATATCTCTGAAGGAATGAAAAAGGAATTCTGAACAGATAAAGAGAATGCTATTTATTTTCCTTTTTAATTGCTGACTGAAACTGAAAAATATTTTTTACTCTTTATAATAAGTTCTTTCACATTGTATAAGCAATGTAGACTGTATATGTTAAACTCTAACAAGCAACAAGGAGTATAAGGCAAAAATAACGCTTCTGAAAATATTTCCCAATATTTATTTAGCGAAAGTTGTTGTTTCAGGAAATCAATAGTAACAATGGTTACTATAGCAACCTCTTCCAAGGAGAAACAGTGAGATAACAATACACATACACACAAACACTCACACACATAGGAGAGATTCATTTGATGAATAAGTTATCTTGTCAATTAAGAAAAGCTTATAAAGTGAAGAATTGATGTTCTGCAAAGCAAAGTGTTTTTGAAGAGAGTTGCTCATTGAGAGTAGTTAGAGTAAATAGCATAGTTTAAATACCTTTCAAATGTACCTTAATTGCTTTAAAAATGCTATTCATGTTTTTTTTCTATTTTCTCATTTATTATATTATACATCTATACATTTTGTAATATCTCCCTTAATTATAGGTTTATTTATCTTTTTTAAGTTGTTGAGTATTATGAGGAGAAAATATCACATAAGCCATGCTATAATTATTTTAATGTAAAGTAACACAGACCAAGAAAATTATTACAGAGCAGAAAATGGTAAATTCTAGTTTCTGAGGAAAAGCAATGATGTTTTATCTAGGCTTATTTGTCAATCACAGAGATGCCTTTTGGAAGGCGCTAATATATCAAAAATTACATGTGTATATATTTGCTTCTTAATTATTTATATGCATATGTTTATCTTCACAATTAAGAGCAGATTATTTTATTTTATGTAAGATTTAAAAATGAATGCTCTAAAATAGCATTTTTATTTTTGATTACATTTATATGGATAAAAAATAGGAAGATCAAGTTGAGGTCAAATGTTGTATTTATGTTATTTCCTATCATAAATCATAATTTTCAGAATTAAAAAACAATCTTTACATTTTGTTTCAACTAAATTTCAGATCACTGCATTTGTCTTTAGATATTTAAATATCATTAAAGTTATATAATTTAATTTGTGCTCCAAATAGATGGATGCTATTCCATTTCACCAATATACTACACTTCTTAACTCTACTCAGTTTCTAGGAAGCCATATGACCTTTAAATTAGATTCTCTCAACTTTGGCTTATAGACACATTGAGATAATTCAAATTATTGTGATTTCCAGTTCTTAGTCGTAAACTTCCCATAAAATTTATAATATAATCTGCCAAGTTTCCTTTAAATTGTGCAAATGTGACTCTAATGAAACAACTCTGGAAATAGGGTGCAAACTAGTACTAGCTTTGGAAAGGACAGATTGGATGACGAATTTTGGCGAGCTATGCAATAATGGGTTGTTACTTACCCCAGATTATGTTTCAAAATGTTTTGAATATATTGAGTTCTAAAAAAGGAAAGAACATGTGCAATTGAACACATTTTATTCAGTTCAGCAAACAGTATTGACCATTTATTTTAAGGATAATACTGTACTGAGTGTGAAGATTCAATGATATAAATACCATGAGCAAAGGATTTAAAATCTAGTAACCTAAATAAGTATGTAGACATCACAAATATCACAGAATAAATTACTTAAAATAAATCAAAGCATTGTGTGATGAAAATGGAGTTAGTCATTGTTTTGCTGTATATTTTTCTTAAATACTTGCATGATTTTGCTTTTGACCTCTAGACAGATTTATACTGTTGAGTCAGCAAATGAATAGTGTTGTTAAAGATCTTGCAAGTAAAATAATATTTTGCATGTCTTGGAACAATAAATTGGAATTAAAAATTTGAATGGCTAAGTATGGAGATAAGTAACTTTTGAAATTTGTAGTCATCTCCTTTTTAAAACATTAAAGTCACATTACAAAACAAATGCATTCAGAATCACACCCATCCCTCAAGACTAGGTTAGCCTAACTGTTTGATAATTGTGGACTGTGACTATACCAGTTTTGTTATCTCCACAATGATAGATATATAGATGATTCTGTCTTCCTGATGTCACCTCATATTATTCTAAATAATGAAGCATGTACTAGCAAACTCATTTTAATATTTATTCTCATTTTTACATGTTGAATATTTGAGAGAGCACATTTCTTAATGATTTGGTAGAGTTGAATTTGGTTTTCATTTTGTTTTGTTTTTGATACTCAATTATAAAATAGTTTTGCAGGAACAAAAGCTTGACAGAAATAATTATATTTTGCTTGATAGCTTTATTGAATGCACAATTACATCTTTTGATCAATGCATTTCTTTGAAACTTAAACATATTATTTCACATGTCATATTGCCCATTCATAGTTTCTCTTCATGAGTTCCTTTATTTCTGAATGGACTTAGAATATCTGGTACTGATAAGAAACTGCAGATTTTTTTCATACATATTGCCCAATCGCTTGGATTACACAGAACGGATTTTTTTTTTTTTTTAAAGGAAAGGTACAAGCAGAAATGAAGGTGAGTAGGTAAGCAGACAGGAAGAGAAAGAAGGAAGAGGCACTTTCCTTATTTTTCATTAGTTTTTTTCCCCAGGGTACTCCCCCACAGGGTGGATTCTTATTTGTATCTTGCCACTTCTGATTCTAATATATAATTTGAGCCATACCTTCAGTCATATGAAATCTCTTCACACATTTCTCATATTTATTCCCTTCCTTTTTAATTTCCAATTCATAATTAAATATGTCATTCCTAAAGGAATAAAGATTGCATTCAATAAGAAGCTGTGACCAACATCAGTACAAAACAGTTCATACAATATGATTTCAGAGGCATGGAGGTGGACAATATACCAGAAACCCCACTGGCATGTCTATGTCTCTCTCTCTCTCTCTCTCTCTCTCTCTCTCTCTCTCTCTCTCTCTCTCTCTCTCTTTCTTTCTTTCTTAAAGAAAATGTTCAGGCAGGAAGAGAGGAGGAGACAGCATTTTTATTTTATTTTTATTTAGTTGTCACACTAGTTGCTTCCCCCTGGATCCGATACTTGAATTCAAGGGTATGCAACCTGCTCTTTCAGAGATTTTTGACCTAACTGCTGTTCCACCAGTACACATCTGGAATTTCTTAATTTGATTATTTTGATAAGTTTTTTTTTATAAATTTTTAAGATAGTATATGACTTATCTGACATGTACTTGAAGTGACATATTTTGGTAAATAAAATGCTATTTTAGTCAAGTCATATTAATAGAAAGGCATAAAATGTTCCTACATTGTATTTTGTTAGTGTATAAATATATTGATGATCATTAGATCATATAACTAATAATCAAATTTGTATTCTTTTGAGACGTGTGATACAAAATTTAAATTATGTAAGTTTTTGAATATACATTAATCGACTGGGAAATTAATTCACTTAATTGGTTGCCCTGTAAAATGACTTTACTCAAAATATTTTATGAAGTAGTTAACTTTATAAAATTCAAAAAATCATGATATTCACAGTCACATGTTAGTAATGATTCATATCTAGGAAATAAATTAATATTAATTAATAATATAACAAAAACTTGAAAATTCTTCCAAAGTGACAATATGACTAACGAGAATATAATCCTGAAATTTTCATTTGTTGTCAAGGATGTGTAGCAACTGGAAATCAAACATTATTGGAGGGAGTCTGATAGAACAAAAAATGATAAAATCATTTTAGATGATTTTTTATGTATTAAGACCTCTTAAAGCAGTTATATCTAATTATAACTGCCTATGATTCACCATTTCACTTTTAGGAATGTAATTAAGATATACAGGTACTTATATCAAGACAAAAATGTATATGAAAACTTTTTTATAATGGCATAACCCAGTATACATTCAAATGTCTATCAATAAGAGCAGGAGTTAAAAAAATTGTACTGTAATCATACTAGCTAGCTAGCTCAACACAAATTGGTAACAAATTTATCATTTTGGGTGAAAAAACCAGATACAATAAATACACAGACTGTGATTCCTTTAGATGAATGTCAAGAATATATGCTATATACAATGCTAGAAATTAAAAAAAAAAAATGTTTGAGATGGAGAAGGTTTTTAATAAAAAGAAGAATAACAAACCTGTCTGGGTTAGAAATTTCTCTATCTAATCTCAATAGTAATTACATGATAGTTGCCAAAATTCATCAATCAATAATGCTAAGATTATTCACATGTATCAGATATAGCATACATCACTTAAGTATTAATAATTTAAATCTATAATTTGAAATTTTGTTGTCATAGTAGATCACTTAGCTTTTTTTACAAAACTATTTTCAAAGCTCAAATATTTTTTAATTCAATAAATATTGATAGCCAAAAGAGAATGCATATTTTAATATGCCAAGGTATCTTTTTTATTAAACATCAACTTTGCAACAAAACTTTGTAATTTAATGACTCAATACATGTGAGTTTTTACTCTGACAATTAAAAGATCTCTTTGTTACACTCCATTTTTTTTACAAATTCTACCAACATTATAGAACTATAACATGGCCCAAGTGCATTTCTAATCCATACATTTTTTTTAGGAGTAGAGAAGCAAGCAGGAGTGAAGGCAGGTATGCAAGAAGAAAGAGGAGGAAAAAACATTTATTTATTTAGTTAATTGCACATTTTTGGTTGTTTCCCTTGGCCCCAGGTCACAAAATCAGGAACTTGGGCTTTTATGTGGACTACGCCAAAGTCACAGACCTAATTAGTGAGTCACCAGATGCACTGCCATACATTTTTATAAAAAACATTTTTAACTAAGGTGCTAAGCTCTTCCAAAATTCCTATCTATTATATATCAAGAATATCTTCAATACTGAACATTTCAACTAATTTACCATTATACATATATCAGTGTCATATATTTACTAATTAACTTCCAAGGTTTTGCTTTGATTTTTCATATCTGAGGCAATAGTAAAACTTAATATTTGCCAGGTTTTCTTTCTTTTCTAGGACTGACATACACATTTTGTCATTGTCCCAAATAACTTGAATTTGTTTTTGCATTTTTTCCTTTTGTTTCAAGATTAAGCTCATTTTTATACTTGATTTAGATACTAAAATGTATTAATTTTCCAAATTAGCTTATATATATATTTTTTATTTTCTTGCAGTTAGTTTCCAGAAAAGTGGCCAACATACCTTACAGTAATTGTAACTTTCCATGCTTTTGACTTGTTTATGGAAATCAAAAAAGAAAACGTGGAAGTTTTTTTTCCTCAGTGAGTATTAATCAACTTCAGTCTATAGAAATTAATTAAAGGATAAGCTTTTCACACATAATATCTACATATGAGGAAATATGCAAGTTTTGGTATATCATAGAACTAGCATTCTCCAAAAAGATATAATCCTAAAACTACACTATAACTTGTCAAGAGAAGAGTAGATAGTGAATAAATGTTGCAATTCTATTGCAGCGATATCTACTCTACAATCTATAAAGAAACCCATAATCATTACTTTTAAATTGAGCTTATTTGGGTCTATGGTTCAGTTCCTTTTTAATCACACTGAGCTGAGGATTTTATTTTCAATAATTGCATTGCACACATTAAACCTGTGTGGATTGGTCTAAGAAGAGTGAGTCCACTATGTTTTCAACAAAAGGATACAAAAGTGAGATTTCTGAAATGAGAATCTTTAAAAAACGTAAGTAGAGAACCAAAAAAGACATTTAAATACATGCCTGTATATTAATATTTATCTAAATCATTCGCATTTAAGAAAATTAACATTCATTTGAATATTGCTATCTACATCATAATTATAAGCATTTTGATCTAAAATAATTTCATTATTGTCAAGACAGCCTATACTTGGAAAGACATCCATCATGACCAAGATGGTATTCTGTCCGTCTACCATCTAGGTAGAATTTACTTAAACTTCTTACTCCAATTTAGAAAAACACTAGTAGAAAATGAAAATATACTCAGATCTGAGGAATTATAGATTTAGTTTATAATGAGATGACTGTCTTGTCTTTATGCATCAAAGAGAAAGAGGACTTAGATTCAGAAGATAACGTGAATATTGAAAAATAATTAAAGTTATGTTTCTCTGCAACAAGTTTTGTGCTTGGGAATATCTAGTCCCACTACAAGCAGTTGACTCTCCTTAATTGTAAAATACCATTGATTGTAAAATAGCTAATCAGTTTTCTCACACATTAAATGTAATGAGGTCTATAACATGCATCTTAATTTCAGAAACTTGCAATGTAAAAAGGATAATTATTAGTTAAAATTGAGTAAACATGCTATTGGCTTGAAGATAAAAAATATGCCCTAAGTTCCAGAGAAGAAAATGTATTTTTAATATTGACTATATTTTATTTATTATTATCTTCTAGGAGAGGGGTAGTCAGGACAATAGTCTCATTAAACTTAACGTTTTAAAGTATATTTAACAAGCTTTCTACTTGTCAACTGTTTTGTACTGAAACAATCTGAGACTATGTAATTGTAAAACCACTTTCTCACTCTTCTCCCCATTACTTTAACACTACTGAACTGGGTTCACAAATTCATAAATTTATTCACTTTTTGTTTAACTAAAAATAGTAGTATGTGTAGTGGTTTATATATCCTGTCGTTTCATTACTTATTTCATTTATCTTAATTCATAGATAAGGAAACTAAGATTAGAGGATTTAAAAACTTTATCCAAAGGTCAGTAAATAAACTCCATCTGTGTTACTCAAAATTCATATGAATTCTGTTATCTTCTCTCAAGTTTTCTATCATGTCTCTTTCTTCCTTAAGAGCAAGATTCATATTACCAAAAGGCAACAATTTTGGTATTAGAGAGACCGTGTTCATTTATTTTATAGTATCAATGCCTTGCCATAAAGACAATTGTAATATATCTTGATGACATGTATAATGACATGAATAACATTCCATAGACTAAAAAGAAAATTCTGTGCCATAGATTTGAAATGACATATAAATGTTTAGTTCCTAAAACGTGTTGATTAATTATATCAGTTTTCAATTACATACCAGGGAAAAATAGAAAAATGATGTAGTCAAAGTATTTGAATTAAACCCAAAATGAATTGATAGTTCAAATTTAGCAATATAACTGATCAGCTCACCATCTTTCTACTAACAATGGAAATTATCATTACCAGTTTGGTTGCTAGATTTTTTGTAATTTATTTAAACATGGCTTCCTCCTCCAACTCCCCCTCAAAAAGAATCTTTTACAGGCATTGTAATGTTCATTAATTCCTAACACTACAATTCTTGAAATTATGTGTTGGAGAAATTTTTACTGTCCTGAATTATGCCAATTAATGCCACATATCATCACCACCCCATTTATCACCATGCATGGGATTTTCATTGTCAAAATAGGGAGGAATTCAGTTCTCAAATCCCATATTAAGGGTCTGCTTTCTAAACCTCATCTGCAAACATTTGTTTTTTAGCTTGATTCTTAAAACAGTAGAACTTAAAGCAAAGGGTAGAATGCTATTAATTTGTTTAGGAGACTAACCTGAGAAAGATTTATTGAAAAATAAGGGGAGTGTAACTTCCATCATTTTACGTGACTTCTATATTGATTTAATTAACCATTCTTTTACATGGACCTCTTCATTTTATTATAATCTTTGCACCAATAACATTCTATAGTACAGTACCTATTTCCATATCTTTGTCCTAGATTCCAGGAGTGTTCAAATGGCTTCTAGAATGTACATCATTCTTTCAAATGGACTTCAAAACAAATAGTTTAAGAACTCCCTAGTTCTGAATTATCTAATACAATAGATACTAACCACATAAAGCTAGTTGAATTTAAATTTTAATTAAAATAAAATAAAATTAGATGTCCCCCTCAATTATTTTAAATGCATCTTGAGTTTCCAGTAGCTACATATATATATATATGTATATATATATATATATATATATATATATATATATATGCATGAATTTTAATCAAGGTAACACTACTCTAGATTCTGCCAACTATTTTAAATCCTAAAATCATAATCTTGAATATTTTATTTTCTGGCCACACTTCTTAATATTCTCTGATTTTCTGTTGTTTAAACCTATGCCTTTCTATTGTGAATTAGACCTTAAACTCCCTCTAACCCCTAATCCCGTTTAGGATTCACCTGATTCCACATATTTCAGGACCTAGATTGTGATTGATGAGTAAGTGTACCTTCAATGGAGCTGTTATTTCTTGTCAATATATGATCAACTTTCAACACCAAATTAAGTAATTTGATCCTTCAATCAATATTTAATTTATCAATATCCTATTCTGGACCTGGCAATGAACTAGATAGTGATAAAGTAACAACAAGATAGAAGAGATTCCCACTGAGAAAAATCTTATAATCAAAAAAAATCAGTATACGAAAAAATAAACAATTGAATATAATATTTCAGAAGATGATAACACTGCTCTATAATATCTGGGATAAAATACACAGTTGAATTTATTGATTTTAGAGAGAGCTATGCTAATCTGCTTCCTTCAACTTGATAGACTGATAATCTTACCATAGTGTAAAAACATAAAGTTCAGTGGTTAGAAGACATTTATAAATGACAGCTTCAATATCGTCTGTAGAAGCATAGCTTCCCAAATGAGAAGGCTGTTGATTAGTTAAGATTATTAAACTTAATTCATTCCTTATTGACTGATCTTCAGAAGCAAGTTTTTGACATTGGTTAGCTAGTTTGTCAAAGAATGATCACTGAGATGAGTCGTTATTAAATTCTTAAATAGATTCTGATAGCTACTTATAACCATGAAAGCAATCAGTCTTTCCCTAAGTTTGTGGACAAAGGACAAAGGAAATGACAGAATGATGATTACTATGAGACAATTTTCTGTTGGTTTCTCGTATCACTGCACGTCTTTTGAGAACAGGTATCAAAACCTTCTGTTTCAGACTATCTTTTCAAGACTGTTTAGCAAACAAATATTGTCAGCAGGAAAAGTGTTTTTCTTTAGAGCAGAGTACAGACATGTTTGTTGTCCAAAATATTAAAGACAGTGACCCCTTTTTGGGCAGACTTGACTGTGGTTTTTTTAAAATGGGTGTTCCTAAAGTTGGCCTACTTTGGCTTTGATACAAACCTAAAGCTTGTACAGAATTTACCTTCACCACTCCACATTGCTCCATAGAATATGAGAAACAGGAGGCACAGATATAAATATAAAATTCATGCTGCTTTATGTATAATGATAAAATCATTTGTCTCTGACTCAGGTTTCTTGTGCTAATAATAACCAGGAAACTGTAGCAAACTTACAAGTTATGCTGCAAATAAATCAAAATCTTAGACCATTCTTTTTTATTGATAATAATAAGACTGAATGGTCCAGGAGCGATGACTCTATTCTAAATAATGTGCAAAGAATAACCATGAAAAGGATTTGTTCTTTGAATAGGGGCTTGAATTCCTTACTCCTGCTCAATGTTTAAAAAAAAAGTTATTTTTTTTTTAAAAGTAGACAATAATTTTGTTCATTAAAAAATTACAGATATAAATCTGTGGTTTATTTCTTTCTCATCTGTTCTGATTTTCATGACCCTTCTGAATTTTTTCCCTTGGATATCCCCTATTTCCCTACCGCTAATGTTTTCACATATCTTTATATGAAATAATAAACATTTTGACCCCCAGATAAGCACATGAGCATTCAAGTATACACAAATGCTTTGTGCAGGAAATTGTATTATTTTGTGTTTCATTTTTAATTATTTTGATTAAGCACATTCATTCCTCATTTTTTTACTTTTCTTCATTTCAGATATGAACAGTTCTACCTATTACAGATGAAGTTGACACACTAATTGGGAGAATACCCACTAGCCAGAAGGAGGAAATATCAAATCTACCTATATAGGATTTTCAAAAGCTTTACTTTAGAATAGATATTTGAGTTCCAGGCAAATATTTGTATAAGAGCATTCCTGAGAATGGGAACACTTTGTATTTATATATATTAACAGAATCTGTTCATAGAATTTTAAACAATAGACTCTTATTAACCAATAAATACAAAATCTAAACTACTTATATACTTTAAATGTTCTAATAATCAGATACAAATAGTAAAATGATAAGTGTAATATAAGTACAGTTATAATACAATGTATCTGAAAATCATATAAAAATATAATTGATATTATTATTGAATCATTTATACTTACATCTCATATATTAAAAATTAGTCTGTTTAAATACATATCTTTACTGAATTAATTATATTTCAGTTGCTAAATGGTTGCCATATTATAAAGCACATATTTTGGCCAATTAAAAATGTTTTATATATAAATATATTTATACATATACATATGAGTAGAAGCAGCTAGGTAAGCACAAACTCACCTAATAATACATACTCAGAAAAACACAGTTAAGTACATCTATACGTTGTCAAATATGTTTTCCTAGATAAATGATGAAGGAAATGAAACCTATTTTGTATATTGATACTTTTTCATAACTGCTAATTATGCCCCAGATGTTCTTAACTCCAGATAATAAAAAAAAGTTTATACCACCATGAAGCAGTGCTTTAGGTTTAATCATATCTCCACAGCCATTCTCGGTATTAAGAAAGCAGAACCCTTTGATTAAGTGACTTTCCCATGAAATAGCTTCAGAGTAGAGAGCAAAGGGTGATGACTTATGTGTCTGTTCATCTAATCTCTCTGTTTAGACACATGTTCTCTGACTGTTATAAAGTGTCTCTACACAAGACTATGAAATTTCCAAAGGTTGTAGTTTATTCTAATCATCCCCAAATATTCCCATGTCTGATTATTTATCTCCGCTAGGACAATCACTTACCCTTTGGTAAGAGACAGTTTAACAATGATGTGACATGATTAAATTAGAATCGATGGATTTTAAAAGATAGTTCATTACTAAAATTGAGATGACAACTGTAAGGCAATTGAGAAAAGAATTACATGGAGTTGTCCACTTCTTAGATTTTTCTGGTATCTAAAGATTATACATAGAACTCATAGGAAGGGAAAGAAAAATTTGATATGTATTAGAATATATTACCTATGTATGTAACATTTGGAGAATGTGGAATTATTGAAATGGGACCTCACAGGACTGTAAAATGATACAAATGCTATGAAAAATGTTAATGAATCTAACAAAATTAATATAATTGGCTAATCTAATTAAAGGGCCTATAGGCAAAGTTGCACTATTAATGCAACTTCTCTGTAAACTTGAAATCATATAAAAATAAAAAGATAGGAAAATTAAAAAATAAATAAATAAAAACTGAACTATCAAAATAGCTCATTTATTTTCTACTTATCAATATTTGCTATGTAAAGGGATTCAAATTGTGTTTGTCCGTAGTCTTCAGTTGTTAGTTTTTAGCACTAGTTGCTCAAGAAGCATTGCATTAGACACCCCTTGTGCACATCTTTAGATCCTCTTCCCCTCATGTTTTTTTCCTTTCCAATTCCTGTGGATTCTGACTGAACTCTGAAGGATCTGACAGCTGCAGGGCTTCTCTGTTGACAATCCTGTGTCCCATGTCCACTCATGTTAAACCAAGTAATGTGACAGAATTAAGACCCTGTGGATATTGTTTTATTGGAAGATTTGAACCTGAGGCAGAGTTTATATAGCTTCTTGGGGCTATGATTCCATGATCAAGCAGTCAGTCTCACTTATTAGTGACTAGATAACAGCACAATTTCTATATAGTCTTCCTTTTTTTTTTTCTGGGCTGTTCAGATGACAGCAAGGGTTTCATTGAACAAAACAGGGTTAGAAGCTGTAGGAAAAGCTAAGAGGGCTTTTTAAGGGTTTAGCTGTGTTAATTAGCAATGAATCAGGGGCTAGGTGAAAACAGGTTACTTTATACCCACAGCTCACACTCACCTTTATTTTTAGTACTTTTTTATTCATCATCCTCTATATAATCATTTTTCCTTTTTTTAAAAAAAAGAAAGCCTCATTTGCGTTTAATGGATTGTCTTACCGCTTAACTTCAAAATTACCAGGACGCACCTCTTACCATCTTTAATCTTCTCAACTATTCTGTTGAGAATAGTCTTCAAGATAACAGGCTGCTTTGGGAGCTTTCCCTTCCCCAAAACACTGAAGTAGCCTGATTGAACGTCAATGATAGGAGCGGATACTGTCTTGTTTTTTGCAGCATTTATCCAGTCTTCTCACTAACTAAGGCCCATAGACTCTCAAGGTTGACAGTTGGGCAGAAGCTCTGATTCCTCTTTATGTGATAATACTTCATATTAACTTTCGCAAAGTAACTTGGGTGCTATTTTTGGAAGTTGACCCTGTGGTGATGCATGCCACCAGCATTACCCCAACCAACTCTGGTGCTTACTTCTGTGTCCTTGGTTCACATGGCCCTGTAGTTTCCAGAACTTCCTCAGTCAGGATGGCTTGTTAGTAGCTACGACGAAAGTCTTTTTCTTTCCATTTTCTTGTATCTATTCCTTCTTTAAAAAAATATTTCTAGGAAACATTCAGGTAATAATCATTCATCCTTTAGGATAAATTGATTCAATGTATTATCTCAATTTTAATTTAAATTTGTTCTTTACTTATTAAAGAAATTTCTAAAAGAGTAGTAAAATCAGAAACATGTTTTACAGACTATACTATTAAAGGCTCATTGATGCGTGCTTTGACTGTTTTTGATATGCTTCTATTGTCTGAACACTTTGACATGAGACAATATAAATCGATTAATATTAAGCACAATCCAGTGACAGCTTCTGAATTAGCAGTATCAAGAATGTAGAATTCTGTGTATCATTGGCTTCAAATTTAATAAGCACAGATGCTAACAATATTATTGTTCAGGTGTATTGATGGAGTTGGAAAAACAAATTTATAATCTATATTTTCCCATTTTAAGATTATGCAAGCATTATCTATTTGAGAAATAATTATTTTTTAAATCATTATTATCTCTGTTACTTTGTCACATATGTATGCCTGAACTCTTAGAAACTATATTCCATCTGATTTTAGCATTTCATGTAGCACTGTCTAATACAAATCTTTTTTAGAAAACTGAATAACAGTCTAATTGGAAGAAAATCTTAGAATCCATCTGTTCTAAATTTTCTAATTTTTAATTTTTTTAAAAGAAATAGAAACTTAAATGTTTGTTAGACCGAAGTCACAAAACCAGTTGCATCAGACAATAATGGAATCCAAGTTATTTGGCTTCCATCCAGTGTTGTTTCAATTACACCATGTTGCATAAAATCTGAACTTTGTCCTGAGGGTGACTTTCATGATTACTTCACCAAGCCATTAAGCCACAATCTTGGTAATTCTTCTTTATATGTTTTTGTCATGCATTCAGCTTTAGAATGTGGTTTTCAGAAAGCAAATCTTAAATATAAGTAATGCCTTCACAATTTTATTGTCTCTATTTTACTGCTTTTTATATGATGAGGTATCAGTAATCAAAGATATTATAATGAAACAACTCAAGAGACATGAAAATTTTAGAATCATGTAATTATATAGTTTTTGATGGATCTGTAGCTTAAGACAATATTCCCACTAGTAGTTTGCCCAATAAAAATGAATGCTTTGCTTTGAAAAAAAACTAAGTAAAAAATAATTGTTCCTTGGTTCCTCTTTTCTATTTCTGGATACAGTTTCCAAAATAAACTACATTTAAATAAATCCTTGCTAAGTGTGTATTTTAGTTGAGACAGTAGGGTAAACCCACACAGAAGCACAAATACTACTATACATTTAATTTTAAAAACACTATTCCAAAAGAGATAGTGCGTGTATGTCTAACTTTCATGTAAGCATTTACCATTAGATTCTGATAATATAAATGTGAAACCCTTTACTCATTTCAGAACTTGGTAATTACAGCCTAAAGCAAAACAAATATAAAACAAATTAATGTAAGTGTAAGAAAATTTTATCTCAAATATTGTTACTATTCCATATATTAGTTTCTCACAGTTAAATGACAAGATTATGATGGTAGAATCTTGATTTTAAGGGAAAATCAATGAAGATGTAAAATAGTAGTCAGCAAATTATCTTTAAAATAATAAGTAATATTCTTTAAATTATTTTATAGTTATATAATTTAAGTATAGCTGGAGCTATGAGAAAATTGGCATGAGCTATAAAAAAATATATTCTGATCCTTTAATTTGACAGTATACTTCTCAAAATCTTTCAGTGCTAAAAATAAATGGCACTTCTTCCTTTTCCCACTTAATCTTTTTTTAGAAAAAAATTATAAACATTATTGTATAGTTTTATGTGCTTATTTCCATTTTTAAATCTCCTAATATAAATTTTTGATGTTCAATTATATCATCTTAATTAAATTATTCCAGTGAAAATCTTTCCTAGTTTCTTTTCTAGGTTTTTCTAATTTAACATTTATAAGTAGTCATAATATGCAATAAACATTTGAACCTTTGATTTTTATACATGCAAGTGCTTTACTATTTAATGACTTAAGAATACATGCATTCATTTATTTTATTATTAATTTCTGCTTTTATAATAAAGCACAATTTTCCAGAAGATTTTTTTTACAAAGTCTCACAAGATGTTCACTTCCATTCAGGCTAACAGTACATTATTTTGCTCAGAGTGTGGTATTTAACATTTCATGAGCAAAGTTCTTAGAGAGTCTACGTTTAAGATTTAAAAAAGACCACATATGATTTTTTGAAATTCTCTGAAAGGCAGCGAATTTTGTTTTCTATACACCATAGATGGCACATTTACCTTCAGAATTATATTTAATTCTTACTCTAAATAAATATGTTTTATCAGCAAAATCACCTTTAGCAAGGTATTATTTATTATAAGCTAAAAGTGTTAACATTTTTGGATATTTTATAAAGTAGTTGAAAAAATAGTGCCTATGTACTGTCTTATACTATACTTAATGACTGTCCCCAACCCAGGAGAGAATAAATCTCATTGAAGATAAACATTATTTTATATAAAGATTTATATGTTACTTATTTTACTTATACACACACAAACACAAACATACCAAGAGTCACAGAAAAATTTTTACATAATAAGGAATTGCTGTACATTTTTAATTTTTTAACTACTCCATGAATACGTGGACAAAAAATTTTTCCATCAATCAAGTAAATAATTCCTCTCTATATATTAAGATAAAAATTCTTGTTTGTTTTTTATTTCTCTCTCAGGTATTAAAATAATTTTGCTTAATATATTTTAAGTAGTATTTGATTGATCTACATAAAATATATAAAACTATGTTGGAGAAATGAAATTAAAATAAATACTTCACTCAACTTAGAAAACCTCTCTAAAAGTAAGCAGAGAAAGAAAACACTTTTCCTATTGAATAAGTATTAAAACAACATGTGATATGAATCACAAACGATCCTCTAAAAGTTCCGAAGACACGATGAAATCTCACCTTTCTAGATAGTCATATATATATGCAACTCAATCCATACATGTTCTTAAGATAAACAATGGTGAGTCCTCAAGTAAAACGACTTGATAGCACCATTTGTCACAAGAGCTTTTCCTAGAGTCACCTGCTAATGGGATGAGTATCTGTGTTAGCTAACTGATTTTATCTTGAGGAGAAGCAAATTTCTCCTGTCTTTATGAGGAGGTAGTTTTGTAACTTGAAGAAAGATTTCCATCAAAGTTAGATTTCTTGAATAAAAAATGGGAGCTGGTATTCTGTCTCCCTTGGGTTTAGGTTAACATTTCAGATATAATCTTAATAGTTTCCAAATAAAAATCTAAAATATTATGTGTATACATATATACACACATAGATAAATGTCATGTCTTTAATATGTTGGTTAACACATGATAAAAGAAGTATATACTTTAAAGTCTAAATAAATTATAGATGTCCACAATTATTTAATATATGTATGAAGAAATGAGCCAATAGAAGAGATATTATAAATTAGAAAATAGACATCATTATTTACAGATAATATATTTATAAATCTGAACTTGAGATAATTGCCTGAAATGCTATTAAAAATATGGACTAAATTTTTCTAACGTTCAAATATATTTCTTATATCATTTTTATCATTGCAAATCTGCAGAAAGTGCCCATCAACAGTTAACAAATAAATAAATGATAGTCTGCTTAATACAGAAAGTTAATATTCAATAACTTATGCTCTGTCTATTTTTGAGAAAGATTTAAATTATTGAATAGTACATGATTTGAAGAAAAATGTTTATAAGAATTTTTCATCTAATTTTTGCAACATAAATTTTAAATTAAAAAAATCTATATTCTATCATATTTTATCACTTTTTTCATATATGGGTACTTGAGAAATTATTAATCTACTTAAGTTATTTTATTTCCAGATGTGACCTATTTTAGCATCAATTTAAATATATAATTAATATGTAATTCAAGCAATAGGTCTCAAGCTATCCAATTATTCAAGAAAAATGAAAATCTGGAATTCAAATGATCTATTTGATTTTTTAGGGAATATTAACTTTGTTGATTTAAAAAATATGCTGCTAATTAAAGCTTGTTTTCAGGACATGCACTTTTTCCTCACTTGTAAAGATAGTGTTATGGAAATTCAAGCAAGAATCTATTACTGGTGATGTTATGGGAAATTCAGGAAATGAAGACAATTTTTGGTTCTAATATGTACAAAGACTATGAAAACACTGGATACATTTAAGAGTATGAAAAATTAAATGGTGCATATTGACAACTTTAGGAATTTATTTGAGTAAAAATTGACTTGAATTAGGAATCTTTCAGTCTAACAAAGAAAAAGGAACCCTGAGAATCTGTACAAAATGGAAGACTTTAATAGGCAGAAGAAACAGGAATAAGAAAGTTATTGGAAACAAACAAACAAACAAAAAAGCTATAAAGGTGTCAAGCATGAAGATGACAAGGTTGCTTTCCATCAGGCAGATTGCTAGCAATGCCTCACTGGCTGGTTTAAAATTTCATTTTGGGGAGTGCTGAAATTGTAATTAAGTCTTATTTGGATGGAGTGGGTCTTAATACAACCTCGTTTTCATCCCATGGTCTTGTTTTTAACAAGAGTATGATAAGGAGGTGTTGGAGCAAAGGAATTTTCCTCAAAACATCAGATGAATTAGCATCTGAAAAAGATCAGTTTAATTGTGCATGAGGGAGTTACAATGATTAAGTAATTCTCACTTTCAATGGGAGAAATCCAGGTTTAAATTTTCCTCTAAGGAATGAAGTAAGGGTAAAACAGACATCAAGAGGAGAGGAAGTGGGGTTTCACGGGACAAAGAAGGAATGACTATCTTTTCTAGGAAAGTAAAGATAAGTTTTTTAGACAGAGAGGATGTCTTTACAGATCAACTTACATCTGGATTATAACCTTCCCAAACTACATTTGCTAGTCAATAATGGCCAGTTCTTTGATCAAGGAAATTGTAGAGAGTTGGGGGAAAGGAAATCACCTCTCCTAGTTGCCTTTAGGGTTGCCATTAACTTCATCTTAAAATAACCAGAATGTGCTTTGTCAGAAGACGAATTCTGAGAGACTTGGGGTGATCTGCTTCAGAAGAAGTTTATCACTCAAGACAATTATATTAACTTAGCATCAAGGAGAAACATGAATAAGAGAGGAGGCAAACAGAGCATCAATGGAACATGAAGAGTAAATGGAACAGAGAGGGAGGCTGAGGTTTTCCAGGAAGATTAGATAGTCACTGTAACACAGGGATGTAGGGACTGGAAAAAGGAAGTTCAAAAGGACATAGAAGAGAAACTGTCACCAAGGTGGCAGGAGCTCCAGGAGAATTCGCCTTTAGTGAAATAGAAGGTACAGAATTTTAAAAGTGAAGTTAAGAGATTTGGCAAAATAAATCTTTCGTAATTTGGTAATCCAGATTGTAGCAATTGAGAAGTAAATGGGAGAGGGACATACTCAGAATTAAGTAAAGATTTTAGTTATGGGTGCTTTGTTTTGTCTGATATATTTTTGTGTATATATATATATGTGTGTGTGTGTGTGTGTCTATATATGTATGCACATATATACACATATGTACACATACACACATATGCATGCATATATATGCATGCATTCATATATACGTATATGTATGCCTAGGTGATAAAGTCATTTGAATGGAACATGGAACTCTGGCAAATGGAGACATTTTTTAAAAAAAGAAAGTAAATCATACAAGGTTAAATTGTGGGGTAGAAGTATTTGCCACCCCAAAATATAACTCTTTACCTTCAAGATCATTTTTTTAAAACTGCAGACATAGGAGAGGCTCTAAAAAACAGCAGACATTACCTTTTTACAAGAGAAATCTCCATTTATAAAGGGCATTTATGTTAAAAAGGAGCCCTGTATGGGAAACAGAACTATTACCAGTGATAGCTTTTTTATCTGTGAGACTTGTCTGCATGGCCGGGGGTGGGCATGTATGGTGACAAACCTAATTACCTATAATTAAGTATAATTATAGGTAAAATTATAATTATAGGGAAACCTATAATCTACTTATATTGATCAAAGATAACTAGTAGGAACCAATAAAGAAGTTAAAAAATGTATTTATTCTTTGACCAAAGAGGGAGATGTATTTTGATCAGGAGCTTCCTTAACCCTCTTTGTCCAAAGAATACATTTCTTTAGCCATTCCTGCTTTATTAGCTTTATTGTATGGGAAGAACCTAGGCGATAATGGTAACTTGATGAAGTTCGTATTTAAGGTTCAGATTTGAGTTATCTCAGGGAGTTCATTCATTTTTTTTCCTAGGTATGTCCCCTTATACATATAAAATAAAATTCTGTTCATTTTTCCCCCATTAATCTAATGTTTACTACAGGGAATCTGTCAAGACCTCAGAAGGGTAAAGGGAAAATTTTACTTCTTTACAAGGTTAAGGTTAGGAATACCATATTCAGAATTCAAATCTGCTCCTTCCTGTAACTGTTAAATGAGTTATCTGTTAAATTTTAATCCTTGCCAGTCAAAACAGGATGTATTGTTTAGTTAAGACTATGTCCTTCAATCTTATGAAATTTTATTAGATTGAATTAAATACATGGTTTCTCAATGTCGACATAACAGAAATTGTAAAGGAGTTGTTAGATGATTCTCAATATTAATTTGGTTAATGAGAGCATATTTGGAAGCTAAATTTCTGACATATGTCTTATGTATCTTATTTCATTAGAAAAAATTCAAGATTCTTTCTTTTTATACAGGTGTATTCTAATGGACACTATTGTTCTATTATTATAAATGGATAAATGATATTTAAATTTTTAGACAAGAATGACTTCTTTTTTTTCTCTTCATATCTTTCCCTTTCTATTTTCTAAACATTACTCTGAAAAATTTATAGAAGTTAGCATTCAATGCTCTGATTCTTTTGATTATCTTCAATGAGAGTGATTACTATTTATTTCAAACCTGAAACTTACATTTTTCTACAGAAATATGTCCTTGAATCTTTATTCTGAGTTTGTTTTCTTTCATTTATATTATTATCCTGTCAGTTTTATTCAGCTGTAAATAGAGACTGAAGCTGAAAACACATGATTGATGAACATTAGTTTTGGTAATTCATGTACATTTAAATTTCTTATACAGTGAAGATAGCGTAAGAATTGCTATTAAAACTCATTGAATGCATGTTAGAAAATGTTTTTGAATTTTTAAATAATTCACAAGCAAGATCCATGCTTGTCAAACAAATTTCTTTCTATGACAAGACAGTCTATGTCGATAGCAAGAAAGAGCCAGTATGATTCATCTTGTCTCCAGGAAAGAAATCCCTTTTCTTCCAAATGAGGCATTTTCATTTGTCAATGACAGCACTAAGTGTGGTAGAGATAATGTTACTGTTGTGAGGCATTCTGCTGGACAGGAACTTAAACACAATGATTAGCAATTCATAATTTAATATTGATTCTGTAGATATTTCCCGCTTCTTCTGCCAGTCTGCTTGATCCAATCTAATATCTTAGCAATGGTTTAGAAAATAGAATTGAAGCCTAAATATAACTTAATTAGCTAAAAATTGAGAAATTGGAAAATAATATTGTACTTGAAAACAATTTTAAGAAGAATCTTTGGAAAGCAATGCAGGCACCATCTTCCCTAAGAAACTATTCTGATCTACAATTATGGATAATTGGTCTCTCCTGATGTGTTAATCCAGAACAATGTGTCACCTCTATCTTGAAAGATGGTGTACTTAACAGTTTGTCTCTTTCATTTAAGTGACAGCTCTTGGAAAGTGGTTAATGAATTATATATTTTTGAACCTCCAATAATGCATGTTTGAACTTAATAAATTATACTGAATAAATGATGCTGAAATTTTATATAATGTTTGCTCACAGGTGTTTATTAGTTTCAAAAGAGGAAGTAATATGTATTAGAGTTCAAAACATTTATAAATTTTGTCAAGTCATTGGGAAATGAATAGTCAGGTTGCCCTTTTAATCAAGGAGATTAAAAAAAAAACAGATATAAATGAAAGAGCAAGAGCAAATTGTACAACTACTGAGAGAACACTCGAAGAGGAAATGTTAAATACAAAGAACTTAGGTGGGACTAATTTAAAGAAGATTATGGAGGGTCACTTCAAACACATGGTGATGTAAGTGAAAGTAAGAAAACATTAGGTTGACTATTAGGTTCTCCAGTAGGTGACAGCTGATAGGTTTAGGGCACAAAAGCATTTTCCTCAACCCTGGGTAGGTCTGAAAATTAAGTTGACAAGATAAATTAACATAAGAAAAGGACCCATATACTATGGTAGGAGACCTTTTCCCTGACCTCAATGCAAAAGTTAGTCTGCTAGGAATTTCCCACGGTAATAAGGAGATTGTAGCTACGTCATGTTATCGTACTACAGAGGATGTAGCTATGTCCTATTCTACAGAGACTGCAGCTACATCCTGTTATTGTGACCAAGGACAAGCAAGCATAGCCTCTCTACTCTTCAGCTGTACATAACTGAGAAGAGTAGTCGGATATGAATCTTTACCTCAGAGTATAAAAGGAGCTCCTCTAAACCACCCATTGCTCGGCTTTGGGTAACAATACCCCTGAGCCAGCACCAGTGCTTGCAATAAAGTGCTATTTTCTCTACATTTGAGTGCCTGGTTGACAGTCTTCTCACCATCTGCAGGCTCAGTCATAACAGTCCTATCAAATCTTTGTAAGTACATGAGAGCTAAGGATAGTTTTCACCAAAATATTCAGACAGGCCTCTGTAAGATGTCCAGAATAAGTTTACCAAGACATAACATTTTGGCATGTAGATTACATCAAGCTAAGGTCAATGAAATCTCCATAGGCTTCAAAAGAAACCTTAAATACTGAGGAGAATGATAATTGACTGTACATTTCAGACACAGGGTTACCTCCAGAATTAATCTTTCTATTAGACAAAACTGGCAGGGCAAACATGTAATACAGAGCATCTGATTTTCAATCACATGATTTACCTCTTCTCTCCTGAAGCCTCAGACCCTTATCCCATTCATTAACACAAATTAAAAGCCCTTAATTTGTCTTGTTTACTCTGCAACTTGCAGTCATACCAATTTTCAATACATATGCAATTAATTATGTGTTTTTTCTTGTATTAGCTTGTCTAATGTTAATTTGATTGCTCCACTGGCCCTAAAAGAACCACAGAGAGATAGGAAGAAATTTCCTCTGCCCTTTCAGATCCTTCACAAGAAAATGAAGGCAGAATGAGAAGGTTTTTATATCTTTAGGCAAGTAAGCAATATATTTATGAAAAATTGACTGCAAAGGGGTATTTGAGCTAGGAGTAGTAAATTATGAACACATAACTGAAAAGATAAGGTTAGTTTAATAAGTTTGTACAAGTTTCTTAGTTCCAAATTTCCTGTCTCTGGTGATAGCACCTCCCTCCTGGGTATGAGGAAGTCACCTCTAAAATGAGTGTTTAAAACCATCTGCTTAAGATATTCCATATGCATAGGTGCTATATTTTCAGGTAACATGTCCTGATTTTTACTAAGACCTGGTGAGCATTTGGATTTGAGTCAAATTGTATTGTGAAGTTTACTACTGAGACTTTTGAACAAGTTTTGACATGATTTGACATCATTTTGAAAATTCTTTACTGTTTTGTGGAAAATAAACTTTACTGAGTAAGGAATCAGGGTGTCCAATTAAAAGGTGGTTACTAGAGTCCAGGTGGCTGGACACAAATGGTAAAGAAATAATGAGAACAGCCAGAGTCCATAGGTGTTACATTGGTGAAGCTGAAAAAAATTAGTTACTCTTTAGATAAGAGCACAAATAAGTAAATCAAAGACGATTCCAAATATTTTGGCTGGAGCAACTACGTCATTACTGTTGCCATTCCCTCATTAGTCTTATGCTGATCTTCCAAATAAAGTAATAAATTTATATCTGAAGAAAATATTTATCTAATAAATGACAGAAATATTTGTCTTAGTTATTAAGATTGTGAGTTCTAGGAAGGAAATTGCATATTATCTTTCTGTAGCAAATTATGTGATGAAACAATTCAGTCTTGCCAATTTTTTATACATGTTACTTAAAGACAAGATGATCATCTAATATGTTACAATGCAACAAGCACAACTTTTTATCTTTGAATTTTGTTATTTTGTGTTATATATTAAGAAATATTTATTTGGTCTTTGTCCACTGTTCCGAAAACATAGCTTCTAAAACTTTCCTCAGTTCCCATATAAAAACCATAGTGCCGTCCTTTGTTAGTCTATTTAGTTTTATTTTTAGTTTCTGGAATATCTTAGGGGCATGAAGGTGAGGTGTTTTGTTATTCATACCCAGTTTCTTCAACCAAACTTGCTTTTATGTTAATAAGGTAACAGGCAGCTTAGAAAGTTCCTAAAATATGGACTGGTTCCAAGGAAGTGACACTATAGTTAGAAGTTTACAATTTTAGCCCAAACCTCTTACCCACTAGAGGGAAGAGGAATTGAAAGTGAATTAATCACCAATGGCTACTGATATATTTAATTATACATATGATATGAAGCCTCCATAAGGGAATTCAGAGAGCTTCTCTGTTGATGAACACTTGCTGATACTAGGAAATTGGAGTGACAGGAGAGGGTAAGGAAGCTCCGCATCCTTTCTCCATACCTTGCTCTATGCATATCTTATATGTGGCTATTCCTGGGTTATCTCCTTTATAATAAACAAGTAATCTAGTAAGTAGAATGTTTTCCTCAGTTCTATAAACACTTGTAGCAAAATAATTGAACATAAGAAGGGGATTATGGAAATATCTTGTTTATTTCAAGTTAGTCAGAAGCACAAGTAACAACATGGACTTGTGATTGGCTAGGGGTGGAGCAGGAAGAGGGCAGTCTGTGGGACTGAGCCCATAGCCTGTGGAGTCTGATGCTAACTGCCAATAGATAATGTTAAATTGAGTTAAATTGTAGAACACCAACTGGTGTCACATAATTGCTTGATTCACAGTAGAAAATAATCAAATAGCTAATAAAAAAAAAACACCCTGCCTATTTTTTTAGCTTATCAGAAAAGCGTAAAGTAAATTACAGTGTGATACTAATGCACAGACCCACCAGGATGACTAAAAGAAAAAAAAACAGACTATGTATTGCTGGTGAGGATGCAGAGCAATCAGTCTTCTCATGCATTGTTATTATGAGTATAATTTGATACAATTACTCTTGGAAATCATATGTACTAAAGGTAAACTTACATATAAGCTATGATTAACAATGCATGTCTGGTAGCAAAATGAACATTTTGAGTGCTTAGGAAACTACAAAAATGTACAAGAATTTCATAACTGAAAATAACCTAAATATCTATCATAAATATTATTTACTATTATACCATAATAAGAGTAAACAAACTATGTTGTATGTAATAAAACGGATGAGTCTCAAACAAAATACTCATCAAAATAAAACCGGACATTGTGAATCTTCAGTGTTAGATGCTGGAATGTGGTCATTTTTGTTGAGGAGGTGTTTTCTTCTAGAAGATGGCACTCTTTAACTCACTTTGTTCTGGAGTTCTGTATACTTTGGGGAATGTGTTCATTTTGTGACTATACAAAAAGTTATCTTAACATATTTGTTTACCTTTTTGATGTATATCATAATTATAGTTACCATTCCATCTGGCGTAGTTACTATAGTCTGTGCAACCACACTCCTTAAGTATCCTTCAACAAAACTACCAGTGCTTTATTTAGCTTCTGTTAAAATCCCTAATGTTATGTGCCTAAAATAGCCAGAGAAACCATTTAAAACAATATTTTTTTTCCAGTGATTGCCCGTATAAGTATGAATCAAAGTTCTTTACTGAAGTTCCTAATTACCTCTCTAATCTTAGTTACTGGTGATCTCCTTTGGTCTCTGTTCTTTCAGACACTTATTTATTTGCTATATTTCAGATGCACCAAACACAATCATGTTCAAATCATTGTACTCATTTCTCCCACTGAATGAAATATTCTTACTTCTATAGGCTGCATAGTCCACAGTATTATTTTAATCAAATATCTTTTCAAACTTCACCTTCCTAAAGAGAGACCCTCTCTTGTTATCAGATGCAATAGATCCATTACCTTGGAAAGTGTTGGCCAAAGGACATAAACCAACTTTTCTTGCAGCAGGATGGGTTTATCACTTGCAGCAAGTAAGGCAACAGTAATAAAGTTCTCACAACTTTGCCTCCCCAGTGCTTTGTTTAGGGAGATTTTATTGAGTCTCAGTTGAGGAAGTAGGCAATTGGTCAGCTGGTTGCTGGAGAAGATTTCAAGTCTACTCATGGGAATCAGGTTTCATGCTTCGTCATTCTAGTTCATACATCACTTGTTCAAAAAATTGTGTCAAAACTTCTATTCTGGGCAGCGATTTTAGTATGAAAATGAAATGCGGTTGCCTTTAGATGAGACTTTGCCATTCTGAGATGTTCTGGCCATAGAATGGTTCAGAACCATTTAGTCTGGTCAAATATTTTCTTCACCTACTTTCCTCGGGAGTTATATACCTATTCTATTGCTAGATTTGCATCAGCCATGCCTCAAAGTTCATTATACTATTAGACTCTCCTATTGTTGACCTACTGGCATTCTATCAAATCTAAAATAAGCACCAGTATAGTCTTATTCTTCAACTTGATTTATTTTTCCTGTAGTATTTATTAGTACGTGATGTATTTATAATTTTTTTGTTTGCTGTTTGTCTCATGTCTGTTGATATGAAATAAATATTGAGCTATGACTGTATTTATTTTTCTCACTGATGTATTCACATTGCTTTGAAGAGTATTGGTCATATATGTCTATGTTAGGTGTTGAATAAATATATTGACTGGATTAATGACTATAAAATACCACATAGAGATAATAATGTTTTTTATGAAGTTTGATATGGTCACACAATTAATGATCATTCACTATAACGTGTGTGTGGACTCTGGGGTAATTGTATATAAATATGTATTCACATGTATGCATGCATGTATATGTGTTTGTATATTTGACTACTTTTATTTATCATCTATATATCTATATGCTGTTATAGTAGTTATTATTCATAGGGAGATATTTCAAACATTTCCAGAAATGAATGTTTTCTACTTAGTCAAAGGACTTAGAAAAGATTGGAGACAGAAAAGGCATACAGGAAAACAGTCAAATGGAAAATTTTCTAGAAAACTTTTTTTTCTGAAATGTATGAATCTAAAGGAAATGGAGTTATTGATATAATAGATATAAACTTCTATTTGTTTTTTTTTAATATTTAGCATACACAAAAGCAGGCACACACATATAATAACATATACATCCTAAGTCATCATAATGCTTAAGGGAAATTTTAAAGCTCTATAATTTTTCCTAGGATCTCCAACTCAGGTCAGACCATTACTTAAATTCCTGTAACTGAGGGACAGCATAAATAAATTTATAGATTTTTATTCTTCCTTAAATATTTCTGCATAGCATTTTATTTTTATCATTGTCATTGTGATTATCCTTTTCAACCTTCTGTAAATATCTGCTGTGAATTGAATTTCTGCTCTCCCTAAAATTCCCAAAGTGATAGCATCTGGAAATAGGCACTTGGAAAGCAATTACATCATGGTGGTGGAACCCTCATGAGTGAGAAGTATGACTTTATAAGAGATAAAAGAGCATGCAAGAGTGATTGCCTCCTTTATCTTTCTATGCTTTTCACCACGTAAGAAAACAGCAAAAAATTGGCCAACTGAAAACCAAGAAGTTAGCACTCACCAGACAGTAGATCATTCAGCATCTTGGTCTTGGATTTCCCAGAGTTCAGATAAATAAGTATTTGTTGTTTAAATCACCCACTCTATGTTAATCTCCTATAACAGACCAAACTAAATAAGAATATATTTTTATATAAAATATAAAAAGAATGCATTATAATCTCATCTTCACTTTGCCTATTATCTAACAGTGCATACTGAAGATACTTAGTGAATATTTGCTAAAATTACTAATAAAAATTTGCAAACATTAATTTGTATTGTGTCATGGTCAAATTTCTTGTGTGGTCAATTTTTTTCTTTTAAATATTTTAAGTTGTATTGAGTTCATTTGTTAACTGATCGTAACTTATATATCCTAATACTATATTTCATCATTTCTACTTTTTACTCATTTATTTTAATTAAACCATTATAGTATCATTAATCATGGCAGTTTCATTAAATTTCATGATCCATACATCAAAGTAACATTAATACATGGACATTTTACTTCAGAGCTGAAGAGAAAAAATAGATTCAAACTTATAAACTAATAGCTACATATAATAGATTAAAGATAAATATGAAATTTCTATTGAAGTTCTTAATACACTGCTTAAATTTGCTACTTAAATTGGAGTACATAAACATCCTTATGGGTAATCATTACAGAAAGAATGCTTTCCATAAGTAGTGTAAGAAGAAAAGAGGAAATTATGTTTGACTTGACAATGTGAAAAACATGGATGAAAACCTGTAGTTTTAATAGACTTAGTCATTTTTATGTAACATAGGCACACATCATAAACCTAATTTTTACAAAATATGAGATGCATCAACTTATAATGATCATTGAAATTGATATACAATTATGATTTTTTTAATTTAAAGTGAATTTTCAATGTAGTACTTAATTTTTAACAAAGTACTTGAAGGAAAACATTTTTTTCCCTATTACTCAAAAATGAAAGTGAAATACAATTTGCAAACACCACAAAATCTTTCGTATAAAATATATTTTAAAGAAGCTCAGATACCCCCAAAATAAGATTGTGTTATTACTGAAATTGACATGAGTTATAATGTTGCTTTTTTAAGTTTCAGTTTAAAGAATATTCTGTTGACTTTCAAGACAGCACTAAAATATATATATATAAAGCATCTCACCAAAATCTGAGTTCATTTTAAACACACAGGATCTACAAATTATAATAGAAAGATTATTCTCTTTTAATAGTAGATTTATACATAACACAGACATTTTCCTTCTCAAATTTTAATATTATATCCAGAAAAAAAGTTTTAACCAAAATATCAAGATCTATTAAAACTTGACATTGATTTACCTATGAATTCAGTTCCATATATTTTTCTTAATTGCCACTTATTTCCAAAATAAATAATTTTCCTGGTCTATATGTAAATTACCTGCTAAAGTGTACTTAAAATGTTTACTACTATAACTTCTTGAATGTGTAATCACATTATACTGCATTGTCTTAAATTTCAAATGATTTTTGTACACATTTATATTTTAATCAAAATTTCACTATCTGGTAAGAAAATTAGACACCTCTCTCTTTTGGTGGCTATTCTTTTCCTTCTTACATTTCTATTCTTCATCAATTGCATTATTTGGGACATCAAATTTTATCTAGAATCTTTCCAGTCCCGGATTTTAGTGTACTTTGAAGTAAAGCTTTAAAGGCAAAACCGTTTTCTATGGTATCTTTGGTTCTGTAAAGCTTTTGTTTTTAAATATATTGGTTTTAGATTTAGAAGATATGTACATATACACACATAAGCACACACAAACATGCACCCATATACATGCACATACATATGTATTCATACACATATACCATATACACCATCAGGACAGAAAATCAAGTAACATAATGATTTTACTACTAGACTGGAAAATTATCTAATATTTAATTGCATAACTTAAATGTTTGTATATTATATATAAAAATATACATGTGTATATGAAATAAAAAAATTAGTGTAGCTATTAAAAGCATTTTTTTAATCTAGGTACTCTTTTGCCTTGAGTTCTCTTTGTAACACCAGACAGTACATTTGTTAAGAACTGGAAATACTTATTTAATAAAGATAAGATTCTTCAGAATGTTTTAAAATTTTATTTCTTACTTTCATGAGTAATATGCTTTCCTGAGGGGATATTGTATCTAAGTTATATAAATTGCCACCTTTATTAAGTTGGTCTTCCCTTAGGTAAGATTAGAAAATAATTTCTGTGCAAATAGCAAGGATTTCCCTCTAGGTCCATGATTTCATCAGAGTACAGGAAGGGTTCATTCCCAAAATTTATATACAGCTAATGTATACTGGAAACCCCAGAGAATGGAAAGTGTCTGTTACAAAATGGAAGTGGTATTCAAAACAGAACCTTACTTGTCTGATAACAAGCCTAAATTTCCTTCTTATCTGCCATAAATTTCAGAATTCAATTAAATATTGAAATGTAATAACAAACACACCAGATGTGCTGTATGCTCAGGTTTTCTCTTTGTTCATGAGCTATGGAGCTTTCAATCTCTATATTTTCTTTTCTTCTCAATATTCCCCTATCAATGATTTTGAATATTTAAGATGACTCAAACTGAAAATTGGTAATATATATATTACATATGTAAGTGTACATATATATATTATACTGCTGAGTTTCTATATATTTACACATATATAAAAAAAGCATATTGATTCAGTTAGAAAGTAATATTTGTGCATAGTTTAATAGAAAAAACAAATCATTACTAATCTAAAAGATTAGTAAAATCCCTGGCTTCCACCTCGTGATGTAAAAAGCTTTTAATATGAAAAACCTGGGTGTCCACTACTCTTCCAATTTTCTTGGGTTAATCTCCTCTACATTTAATAATTTTTTCTTAAGTAATCTCCTCTCATAATATGCAGAGGAGAAAATTTGGTGTCAATCCTACCCATCAAATTGCCTCAAGGATGTCTGCAGCATTATTACTCTTCTGTTGACCCTACTGACCTCTTTGAAAGATAAGGCTCCCCTTTCGATGATTCTCCCCTAATAACCAATAATAAAAGGTACTCCTGAATAAAGGTGCTTCACACTCTTGTGTGAAGCAGATTTTAAATGCAAGTGTAATGTGTATGAAGATGGAGGGCAATACGTGAAAGCATTATACAAGTGAAAAATAGAAAATGTATTCCAAACACTTTCAGTCCAAAAGTGCTTTTGTACTCCCCACTGCACCATTGTTTTCTCACCCAGGACATGCTTCTTCTCAGTGACTGGCCTCTGATGATCATAAATTACCTTCCCTCTGCCTATCTTATAGCTACTGGTTTCCCCTGCTATTACTTCCTATTTACTCTTTCCCTCTTTGGAAGCCCTTAAAAAAAAGAGAAATTTATAGCACCTTGCCACCATTGTAACAACAATAACAAAAAATTGTGATATATTTCTATGGAGTAGAGCTCTGTGGTCAGAGAGCAAATGATAGCCCCAATATTTAAGAAGAGAAAGTGTTTTCAAAGAAGAGCAAAAGTCATGTACTTTCTTCAAATAATAAACTAGATACCAGTAGGTGTGGTTTTACTTGAATAGCTAAACTATTGAAGACTGAGTGTGACTGGAACGACAGTATTAATGTTGAAGTCTGCACATTTTGCTGATTCTTTCTCCAGAAATCCCTCCAGATAGTCACTAAAAAGTCATAAATGCACCCTAAGAAGCGTTCATCATGGTGTAGACCTGGTAACATCAATCATGCCAAAAGGGCAAGAGACAATACACTTCTCTGCAACCTCTAATGTGGGACAAATACTTCAGTCTGCCCTGGGACATGCAACAGTTGATAAACAACTATTGCAACAAGTAGAAAGAAACAGAAAGGATATGAGAATCTGTTCTGAAAAAAGAAGCAATATTACATACTGAACCCATGACTGCAATCAGGGTTGATCAGAACTGAGGAAGCCACACCTTCTGGATGCATGGCACTGGTCTAACACTGAGCCAGAAAAGCATATTGTGCACATATCTAGCACCTAAGCTCAACACCCCCCACTCCCACTGTGAAACTGAGATACTTCTTTTAATAAGTAACAACAGAATACTTATTAGAGTGGTTAGGAGAAGAACATATCCAGGCAGAGAATGATCGCAAGGTACAGAAAAAAAGAAATACCCAAAACTCAATTCAACATAAAATGGTCTTCCCAGCTTCATTCCACATTAGATACAAATATCTATATGAATCTGAAAATTTTGATGCACTACGTACAAGCATAGGAACACAAATCTTTAACTTAGTCCATCTCTTAATGAGATTAACACTAACCTACGCAATAAACATGTAGCCAAAGGAAAATGTGCTGATTTTCAGGCATAAAACCTCACTTTTACTCTTCTGTAAGATATGTTAGGCTTTAAAGAGAACATTAAGAGACATATGAAAAGGAAAGAAAATCATCATAATCCCACAAAAAAATCAACAAGCAAACTTCAGAACAGATTCATATAAGACATAAAAGTTGGGATCATTTAACAAGGAATTTAATACAAATAGGGAGAGGAGTGATTTCAGCAATATGGTGGAAAAGGATTTTCTAACACTCTTCCCCATGCAGAAACATTCATTGGTACAACTATCCACATAGTGAAAAGATGCAAGAGTTAAGATACCCATATAAGCGTTACAGCACCTGGGTGAGGCACAGGATGAAAAAAAAGATGCATTAAAGAGGGTAAGAAAGATAGTTTCAGATTACCTATATTACCCTTCTCTGAAGGCTGGTCAGAGTGCAAATGACTTAGTGAGGGAGTCTGTGATGTTACTGAAAATAACTTCTGCTTTATAGTGGTTAATATAAGCAGAAGGGTGATTAGCAATGATAGGCTCCTTCCATACAGGATTCTTCAGGAATACTTGTTTTATATTAGAAAATTGTACTCAGTCACTGGTCAGACAAAACCACAAGCACAGTCTTGAGAGTCAGATAAAATGTCCATAGTGAAAGGCCTGTTTTATGATATTTCTAAAGGCTGAGTGAGCAGTTATAAGTTCTGCCAATTGGGCTGAGTCAAGTATGTCCTTCATGACTATAATGGTGCCGGAGACCATGTGGTTGTTATCTCACAGCCCTCTAGCAAGCTGCATTACATACAATGGTGGCTCTGTCAGAGAAGAAAATCAACTCTCAGTCCATCTCAGACAGTTGTTCCCAAGGGGTTGCCCATGTGCCAGAAAAGGAAGAAGTGGAGTATTGCTACCATTTCCTCAAGATTGTTGAGCCCAGGGCTGTGTACCAGGGAACCCATGTTCTCCTGTAACTTGAAAAGAATTTTGACATTAGATTTAACCCTCTCCTAAGGTTCCAGTGTATTTTACTGAGAGACATTAATGACCAGGCAAAGTTTCCCCTGGAAGGCACTTCTAAACCAGGGCATTATAGGTACTTGAGAAGGGAGTAGTAATAGGTGGGTATTTGTTAGGGCCTCAGTTCCTAACTGAAACAGATAAGAGAAGTTAACACTCAAGGGGAATATTTGGGGTGTAGTTTCTTCAAAATTCCATAGAAAGCCAGGTAGATATATACTTGGTCCAGAGACTACAAGAGGCATAATCAGGTATGGCCAAGGATTTAACTAGAATGTGAATGCTGGTCAGACTTAAGTTAAACCTGTGGATGACAGCCTGTTGGACAGTTTCTAGACTATACTGTTAGGCCTTGCTATAATGGAAAATGGTAGACTTCATGTGTGATTATATATATATATATATGGTTAAAAGTGAGTGAAAAATTGGGAAAGTGTTGTCTTCAGAACAAATAAAGGACTAGTATGTGTGGTGCCTGAGTATAACAGGTGATTGTATGCCAAAGATTTGCTGTTTGACATCCAATATAAAGCTACTATTTATAAAATATAAGGAATGTACCCAACACAACAACAACAAGAAGAAACTTATTTTGAAAATGACAAAGGACTCAAATGGATATTTCTCTTAAGAAAACATGCATGGCTAACAAATATTTGAAAAAATTTTCATCATCACTAATAATCAGGGAAAGGCAAATCAAAACTACAATGAGGCAATCCTAGTTAAAATGGCTTTCATCAAAAATAATATGAATAACAAGTATTATAGCCAAGGATGTGGAGTAAAGGGAAGAACTTGTACTCTGATGAAGGGAAGACAAACTGGTACAAATTATGAAAGAATAATACTAACTTTCATCAAAATAAATTTACAACTACCACATGATCCAGTAATTTAGTTATATATATATGAAATAAAATCACAACTCGAAGAGATATCTGCACACCCATGTTCATTTTCAGCCAAATTGTGGAATCAACAGTAATTATCTGACATAGATAAATGGATAAAGAAAATGTGTCAATATATACAATGGATTTTATTTAACCTTTATAAAACAAGTAAATAAACAAAACACCTGCCATATGCCAGACCATGGATAAGCCTGAAGGACATTATGCTAAGTGAATTAAACCAAGCACGGAAAAATAAGTAATACTAAAACTTACTTATGTGGAATCCAAAAATGTTAAATTTTTTAGAAGTAGAGAGTACAACAGTGGTACCAGGAAAATGTGGAGATATTGCTTAAAGTGTACAAATTTTCAGTTATGCTAAATGAGTAAGTCCTGCTATCTAGTATACAGAATGTTGATTATAGATAATAATGCAATATTGTATACATGCAATTAAATTTTGTCGAGAGTAAATCTTAAATTTTCTCACATATACACACAAAAGTAAACTATGTGAGGTGAAAAATATTTTAATTCATTTGATTGTGGTCATCATTTCAAATACATATGTCAAAACAAACATCTACTACACATATATACAATTTTTGTCAATTAAACCTCAATACAGCTGTAAAAACAAATATAACTGATATTTTATTGATTCTGACATAAAAGATGGACAGCATTCAAGATTAGGTAGGTAATTTTATCAGAGAAACAGAAGTACAAAAACAAATGACTGAAACACAAAGAGAAAAATGAATGCAAATCCAAGACCTACAGGAAAATATCTTGGTGTCTATTATGTGTAATTGGAATCCTAGGTGGAAAATAATAAATAATTAATTAAATTACTGAAAAAAAAAAACAACAGCACATATGCATGAAATTCAGAGAATTTAAACAGAATAATTTTTTTAAAAAAGGAAACAGAACTTACTTGTGCATATTTTTATCAATATTACTGAAAACACAAACTGATAATATTAAAGACAAATAGAAAAGATTTATTACCAAAACATAAACAAAAAACATCATTTCAGTCTGAGTAATATCAGAAATCGTGAAAGCAAGAATAAAATGTAATACGTTTAAAGGACTGAGTAAAAAAAGTAAACTGTCAACCCACATTCTATACATACTACAGTTTTCTCCAAAAAGAAGTCAAAATTACACAGTCAAACAAATAATGATTAATGAATTGCCAGAAGACTAACTCTACAATAAATATTACAAAAGTTGTTCAGGCAGAAGAAATAATTATGTAAGTTATCAGAAATTCAGATCTACACTAAAGAAAGGCAGAGCTTTGGAAAAGAACTATATAAAGGTAATTTAAAACTACCTTTTCTTATTTGAAATTGCTTTAATGATCATTGACTACTAAAAGGGAAAATTCTATCAATGTGTTGTGTGCTTATATCATATACATAACTGAAATGTTTGACAACAATGTCAAAATAAGTAGGAAAGAAGTGTTAGGGACATTCTGTAACAAATTCCGAACATGTGAAATGATCTAATGTCATTTCAAGAGAGTTTCATTATTTGAAAATGCACACGCTATAAAAATATGCACACTTTAAATCCTTGGGCAACTAGTAAAATAAGGTTTTTATTAAAAAAAAGTGATATAAATAATAAATGGATAGAAGAGATAAAATGTAATCATAAAAAATCCTTAAGTCCAGAAAAGGCGGAAACATGAGTAAAAAACAAACAGAGAGAAAACAGCTAAAATGATAGATTTTAATCCAAATATTTTAATAATCCTTTTAAACCTGACTGGCCAAAATATATTATAAAATAAATGGTTCAATCCTGAATGGCAAACAGTCTTTTATATAATTTCCACCATTTATCCCAGGTAACTAAACACTGATCTATTCAAACTTCAACAAGTCTTTGAGTCCTTGACCAATGAGGTGGGCCCACCTCAATCCCAGAAGGTACGTAGTAACTGAGTAAAATGATCACTGGTAATATTAGTTTTCTTTACTTGGTTCTTACTAATGATATGACAGAATATCTATTGCAAGATTTTCTTGTGCAAAAAAAAAAAAAAAAAAAATCAAATTTCTTTTAAGCATCCTGATCTTCTTACCTAGAATATGAATGTATTTTTGGTAAGAGTTTAGTTAAGCTACTCATGGTATTGCTGTTTCAGTTTCTGTTTAGCCAGGAAGCCTGTAGAAACCTGAATATGACACTAACTTCCTCATACAAGTACACCCTAAATAACATTCCCCAGAAATAAGCACAAGCTCTCCCTCCACACAACTTCTCACACAGCACTTATGAGCAACAGTGGTAACCACTTCCCAGGGCCTTACTCTGGAGCATCCCAGATATTGTAGTTTACCAAAATTATGTTCCTTTTGGTTTAAGTTGATCAATTCAGCCTTAGCCTGGGAACCCTAAACTACTCCACTCCTGAACCCTAATGAAGACACGTGTCCCAGGTCCTACTTCTCTGCACTCTGCTCTGACTTCCATTGCAGTTCCTTGAAGACTGTGACTCCTGGAGGTCCCTTAAGGCTTTGTACTTTCCCTAGTACCTGTGATTAATAAACTTCTCTGTTTTAATTACTCCTGTGGTCTGTCATTGAACCATCACAAACCATTCAGTTGAGCTCCAACTGACAAATGTTAATTTAACCAAGTTGTAACAGTAGTATGATAAGTCCTTTGTTCTGTGTTATGTACCTGGAAAAGTACCTGTGGTTGAATGCTTCTGTATTCTAGAAGGCATGCAATAGGACATTTGTCATAAAGCTAGGAAAAACTGCTAGCTTACTAATAGTAATAAAAATCATAATAAAAACGAATTTTAAAAGACTCTTTGGATATATCCATCTTTTTCTTGGTTTCTTTTCCTTTTTTTTTTTTTTTTGTTGAGGTCACTTTCTTCTAATCTCTACAATATCCTTAGTGTACAAATAAGAAAAGTAAAGATCAGAGAAATTTTGTAATTTAGCTAAGGAAACACAAATAATATCTTAGAAATTTCCCTTAAATATAGCCCTCTCCATCATATTTTTTTTTCCTTAGGCTCACAATTCTGAATCAATGTAATATTTTTTACAGTGATATTTATATTAGGACTAGGGGAAAAGATCAAGAGGCTGTTTTTATTTCAGATTTTAAACATGCACACTTATCCAAGTGAAGGTATCTTTGCTAGTGCACTGGTCCATTCCAGTATTGAGGAAAAAATTAAAAAGTTAAGAAATACAGCAAAACTGGTCAGTTGCCTTTTGCAGGCACAGTTCACATATATCCCAAGGACCCAAGTTTATATCCTGGGATCAAATGAAGAACCAAGATGAACAACTAAGAAAAATAAAGTGTTTCTTCCTCCTCTCTTTTCCTGCCTGCCTGTCAGCTTGCCTACCTGTCTGTGCTTGCCCAGTTCCTGCTTACGCTTTTCCTTTAAAAAGTAAAAAGAAGAAAGATGTTAAGTAATATTACCTTAATAGTCCCTTATGATTATTTACATATATATATGTATATGTATATGTATGTATGGCATGGTTTGGGATTGCTGAAGGAAACTTTCAGAGTTTTAAACCATTTAATTACTTTCCCTTTGGGACAGGATTAACACTGTGCAAATATTTTTTAAGTTATTAGTTTTATAAAAGAACGCAAGTTTAGAAAGCTGTCAAACTCTAGTCATTATCTATGTAGTGGGGGAAAGAAAAAATTTAAAAACTGCATTCATATAGAAGTTTGAATTTCAGCTCACCTGCTTACTACTCTTTTTACCTTTGATTTTTTAATATCCTTTGTTTAAGAATGGCATCTGTGGTATGATTTTAATAACTTACAACCTATTTAAATTATCCATATACTCACTCCAAAGTAGTTTAAACAAAGAAGTTTTAAACATCAGGCATTTAAAAAAGGAAAGATGCCTATTAATCAGGCTAATAGATTCAAGACAAGAAAAAAAGAAATGACACTAGATTCTCCAAACCCTTTTTCTTATTCCTAACCCCAGGTTGGATGAATCCTGTAGAAGTATACAGACATACATCCCTTTTGAGGTGGGTAGTTTTTAAAACAGGTTTTTGTTAATCGTTCCTTCTAGATTACATTTAGCTGCTTGTACTTGCATCATTTGAATCATGATAAATAGCACTATCAATGACATGTAAAATTATATACAAATTACATAGCACAACTTTCATGATTCCTAAATGTCTTTACCAACTTCTAGGATCAGATAATCACAAACATAATCTTAAGGAATACTTTATCTCACCCTGTGTGAGTTTAAATTTACTTGCATTTAAGAAAGGAGATCATATTTTTCTTCTTTTTTGAGTTTGTGTAGAAAGAAATATTTTAAGAGATATGACACTGAGAATCTTCTGGACTTCTGCATATTTTCAATCATTATTCCCAGGATGGTATGTGGAATCTCCATGTCTTAATTTCTCTTTTGTTTTAATATGTCTCCACTTTTGGAAACTAAATACCAAAGATGTGTGATTCTATAGTGACATGAAATTTCTCTTTATTAAATGACTTTATAATAATAAATAAAGTGTGTGTAGCTCTCTTTGGTGGGTCCTTAAATTATCCTCTTAAATGCTTTGTTTCTTTTTGTGAACCCAACAAATACGAGATGATGAAATTCTGCAGTGCATGAGTATGCTCTCTTTTCTACTTTGGAAAAATTTTCTAAAATTGGCAAATAATACCAATTTTACTGCAATACTGCAATTTTTAAAAGTCAGCAATTTTTTACATTACGTGTAAAGGGATATCTAGCTAATGATATACTATGTAATAAAACAATGGATTTTTTATAGACCCTGATAGACACCTTAGATAAGTAACTCCGGCTTAGTTACAATACCAAGCCATATAAACCAATGCCTCTTTCAGGGCACGTTGAGAGATTAATATTGCTTAGTTTATAATTTTTACTAGGAATACGCATAGTCACTTATGTAAGTATAGTATAACACAAGACCTGAACATCTGATTTCAATGAAATGTTGTATCCTTGGGAATACATACAAGCACTATTTTTATTCACTAACATGGGTTTGAGAACATCACTATTTCAACCATATTATGATGTTTATGTGATTTTTGAAGACTACAGAATATATCATTCATACAATTTACTGTTAAAAAAGTCCTGAGCATTCTTTATGTGAACACACACATACACAGACACACACACACACACACACACACACAGGCTTACTTTCTTAACTGCACAATAATGTTCCTTTTTTATCATAAATGCCTGTGTTCATTTGAGATAATTGATGATAAACTGTCAAAATTGATTATGAAAAAATATTAATTGAAAGGACATGTTATGATTAGGTTCCTGAAAAATTAGCCCCTGAGAGTAATGCTTGAGGTGCATGATATTTATTTGGGATCTGATCCTAGAAAGCACAGCAAGGAAAAATGGAAATGAAAAAAAGGACAAGAAACTGTGCAATAAAAAATTGTATTAAAATTTATTATTACTGTAGACAACTAGGTCTTAATCTCATGGAAACTCTGGTATGAGGCATTGTAGAATATATTCAGCACTGGTCCACCTGGGGTTAAGTAAAGAGAAAATGAGCTGCCAAATCTAGAACCTAACTGACTTCTGGAGTGTTAAATCCCATTACTTTCATCCTGTCTTCATTGGGTGGACCAGAAATGATTATGCAGCTAGAAAATGTCCTCAGACAAGGGCACTAAAGTGAGTCGAGGAAAAAGGTGTGACATTTACTGTGTCTGCTAAAGATATCACCATTTCCATACTCAGCTACACTTCCAGTTGCATCTCACATTAAATCAACAATATTCTTCTACTGAATCTACCAATTGGTTCCTGATCGTAATTTCTAACATAAATAATTATAACAAGGCTAGTGGAGAAAATTCACTTCTGGCTTACAGTGTCCAACCAGATTTGATAATTATAAATTTTCTTTACTACTGCCTAGTCTATATCATTCTTGCCATTAGCCAGAATGACTGATCATCTGAGTTACTTAGTTGGTGGGGTCAATCATATTTCTAACTAGAGAGTGTCTGAGACTACTGGATGTCATGTCCTTTCTAGACTGTGTCATTACACCAGATATATAAGCACCAAAGTTGTACCAGAGAAGCCTTTCGGTCTTTACACATATTTTCCTCTATTTCCTTATGTAACAGTAATACTTGCTATCAGGATAACCAAAATTGATTACTTCTCTCAGTACAATAACTCATTTCTTTTCCTACTGACTATGTGAGGAACTGAAAATATCAGTTTTCAGTCTAAGTTCTGGGAGCTCTCCTGTGTGCCCTGGAAGAAGCATTCCACAACTAATTACCAAGCCTCCTAACTCAAGACCTTCCTTTTCAAGGAAAGCACACATTTCCAAGTAGGTCAGTATTTTATTTTACTATTTGGTTCCTGGACCAATGCACACTATCTCTTAGCACCAAATAAGACTATTAGTATAATGTAGACATTGCATTTTGTGAAATAGTGCCCTGATCTTTCTAAATAGCATCCCAAAATTAGAATTTTAATTGAGTTTTTAAAAGGCCATTCCAATGGTTTATCATGAATGTATCTTCTGAATGAAAGAACCAGTGAATCCTTCAGTTGAGTCAGTGTGCATTCTTTCACCTTCTTCATGACAATGTCAGCCCCTTGGTAGCTGAGATACTCTTCAGCAAGATCCCATTTTAATGATTCAGATCATATATGATCTTTCCAAAAGTAGTGCTAATAGAGCAAATGTTGTCAGGGAAAAAGAAATTGATAGCAATAACATATATCAATCCAAGTGAAGACAAATCACTAACATCTCAAGTTGAAAGTGGGCTTTATAAATAACTCACCAAATGCCTGTTTGATCTCCTCAGGGAATATACCGATATGATATTGAAGACTCAGCAGTGATTTCTGCAGTTAATGTTTCAGATACTGAGCTCCTGTAGTAACTAGATGATCTCTGATAATGGCGAACCCAAACATTGTCTCCATTCTTGCCTTCATCACTACGTCATTTCATGGACCCACTCTATAATGACTAATGTGAATGAAGACTGACTTTTACTAGGAAAGTCCTTTCATAAACATGATGATTTAGTACTTCCTATATGGTGGTTGCTATTTAGAAGTCATTCACGGAGAATCACAAAAATACGTATAATTTGTCCCCTTCATTTAGCCCTTTCATGTGGCACTCCCCTTTGACATCCTGTCTCTGATGTTTGTTTTCTTTTTATAAGGCCTTGATTATTGAGTCCAGGTAGCCACTTCTCCCTCAAAAAAAGGAGATAATATTCAGTAGTATTCCTATTGAAAATATGTCTCCTTTCATCATTCTGTCAGAGGCAACATTTACTGGATATATTTAGTGGTTGTAGATCTTTTTCACCCTGTATCAAAATATTGATGATATTTCTAAGATTTTTACCCTCTTTTCTATGACCTGGACATTAAATCATGGCTGTGAGATCTTAGATACATATTGAAGGAAATACATGAGGAAAATTGAGATGTATAATATGATATCAAAGTTACATGCTTAGCTAATATAATTATGTATCTCAACCTGCTGAATCAAATCATGATTAAACAGTTACATCCTACAATGAATCACTGTTGCATCTGCCAGTTTGTAGGATCTGAAAATAAACAGTTCTCAGAGGGACATTTCCAATCATTTATCACCTGACATGCAGTGATGAGCCTCAGTTTTGGCTAAAAGCAAATCCCATTCATCTATTTTAGCAAAGAATAGTGAACTCTTTTAGGAATGATAAGGTCTGTGCTGTCTGTAACTCTCATATTTGGGACTCACTAAAGACTTTGTCCAAAGTCCTTATCTGTTACATGTATCACAACAGCTATTTAATGTTCTAGAGCATATGACCTAAGCATAGGGCAGAAGAACCATCTGGAGTCTACTTTCTTATTCTCCTTAAAATGGACAATATTCTAATTCATCCAATAAACCAACTAGAAATATTTCCAAGGGAACTACATGTTATCTTCAAAATGCCTAAAATTCTAATGGCACGACCACTTTTGAGGTGGTAAGTTATTCTTTATTTTGGAAAGAATGTTCCCTGGTGTCTCAGACCATAAAATCCTTGGCAGATCCCTGAACATAGTCCTTCCAGAGGAAAGGCAATAAATCTCTACTGCTGAAAATTTCAGTTGAATGCTAATATAATTTATTCTTTTTCTTTTCTTATCAATAGCCACATGCTAAGTTCAAGAGGTCGTACTGATAGTTTTTAGTAAAGAAATCACATCTGAAATGAGACTGTAATAGGCATCTGCAGTCAATTAAATTTTTCATGGTCCATTAAACTCCTCCATGGTCTGCATGGTCTGGGGAAGGCCCGTTTCTGTGAACTAAATTAGGTTGTTGACAGAGACTTTATGCTTTCTTTCAATTTTGCAAGGATGGTATATGACACTGTTTCTGATCTTGTTTTATGCACTGAGGAAAGGGACTAATGTTAGGAGATTCCACGGGTTTATCCACACATTGTTTTTTTTAATCCCGACAGTGAACATCTGCCAGGATTTGCTATTGCTCGCATGAACATTCTTTACACCAGTACATGATATATTTTTATTTATTTGTTAGCAATATAAACCATACTCTGCTCTTATTGGAAAATATTTAATTTACTCCTCAAAACACCTTGCTCTATCAACTTCTCTCCAGCTGTCTGGTGATCACACAGCCTCAGAAATAAAATTTTTGATTAGTGATTGGAGACCCTATATCCACCCTTCTCCATTATGTTGTCCTTCTTCATCCCTATGAGAAATGTTATGCTAAATTTTGTAGTAATTTTGCCATTGATGGTCTTTGTTTCATTCTATTCCATGAAAAATATGTTACTAAATTTTCCTTTTGCAAATAAATATAGTCACGGTGTAAAATTTCTTTGATTTGATCTTGGTTTGAAATTCATAGATTCGTAGAGGCAAAGTTGATTTTATCTCATTGCTGTTTATTATTAGAAAAATACTACAAATTATTTATGTTTTCAATGGACTTTCTGTTTTAGTCTAAATCTATTTTCTTAACTAAAGCTTTACAATATTTCTTGATATCTAATAGGAAAGACAAAGATCTTCTCGTCTTTTTTATTCATTTTACCAGTAAGGTGTATTCTTGACTGTCTGCTATTCATATAAAATATACAGTGACCATTTCAAATTGTAATAACAATTCTTGAAATGCAAATTACAATTTCATGAAATCTATAGACAAATTTATAGAGAATTATAAATAATATTCAGTTCCCCAACATGTGAATATATGTATACATACACTTAATGGTCTTTCTCAATTGAATAATAGAAAGTTTTATGGGTTTAAAATATAATTATATAATGCAATTAATTAATGAGGCATATGAATTATATAATTATCATATTAATTCATTATGTAAATAATTAATAAACTGCGACATGCATTAAAAAACTTTTAAAATAAACTCTTATAATCATTAAAAATGTGATGGATGTGTTATATTTTAGTATAATTGTATTTTAAAGGATCACACTGTATAAATTATTTTTTAGGATGAATAAAAACACATTAGCCTTTTGCATAATACTTTGTATTCATCAAAATTACTTAATTTTTAGCTCCTAATTTATCTGTAAGCTTTGAATAATTCCTGATCATACATGATGTAATATGCAATTAGTTTATCCACTTGATTAAAAGTAATCATACTGAGCACCCTAGACTTTTTTCCATATAGTAAAATAAATACTTTAAACATTTGACCATTTTGCCTGATATCTGTTTTAGGGATCTTGTTTGTCTGTTTGTAGATAGGTTTTATCAAGATGAATATTTCCCTTTTTTACTTAATTTGTAAAAGTTTCTTCTCTTTTAGAAAACCTTTGATTGATGTTATAGTCTCTTTTCTAATTGTGCAAAATTATATAAACTGTTTTTGTTATGTTAACTTTGCATATCCAATATAAAACTATTCTTCCACTGAAAATAAAGCTACTTTTCTTTCTCCCACCAATGCATTTGTAAACATAAAATGATCTTCCTAAATGGTGTTACATGAGAATCATTTTTGACATTAAATAATTTTATTCTTGAGATCAGCAATATTTACTGAATATTTTATGTCTGATAACTAGAAGAAAAATTGGAATAAATATAAAGGAATTTCTTTGCTTTGATGTTTCTAATATTTTCATGTAATTTTTATAACTGATTCTTATCTGTTTATTGAATGAAATTTGCTATGACAATAATGGCAGGTAAAATAGAATGAAGGACTTTTTAATTGACTAGTAGTTCCTTTACTTCTTTGGAATTAAAAAAAGTTCCCAACGCACTTCAGCTACTTTCAAGTGTTTTGCTTTTTTATTCTCAGATTTATTGAAGCATAGTTGACTCTTTATTTGTTTATTTGTTTATTAAAGGGAATGTGCAGTCAGGAATGAAGACCAGCAGAGGTAGGCCTGCAGTCAAGAAGAGATAGAATGAAGAAATGCTTTTCTTTAGTTACACATCTTCATTGTTTCCCTCTGCTCTGGGACAAGAACCTGGCTCCTTAGTATCTATACGAGCTGTGCATACTAAAGGTAGCTGGTCAAACAGCTACTCTACCAGGGTACACCAATAGCTAATTAAAATTGTAATTCCCTCCCTACCTCTCTTCCTTTTTCCTCCTTCCATCCCTTCCTTTCTTTTGCTGTGAAACTATTAAAGACCTACACTGCAGAAAATTTTAAATATAAAATGCAGTCATGTTAATTATATTCAAAATTGTATTAGTTTGATCTCAAGAACTTGGTCCTTTAATAGTTGCAAACTCATACTACCTAACCAAAATCTTCCTATTTCCCATAGCTCCAGTCCCTAGGAAACATCATTCCATTCTCTGACTCTGTTTTAATATTTTATATGTAAGTGAAATAATGTAGTACATTTTGTACATCCTTAGTGAGCTCACAAACACACATACATATATATATATACTTTGTAAAAGAAAAATCTGTCAAAATAGATGTATAACTTTTTACATATAAGCCTGTAAATATAGCCTATTAAACTCAATCAGTTTGTATCAATAGCCATATGCTTGAATGCACAAAATTCACTTTAAAACGATGCTCTCCTCTTAACAGAAGAGAATGTTCAGCATGCTATCAATTAAGTACTGTATTCTCTTCTTAATTTGAGGTTAATTATTTGTGGCAGGACATATGATGCTCAATGAAAGTTTATAGAATGAAGCAATTAATATTCTACCTCCATTAAAGTGATATTTTTTAGTAACCAAATATAATTATCATAAAATTAAAAATATGAAACTGTAAATATACTGCTAATATAAATTTAGGTACATATTTTTATTTTATGATTTAGGTTTTATCAGTTACTATTTTTGTAACAATTCTTTATTTAGGTAAAACTTTCATATGATGAAATTTTTATATAGTTGGTGTAATAGTTAAACTAATTTTAACATATAACATTTACATCACAATTCAGATATAATTTAATATATGCACTTTATAGATGAGTGGACAGGTTTAGTAGAAAACACTTAAATTAATATATAGATTTATCAAAACAGGAAATCAGATAAATAAAAACTATATTTCTATAGCCTACCTATGAAAAAATGAAAAATAAAATTACCATAACAATTTCACTCAACATCAAAGTGTCAAATTGTCATTAGTTTTTGTTTTCCTGATGAAGTAAGCACTAAAATCATTATGTTGAGCAGAAGTTGTAGGTTTATGTTGTGGTGGTGGGTGGAAAGGTGCCATAATTACCTTGAGAACATTGTCAGAATAAAAACTGAATCAAGAAGCCTCCACAGTGTGGATGTAGGGATGTGGGGTGGTATTCTCCACTGTGGAGAAATGACTCAAGTAGGATAAGAGTGCCTATGTGGGATAGTCAGGCATTTGAAATAGATTCTATAGAATGTTTGGCACTTATAGTCAATTGTTTTACAATAAATGAACAAATTTAATTCAAATAGAATGAAAATATTTTTAACAAATCCTGATGAAATCTCTGGGTATTTAATCAATAGCATAATATTCTACCTCCATTGAATCTAAAACATAATTAAAGTATATTATAGATATAACCTATAAACTAATGAATCACAAAGTTTCTAAAGAACATATGAATATCTTTGTAACTTTGTAGAAGGCAGAATTCTTGTGGGAAAATACCATATTACTAATCTTAAAGGAAATAGTTATAAATTGAATTTCATCAAAATTGAAAGCTTTGGTTAACTAAAAGATAACATACAGGCAATGAAGAAGCAAGTCACAGTTTATGGAAAATATATTCTTACTGTATATATCAAAGAAATGTATTTATGTAGAATTCTTATTCAACAATAAAAAAGTCAGAAAAACCAATAAAATGAGCAACAGAGATATTTCATAGTAGCAGATAAAAGAATGGCCAATATGCACCAAAAATAATTAGCCTTAAGGAAAATTAAAATTAAAATCATACTTTACAACCACTAAAATGACTAATATCAAAATCACAGATAATATCAAGCATAGAGAGCATTTAAATACTCATCTTACCGAAAAGAGGTTAAAACGTAACAATCACTTTGGTGAGTTGTGTGACATCATTTTGTAAAGTTAAAGGTGCATCTACTCTGTTACTCATTATGTTTATTCAAGAGAAATCAACACAAATGTTCTACAATGTTTATAGCAATCTTATTTATAATAACATATCTTAAAAATGACTGAAGTATCCGCAAGACAAGAATGGTTTAAAAACATTGTGATAAATTTATACCATGGAATACTAGCTAGTGATAAAAATGAAGGAACTTCCGACACACAGCATAATATATGAACTAATCTTGAAAACACAGTATTTAGTGAAAGAAGCCAGATTCAGAAGTATACATCTTATATCGTTTTATTTAAAAGAATTCCAAGAACATAATTTCTGGTAGAATGAAATCAAAATAATGCTATGGCTTAGTTGTTTATTAAACAGAGAGGGTCATGAGTGAAATCACATGAGTTAGGGAAATGCTCTTTATTTTGATCAAATGTTCATTTTATCCACAATTTATAAATAATGCTGCATCTTGTCTAAGATACCCTTCTTTTCCTTAAGACTGGAAGTTTTCTCTCTTTTCTAGAAGCATTATGGTTTTAACTCTCATATTTTTAAATTAATTTTGAGTATGTTATGAGATACAGTTAATATTTTTTCCATAAGAATATCCAGTAAATCGGTACTGTTTAGTAGAAGGATATTTCATTGTCCATTTGAATTGCACTAGTGCCTTTGTTGAAACTGAAGTGACCATTTATGTGTGAAACTTTCTACACACTTTTATTCTAAATTAGTATTTTAATGTCACTATCTCAATTACAGAAGTTTTATATTTAGTCTGCATGTAGATTTATAAATTTTCTTTCAAAATTATCTTACTCTAGATTCTTTGCATTTCAATATACATTTAGGCCCATTTGTCAACTAATATAAATAGCTTTTGAGGTTTTGACTGTGCAAACATTTTTTCCCCACAGTGTTCATAACTTCTGTTTTGTGTCAACCTTTTCTGTCTCTTAACTTCTGGCTTCATGTCTCATTTCCTTTGTCTAATCACTGCCTTATGCTCTATTACTTTATGGAGTTTATTTACTTCCTTCTTTTGACTTCTTTGCACTTGCCAGCTATATTATTTTCTTATTGACATTGTAATAAACTATAGTGGCTTAAAAAATGCATAAATTTATTATCCTATAATTCTTGAGGTCAGGAGTCCAAAAAATAGTCTTCTCTCTTCTCATCTCTTATAATTCAAGGGACAATAGGGAGTTTGGATTATCAAAAAAAAAAATCATAATAACAATGAATCAAATTCAAAAGATTTTATAAAATAAATGACATTTCTAAAAAGAATTCTTTGCTTCAGTGTGGCAAGTGAGCTAATGACAGAAAAATTACAGGCAAAGGAGAAATTTGTAGTCTAGTGCATTGATTCATGTATGCACATTTTACAACAGTGGTTAGGCTGATATAGAAAGAAGTGGTTATTCAGGAGATTGAATGAAAGGTCTTCATAATTCTACTACTCCTATCTCTTTTAATTTGAAAAATCTGTTTATTACTGATTGATCCTCTGATATTGTCAGTCAAAGGAGTAAAATTTAAGCAAACTCAAGCAAACAAACAAAACAATATGTATGAAATTTTGCAGACACTCCTGTCTTCTCAATGCTATCTTATGATATCATAAAATCATTTTTTTTCTAAATCCTGGCACTTACTTCTCACTAGAGGTATTACTAATACATGGGCATATGGTATCAGTTAAGGAAGAGAATAAGTTCTAGAGGTATATTGTACCTATCAAGAACAATAATTTATTGTGCAATTAAAAATTTGTTAATAGGACAGATATCATGCTACCTGTTCCTACCATGTTCAAATAAAATATAAATAAAGCGGAAAAAAACAGAAAATTAGTTTACCGCCAGTGGAAACACTAAACAGAATAGACAAACAGGGTCATTATGAGATAGTAGGTAGACATTAGAGACAAAACAAAGAATTTTTATTCCTATTTCTTCTTTAGAACTGACAATTTGTTGCATGTGTGTGTATTGTATGTGTGTTTTGTTTTTTGTTTCAGTAACTAAGCACTTTCAATTTCTTTCTATCAGACTTGTAGTTACTGGAAAATCAACCACTAATTTCAGCAATAAGTCCACTTTCAGTTTTAATCTTCTTTGCTTGTGTTTTTCTTTCTTTGTATGTGTGCATGCACATGCATGTATTCACATAGATACTTTAGTGCAAATGTGAGAAAAGCTGCATTAGCAATTAGATGCTTTTAAAAGTAGAGATAGCTTATCTTTTTGGCAAGTAGAATAATATACAATTTTTTAAACAATATGTACTCTTCTATATCAGAGATTCATTAGGGTAGCAACTCATCTTTAATTGTGTCAAGATTCTTATTGGAAAGTCACAGTCCCCCTCACCCTACACTCCTCAGTCCTCTGCAGAGATGTGTCAATTTTTTTCTTGACCAAAGTTAAATTTTCATGTCTTCCAGGTTTACAAATTAAGACTCAATAACTCTCTTTGTCAACAACTGAACTGGAGAATTCAGGATGCTTCTCAGTAATCTCAAAATGTTTTCATGTATCCAAATCCACAATAAGGAAAAATGCCTCCTTTTGCAAATTAAGTCCTTGCAATTTATCTTGGTAGTTCATGAATTCCCATTCAGTGATTCATATTGTATTCAACTGTCATTCACAGCTAAGAGAGAAGAGGAGGCTTGAGCTAGGAAAATGATGATAAGAAGTGTACATTAAAAGGACAATCTTCAGGGTTTTGTTTTAGAAGTATGTGCTAATTTCAATTTTGTTCTTTCACATGTGGTTCATTATCTTTCAGACTCTGCTACCTATTATCAATGTACAAACATCTTTCAAATATCTTTACCTATTTAAAAGTAAGTATATATTTTATAAGAACAAAACTTACTTTTATTTAGAATAATTTTATTTTCAATTAGTAAAAATTAAAAAAATAGGATCATTGTACAACTCTGAGATATATATATTGTCATAGCAGCCCATACAAAAAATCAATTATGTCAGAGTGCTCTATAATGTGTTACATATGTGTTATATATGTGCTATATAATTTTCTCCGTATATATACTAAATAGAGTGCATATATATTTCCAAAAGTATGAAAATACTGACTCTTTTGGAATTTGGAAACTATTACAATAATTTCATTTAAATTATTTATTATCAATTATATGATTGAATCCTTCATTCTAATTTATTTAAAAATATCTGCCATGTAAATTTGTGTTTGCTTTTTGCCATGAGTCATTTAATCTGCTAAAATATTCATAGAATCTAAATCTTGGTTCGGGACCACTTGTCTGGAATTTGAGGTGATAATGCTAAATGAAATGTCAGAAAGAGAAAGAAAAATACTAGATGCTTTCACTCATATATGGAATATGAAGAAACAAAGAGAATGAACCACAAAACAAAGCAAAAATTCTCTTGAACTCTGAAATCAAAACTTGTTAACAGACATGCGGAGGTGGAAGGGAGAACAGAAACTGATAGAGGGAGTCAAATTGATGGTGGTGAATAGTACTAAATTCTGGTGATGGGTGCCACGCAATAAACCTGTGACTGAGGAGTGAATCTATACATTAAAATTATATAATATTGTAAATCATGGTATAGTAATACAACTAGAATACATGTGGTGTTTACTGAAAAAAAGACGAGATATGAAATGTTTATCTTCTTGTCTTTTATTAATAATTTAAGATGAAGCCTATCCTCTAGTACTCACATATAAGGCTTTATGGTTTTGGTTTTCAGTAATTTTTTATAAGAAAAATAAACAGTATTATTGAGTATAGCTGTAATTTAGTTTTGGTCATAATTTGACATATTATTTAATCATTTTTGAGAACAATTAGTTCATCTGTAAGACATGAAAGATGAATAGTAAATGACACTTTAAGTTATTGCTTAGTTTGCTTTTGTTATTTTTAAAGGAAAGGTGCAGATAGGAATGAAGGGGAGCAGGAACAGGCAGGAAAAATCATTGTATTTATTAAGGTTTTCAACTTGGTTGTTCTCCCTGACCCTGGAATGAAAACCTAGATCATTAGGATGTATGTGACCTGCGTCCGGTGAATTTAAACCATTAAATCACCACAGCATGCCAAGGTATTGCTTAGTTTTATCATGTAACTATGTTAGTTTTGATTTTGCAAAAGCTTACTCTATAATAACCACTGCAGATATTTCACAAATACATTCCACATGTCACTTAAGATATAGGGATTTTCATATCCCTATATTCATAATTTAAATGTTAGAATAATAAGAAAAATACTTTATTAGGTACCCACTAATTTTCAATGACTAGAATCCTTCTCTGTCTCTGTCTCTCTCTTCACAGATAGATAGATAGATAGATAGATAGATAGATAGATAGATAGATAGACAGATAAAGATATAGATAGGTAGATGATAGATGTATATATGACAATTTAAATAGCACAAATGTAATTGTTCATATTTTATTTTTAGTAAATGAGGTCTAAGAAGATTGTAACACATGAGTTTGACATGACAGCAAGTAAAAAATTGAAGTTTTATATATTCAAATATTTAACAATCTATATAGTTTTTCACAATTGAAGAAAGTAAAAAATGTGTTTATAGATATAACAGAAATAATTGATAAAGATCTTCATGAATAATTTCTGATCTTAGAATTCTTAATAATTGAATATTTTCCTGTAAAGAGCATAATAATATAAACTTACTTTTCCTAGATGAAAATTTTGAAAAAGTGATGCCTGTTAAAAAAAAAATACTGCTTATAGCTATATTAACACCTAATCTAATTGGACTTAACCTCTGTGGAAGTTTTTTTAAAAAAAGAATGAAATAATTCTGAAAAATTATTACTAATGCCGGAGCTAAATATAAAATTGATTTAATATTAAGAATCACTTCTTTTAAAAGGTAACTTTTTTAACAGAAGAAAAAGAAGAATATGTGTGTGAGTTCTTAACAGTTTTAGCACTCATTCAATATGTTATTTATCTTTAAAGAAAGTTGTTTAGAATCTCCTATTCTAAATCATTCCAAAAATATGTCTATATATTTTCTATTTTGATGAGAATTTATGACTGATGACAATTTTTGTCTTATTTGATAATTTACTATTGCCAGTGAAAGATATAAAAGATAATAAAATCTGCCTAAAATGTTTAAGTATATTACTGGCTGTTTAATTGACAAGCATTGAAAATTTGAGTAATTTTTAAACTGAAGTTAAGAACAAAAACACAATGACATTTCTGATTATCCGACATAATTTTAATTTAGTTAATTACTGTCAAAAGTTAAATTCCATTTTTAAAGAAATTAGTGATGAATTTCTGATTTGCATTCTAATGAGGATTTTGTATCATTTTCCATAAACTTTAAATGTTCTATAAAAGCTTTAAAAAATAACATGAGACTCCAAAAATAATAACATCAAATATACTTAAAGAGCTCCAGTATTACCACCGAAAATAAGATGAATCCAACTTAATATATATGCAAACTGTTCTAATAGGACATTTATATTTCCTGAAAACTATTAGTCAAAATCAATGAATACAAAATTGTGTATATATTATATATGGCTTAATAAGTAAATTGTGTTTGAGTTTAAAGTATAAAAATCTTATTTATTTGAGTATCATTGAAACTTAAAGATATATCAGAAATATTTGTGAATTTTTGAGGAGTCCATTTTCAAACAATATACAGTCAGCATATTTTATTACAGATAATGTTAATTTCTAGAGCATCTTTTTACTATAAATGTTTCACTTGTGGATGCAACATTATTTATTTATTGTATTTTTGCATTATATTTAAATATTACTGTGGTGTATATTCTTTACTTAAGTCTGCTTATCTTTAGAATTTCTCTTAAGATAAATCATAAGATGAGAGAGTTTTTGTCCAATATATGAATCGTTAAGGCTTTTGGATGCATTACTGAATTGTCTTCAGAAATAGACCAATGTGCACTTTCCAGGGCTGCAGTCTTGTTTAATCTGCTCTTAGCCTACATCTCTAAACACTTTCTCCATCTCACAATACTGACCTTCTTTTAGTCCCCTCAACAAAGGGAGTCTCTTGTTTCTAGACAATCCACACATGTCATTCTTACCACTTGGATTGTCAGTTTTTTCATCATTTCACCTCTAATCCCTGTTTTATATGCAGAATTTTTGTTTGCATCTACATTCCCAAGAAGTCCTTTATTGATTTTGCAGGTCCCCAGAGTATTTGGTATTGTGGATCTTTATGCTATGAATACATAAAAATATTTTGAAAGTGCAGGTTTTTGTGACTAAAGTTAACAAGTATTTTTTCAGTCTGTGTTGGTTGAATTCATGATTTTATTATTAGTCTATTCATATAGAGAATTATATGATGTGGTTCTTAATCTCTAGTAAACTTTACATTCCTGGAATAAATATTATATATCTAGTTTTGTCACTGTGTGTGTATATTTAACATATTTATTTGAATATATACATATATTAATACGAATATATAGTCACAGAATATCAATAGATTTGTAATTCAATGTAATATGATACTGAAATACTGTTTGTCAATGTTTTTATTTAGGTTTAATTTCATGGACATTTAAATCAAATAATATTTATCTGGCTTAAGCAATATATATGATTTTTAAATCTGAATGTTTTAAATGTATCAAGAAGGAATTTGGAGGTTTTCAATCTTTTTGTTTTCTCTGAATCTGTTATTGAATATCATAGTTTACTGGTCTTCAAAGAATTATAGAATTGTCCTAAAATAATTTTGTTTTGATTATTTCTTGAGAGCAGCACTTAAACAATTTTGCATATGCTTAGTATGAAAAAAATTTTTTTTAAGCTTTCAATCTGTATTGGCAAAGTTTTAAAACTTTTATCCTAAGACTTAATCTGAATCATCTAGTTTTGTAAAAGTTTTACTTGGTTTTGAATGTAGTCTGATGGTATTTAAAATGATTACTTATTATTTAATTTGAACAATTGTTATCTCTTCTTTCTACTCTTTTGATTATCTGCTTGGATTGTTCAAGGAATCAGCATTGCATTTACTATTTCTATTAATTATTTCTACTTTTTTGTTTCTTTGTCATTAATATTAACTTTATATAATATTTGCTTCTTTTTGCTCTCAAAATTTACTTTGTTGATGATTCCATAGTTTTTGATTAGGGGATTGTATTTATTTATCTTATTTTGATTTTACTCTTATAACTGTTTAAACCTATGCATTTTCTTGTATTTCTATACTCAACATATACCAAACACATGACTTTTTCCTTTTTTATTTAGAAAAAAGAGACATTTCTACTTATATTCTCCCTTTTCACCAATATCCTTAATGGAAATATTTTCAGTTTTGGTATGGAAGACCACTGGGTAATTTATGCCTTATATAATTATAATGTGATCTAAGTGTTTTTTTTTTTTCTATATGGAATAATTTATGTTTAGTGTGTAACATGACATATGGCTAATTTTAATAAATCTTCTATATATATTTGAGAATATATTCATATGATTCATTTATCACTATTTTGTTCTAAATTTTGACCATTATTTTCTCTGCTTGAAGTATCTTAAATTAACTTTGATGCTAAACACTTCTATTATGTATTTGTTAGAATGGAAACAATATGATGGATGGATCTGATACTCTAGTCAGTCCTGTATCTCTCCCCTTTACGGCATGACCTTACACTTTCTATCATTAAGAGGTGAACACTTCTATACTCCCTGAGTCCAGGCTGGCTTTGCGACTTGGTATGATTGGTAGAATATGACAGAAATTGTTGTATGCCTGGTTAAAGCCTAGGTGCAAAAAAGATCTTAAGTGTTTTGATAGTCTTTTAGACTCTACTTTCATCTTGATTAATCCTACACTGGCAACTAGAAGGAACTATGCCTGACAGCTAGTCAACCCCAAAAAGCATGCCTCCTAGACTCTTTGCTGCTCACTACAAAAATGAAAGGAAAGCCATAAAATAATAGAAAACCCATCCAGCTGATCCCACCCTCAAATGCTGACCCGAGAATTTATGGACTTAAAAAAAAATGTTGTCTTGTCATTGTGGTTATTCTATAGAAAAATATTATTCACATAAATATTGGTACCTAGATGTAGAATTTTGACATATCAAATCTTAAATATGTGCTATTATCTTCAGGGCCACATGACTGGAAAAAGGTGAGGTAAATGACTCGAAAATGGAATCCCATGTTAAATAATCTTAAAATATTTGACCAAATTGTCACTTGTAATAATGTGAAAGCTACAAAATATACCTCATTAATGCTTATATTTTTAACAAGAGGATTTTCAAGCAGAGTGTTTGTTATATGCAGCTAGTCACTGGTTGCTCTTAGTAACAAGTACTTTTTGTACTTTGGGACTTTGGGTGATTAGGCTGTGCCAGTGTGGATTCATCACTTGTAATACATGTTCCACTCTGGTGGGGGATGTTGCTGATGAGTTGAGGTTGAGGGAAAAATTCTTCTATCTCTGAAGTTATTAACAGGATGGACAAATAAACATCAGGCAGAATTAGTAGGAAAAAGTCCTGAGTTAAATGATATACATATAGAGAACTTACAGAGTTATAAATTCTGAGGTAACTGGGGCAGATCAAAGACTTATACATCCTGTATAAGGCGTGAGAAAGTAGGCTTGAAGCAGAGGACAGATTGGAGGTGGTTTTCACATGACAGGGAGGGATGGCTCATCTTACTCTAAAAGTAAAGATAGGTTTCTTGTATAAAGAGAATATATTCACAGGTAAACTAACTTCTGGATTAAAACCTTTCCCCACTATATTCTTCTAGGGGATAAGTAAAAAATGATCAATTCTTGTTTGGAAAAGAGTGATGATCACTTCTTCCTTTGAAGAAAGGGCAAAAGGGTTAGGAGAAACAGAATTTCCTCTTCACCTCTGCATTTGCTGTTGTCTTTATCTTCATGTAAGAGTGGAACATTTATAGGAGACTAATTCTGAGACTTAGGGTTATTTATATTGAAATCCTTCAGCATATTATGCATGTATGAAGGCAGGGGATGTATGGGAAACATCTGCCGTCTGCACCATTTCACTGTGAACTTAAAACTGCTTTCAAAAAATAAAGCCTATAAAAATTATTACAATCTGTTACATAGAATACCCAAAGCATTTTTAAGAGATTAGTAGAGGAAAAGTGCTTCCAGCATGAACAAAGTACTGAAATTATAATTTAATGTCAGTGATTTTCTAAATGTAGAAGACAGGATCAAAATCTACTCAGCTGCCAACACAGGTGATTTCTTCAGAAACAGTCAAAGAATACAATGGGAAAAAAAGAATGTCTCAGAGAATGATGTCAAATATTTAAAGAAAAGAATCCAGACTACTGGAGAACAATTAACTTGGAAGCTCAAAACTGGTTTTCATCAAGAAACATTCTCAAAAAAATATTTTTTTGGTTGAGATTATGGATGGGAGGCAGACATTTGTTTTTTCATTTCAAAGTTATCTAAATGAAGAAGTGTTGAATCCATAGCTGATATATCTTTTAAGATACTATTAGTGTGATAGCATGATATTAGATCGGTACTTTTGGGGGTTGGAGATGTGGGTGACATGTTTGCCTGTGGAAGTGATATCAATTCTTGTGCACATAAAAAGACTCTTGTAGATTAATTGCAAATATGACCCAACTCTCTGAGATCTAATCATGGTCTTTACATGGTGTCAGCATCTTTCATTAGAAGGTGAGTTTTATTTATGCATGCCCTGAATCTGTACTGATATTATTAGTTGATCTAAGCAAATAAAATGAGAAAGCGTTAACAATATTATTTTTTAAAACCTAGGCCTCCAGAAGTCTTGCCAATTCTTGCCCTTTTTCGGACTTTTGTTTCTGCTAGGAAAACAAGCCTGAGTCAGCCTGATAGAGGTTATGAAACCAATTGAAGAAGAGCTGAGGCATGTTTTAAACAAACCCCAGATGTGCCTAAGCCACCTGTGGTCATTTACAAGTGCAGGAGAGCCAAACCAAAACTGGAAGAACCTGGCTGAGTCCATTTTAAACTACCAACATTAACACTCATGAATGAAATAGAAGGTATTTTAAGCCAATATTCTAGGGATGTCGTTATGTAAGAGTGGGTGATTGATATAGAATATATATGGTTATTTCTTTTCTTTCAATGTTTGGTTGGTTTTAGGAAAATTGTAGCTATGTTTTTCAATGCTTAGTTTTTTATAACTAATATGTGCAATATTAATTGAGGTCTTTAGTATAAAAAGTGTTTTCTTCAATAAACTTTTGAGGTAGAAAACTATTTTGTCTTATATCAGCACTTGTCATTCTTTTGAAAAGCTGAGTAGAGGACTGCAATTGTGTGATTTCTCAGAAAAACATGTATTTGATCATTCAGATCAATACAATATATTTCCAATATCTATTTGGTCTTCATTCACAGTTACTGACTCACAGCTCTTCCATATCTCTGGAATTTCCTGAGTGATAAGAGCAGTAAGAATATCATTTGTCATAATATTTGGTCTTCTGTCCTCAGTTACTGAGAAAATTTCAGAGTTATAAAACAATTCCAGAAATTTACATTTTGGAAAATATCAGAGATTGGGAGCTTGTTATCAGGGAAACCAATATAATAGTGAAAGGGACTAAAAGTCCTAGCCCTTATTTCCAGGAAGGAGAGAGCGGTGGGTGGTTTTCAAATGCCAGTGCTCAGTAATTGAATCAATGATTTCTATGTAACAAAATCTCCACAAAAGTCTCCAAAAGGGGGAAATTAGGAGAGCTTCCAGGTTGGGGAACCAGAGTACTTCCGTGTGCCCCCTTGTTGGCCTCCAAGTTCTATGAGGACAGAAGTTCCCCCGATCTGGAACCCCTCATTATTTGTTTGTTTGTTTTTTAATCTGGCTGTTATTCACACCATTTGTATCCTTTGTAATAAGTTGATCACCTGGTGAGTAATCAGTATTTCTGAGTTCTTGTGCCATTCTACCAAATTATTAAAACCTGTGGTAGTAGTCAGCAGGACCTCTGATTTATAGACAGTAAGTCAGAAGCACAGATGCACCTGTGTTTCTAAAGTGAAGGGTGTTCTTGTGAAACTGAGTTCTTAACCTGTGGAAGCTGATACTATGGTGGTAGATAGTGTCAGAACTGAGGTGAATTCTCAGAAATACTGCAGATGAAGTAGAAGTGTTTGTTGGTTTAGGGAGGCCTTCAAACACTGATTGAAATGGGCTTCAGGAACAGGTAACATTCCCAATTCTATGATTTTAGTCTTTTTTCACTATGGTTTGAAATCCTATATTTTGTAATTGCCATAAATGATGATCAATTGGATCATATTTTTTCTTTTAAATTTGGTGAATTAAACCTATTTGATATATTTATATATCTGATGTGGCTGGTATCCAGTCTTTCTATTAATGTTATATTCATTTTGTGTTTCTCTGAGTTTTATTGTTTGATTTTTTTGTCTTTTAAAATACATTATGATTTTAGGAATACTTATTTTTTGAGTGATTATTTCTGGTTTACACCAGATTCAAGTAACATGGAAAGTATTTATCTCTCTGTAGTACTTGACTGTATAAATTTTTACAATATGATGATAAAATTCATTAAATTTTTAAATTGTAAAGTTCAGAATGTACTTAATGCAATTCCAATTAAAATTCCAAGTTTGTTTTTTTTTTTTTTTTGGAAATTTGAAAACTTTTATTAAAATTTTATAGAACAGGGCACACAGTCTGTGGCTCAGGTAGCTGAACTGCTGATCTGAAGACCATATATAATCCAAGGACTCAAGTTTGAGACACAAGGCCAGGGTGAAAATTAAAATGAACAACTAAATAAAAAAGATGTTTCTTTCTCCTCTTCCTCCCTTTTTCCTCCCTTAAAAAAATAGAGAGAACAATGAAGGAGAAGAAAATATTAAGAGACTCTTGATAATCAGGTAGGAAGATATGCTTTGCTAAATATCTATAATTATTTTAGTTTTATAGCATTAACCTAACTTTTTATTAGTTCAAGGATATATACATATATATATATATATATATATATATATGCCACCAATGCAGATAATCTCTTCAACTGATAGAAGATACTTGAATATTTATAAAAATGAAAAGAATAAATACAAATGAACCTCCTACTTTGCAGTATATACAACTTATGCATACTCAATGGCTAAATATCAAAAATAGAAGTAAGACTTTCAGAAAATAAGACTAGGGATTGTAAGGGATTTCTTAGACAAGAGTAGAAAATGCAACAATACTAGGGAGTAAAATGGAAAAGAAAGCAAATATTTGACCATTGCACTAGATTTGCTTTTTTCAAGTGTTCCAGTCTATAAAAGTTTTTCACTGGTCAGCAGCATTTAGAAACTTTTCTAACAGTTTTACAGTGTACTTTTATATTTATTAAACCTAGTTTAAATTTTTTTGTATTTGAAATATTAAATATTTTAATGTGTTTTATATGTGCATTTAATTAAAGTATCAGTCAACCAATTAATGGAATTTTTAGTGATTTGCAGAGGGAAAAGTAGTGAAATAGACAATAAAATTTTTAAAATTATTTAGTAAAAGACTCTAAGAGTAAAGACAGGCCACAGAATTTAAAATATTTACAATGCATTAATTGCCAAAGATGTTTTATATTAAGAAATCATAAATATCTGTATAGAATTAAGTCTATTAGATAAATGAGCAAAATAGAAGTGAACAGACTATATATGAGGATTTCTAAGTATATGTGAGAATTGTTCAACCTCACAATCATCAGGAAAAGTATTATTAAAACCACACCAAAAACAGCATGTTGGCAAACACTAAAAAGAAAAAAAATACACCTCACAATCCTAAATGTGGGTCAAAAGTCAGCATGTTGGAAGATATTGGAAAGTCTTAAAATCCTAAATGTTAGAAAGGAAGCTGATTAGCAGGTGCTTTTTTGACAAGATTATCAACTTCCTTTAGAAAGCTCATGGCAGCATCCACTGCAGCTAGGCATATACCAAGAGAAGTAATTCCATTCCTTGTCCTGGAAACCAACAAAAATCCTCATGATCCACCCAGGTGACAGAAAGTGAACATTCATAACCTGGCAGCTTGGAGCGGCAGCACAGTGAAACTCCGCAAAGGTCCAGCACCAGCCATTTGGAAAAAGTAAAGTTGAGCAACCGGATTCCGCTTCAGGCACACCTGCGCTCTTAGTGACGCGCAGGAGGATGGCACTTCGGTCCTCGATGGTACCCCATGAGATCTGTAGGATAGAGAAAAGACAGGCTTTTCCATATATTCAGTAAGATCTGAGACTATAGTCATTCTTGTCCACAAAGTTATCTCCTTCTTGTACCCAAATATCATAGGGAAGATGGGCACCCTCCCATGCCAAGGACTCTTGGAAGATTGTTGTCCTCTGAAGTCAAATAATAAAAGGATCTTGTAGAGGTTCTGAGATCAGCCTGGGGCTGGGCGGCAGAAACTCCCTGCTGGGTGCCCTGCATGGCCTTCCCCTCCCGCCCAAGGCATAAGCATGGCTAGAAACCCTCTCTTTTGTTGCCTGAAAGATTCCCAAGATCCTGGGTAAAGGGAGTTACAAAATTCTACCCTCAAGGAATGCGAGAAGCTCCAGGGCAGGTCTGGCCAGTGCAAACTCTCCAGTCTCATCCAGCCTCAAGGTCACTGGAATTGCTATAGCTGCTGCCTGAAGTATTTAGCCCAGGATCTCTTGAATTACACCTGAACACAGTTCGGTTCAGTCTTGAGACCGGCCCTCTAGATTATAGTAAAATGAGTATTTGCTCCTTTCAAAGTGTTTCTCTAACTCCTACTGCTGTTCATTGCTATAGATTGTGTTCCTGCCACTTGAGTCTTGTACAAGGATTTGAGTATGGTGGGGGACATCATCTTACATCCCAGTTCCCACTCTGTTCTCTGTTCCCTGTTCATAAGGTTCTACTCAAAATTTAGGCTTAAATTCTACCCTTCATGTTGTGCCCACCCTGCTGGTTCTGAGACCATCTTTTTCACCATATATATTTTTAACAAACCACTGCTGCTTAAGTACATAAGGTAATTAAGTGGTAAAATCTGAAAATAGATATTTAAAAATATAATTAACTTTTATAATACAAGCATTTAAGACATTGTTTCATGAATATTTGATTTAATCTTCTACTTTCTCTGTGAAACAACTATGAGGTATGAGTTGAAAATATATAACAAGAGTGAAAATGCTCGTCAACAAGTCAGTGTTTTCATTCCATATTTTATCATCAGCTTTTCAGTCAGCTTCTCAAATGCCTAAAATTTTTCCTTGCTATCACTTTGAGAACATGACTTTTTAAATATATCATTTATTTTGACATGACAATTTGGCAGTGCCTCTGCTTCTTTAGAGAGAAGAATTTCTAAAAATGTAGCGTTATTCACTTGATTTGTGCAATCAATCCCAATGACAAGGGGAATACTCATAGGATGTGGGAATGATAACAGAAGTGCTTTTGAAAGAGACCAGATGTCTAGCTTTGTTAACCATAATTATGAGATGGATCACAAGATTTCCAATACCTGATAACAGATCTCTATAATCCTTTCTCTTGATATGAGTGGGACACGTAAATATGGAATATAATTTCTCTGATTGGGTTATGTTATATGGCAAAGGGTAAGTAATTTTGCAGATGTAATTAAATTTCCTAAGCAGTTGACTTTAAATTAATCAAAAGAGAAATTATCTTGGCTGAGCCTAAACTAATGTCCTGAGCCCTTTACAATAACTGAGGAGTGGGAAACAGAAAATGTCATAAAAATGCACAGAATTAGAGGCTTCTTTTTGGTTGGCATTGAAGACTCAAATGACATACTGTGGAGAGAATAATGTGCCATAAAATGGCAGATATCCTTTAAGAGATCTAGTTTCAGTTATACAACTGTTAAGAAACTAAAATGTGACTACAGTTAGTTTGGAAGATGTCCTCGAGTCTCCAAGTGGATCACAGACCCATCCAACATCTGGACTGTGCCTAATTACACAGACTGAGCAGAGGACAACCTACTCTGCCTGGACTCTACCCAGGGAACCTGTAATAAAACAAAATTGTGCTGTTTTAAATTGTTTCACTGGTGGTAATTAGATACATTAAATTTGATATAGGAAATCAATATATTAACATATCAAAAATTACCAGGGATATTGCAATGCAACACCCATACTTAGGGTTCCTATATCATGTACATGGCAATACAGATAGTAAAGAGAATAAGGCACAATATTTTCCTATGCAGATATTAATCGCATTAATCAAAACGAATCATTTTAAGGTAAAAATACCAAAATGTTATCAATTTCTTGTTGCATTGTTTTAACTAACATGTCTATCATCTATCTGCTTCTCTATCAGTCATCTTTCGCTCTCATGTCTGTCCATCTGTTCATCCACCCATTCATCATCTCTTTATGTATTGTCAAATAGTAGCTTCATTTTACTATATTTACAAACAAAGTGATGATATTGCACTGATAGATATTAAAGTTCTGCTTTGCGGTAGGAATTAAAAAACTACATAGTAATGGTTACATTGAAGTCTTTAAAGCTATATATTCCCATACAGTTTATAAGTTAGATAAGCATAGATGAATAATGAAACAATTTAGAATAAAAAGAAAAAGATAGTGAAAAATGAAAACAAGATTTTTTTTTAACTCCTATGAAAAGCATTAATTTTTTTCAAAATTTAGTTTTGAAACTTGTTTAGTGCTCTTTTTCTATCCTGGAGGTAAATATAGAAAAGTATACTGATTGTTTCTGAGATTTTCACATTCTATTGCAATTGTGGCTGGTGCATTGTAACATATTTCATACAAGCACATAGATACATTAGTGAGAATCATTTTACATAAAGTATAAAAGAAACATAGGTTATACAGTTAAAGTTTCTAAGACTAAGACAGTGAAGTATGTTATAATGTGACAAAATATTAATATTTAGTGATAGGAATAGAAAATTATTCATTTCCATCATTTGCTATGGAAAAGGCTCTATTTCAGCAGTAACAGTAACAGAAAAAATTGAGCCTATCTTTTCTCTTCCCAATAGCTATTGTGTAGGGCAGGAAATCAAAACTGTTGGAAATGTATAAAAATAGTAGTACACAAAATGATCATCTGAATTTGGAGTCCTCAGTGCTATTTTCTCCAGAGACATTGACTCAATGAAGTGTAGGAGCACAGAAGGCACGTTTCTGGACTGGTACATTCTTGAAGAAAGAAACTGAGTAACAGGTCCTGACATGAAAAGGCTAGCATAGGAAAGTGCAGTGTGACTCACCACAGGGTCTTACCTATATCAACAGAATGAGAAATAAAGTCATATGAAAGTGACAGAGTAGGAGAAAAGTGAGATTTGAGGGAATGAGCCTAGAAGCAAGTATAATTAACGAAAGGGTTTAGGAGCTAAGATAAAAATAGTTAAAATTATAATTATAATTTTATGTATCAAATTATAAAATTACTTGGATGAAGAAATACTTTACAAATGAAATTTCATGAAGAGCTTGAAGTCCTGGATTATCAGCTAACTTAGACAAAGAGAAAGGTTTTTGAGTCATGAGCACTGTTTTTTGGAAGAGTTGTACACAGTCATTAAATAATTAATAATAAATACAATAAATGGATTCAGGAAGAGACCTGGGAGAATCCAACCTTGTTATTGTATGAAAGGCAGATAACTAATAGTTGTTAGATATCTGTAAGGAGAATTATTCTAAGGTAATTTACCTAGATACTTAATTTGAAGTACAATAGTTTTTCTCCTGAATAGGAAATGGAATTTTAAGGACGTATTGAAGATTAAAATAATGTGTAATTCTAAAGGAAAACATTTATTAAAATTAAAATTTCTATATGATGAAATTATTTTTCACATAAAAGGTAGATTTTTTTTTCACCATAACTACAGAAAAAAATTACTATTCATGTGCAGAGTTCCTTCAAATTTTCAGAAGAGGATGCTATAAAAAGTAAACGAGCTAGGAGATATTATATGACAAAATAAATAATCCATTTTGGTAACTCAGCTCCTAAAGAGATATTTTAACCACAAACACCCAATACAATAACTTCTCGCTTCTGTCTTGCACACTGCAACTTTCCCTGGTACAAATGAAGACAACTTGTTTCCCAAAAAGGAGACAAAAAAATTGAATCCGTCACCCTCTATTTCTGTTGTTAATTTTTCCCTACCTACTTTAATTCACAACCAACATAATTTTGGTATTGGAGAGAGAAAGGAAGAGTTTTATTAATATGTATATCTACAGAAAATATAGAAATACAAATAGTTGCATAACTGCAAGACATCAAATATGCATAGCTGAGAATGTCTTATTTTCCTTAATTTATTGTGTGAACTTCTAAAATACTTATCATTTTATTTTCTCTACTATATTCAATCTAAATTATCTTTCTGCTTATCTAGCACTCAGCAAATTTGATCCTTATCTGTGTGGAGTAAATCAATCCCTTATTCCTAAAGAGAAGAGTTTTATTGAGTTGCTGCAATTTTCCATTAACGTATCTGTTGTCAGTCACAGCAGGAAGGAGTGGTAAATGAGGTACTCAGATTTGCTTGTTTTCATAAAATATCTCCATTCAAGTACTCTGGGATCCATTCCATTCAAGTTAATGTCATAACTTTCAGTTAAGGAGCCTGGTGAAGATGTGAATTCAAATGAAATTGTGATTCTGCCGCCACAGTAACAAATGTTGACTCTAATTTTTAACAACATTATTTTGAGATTAACAGAAGAAATATTTTTAATGCATCATAAAATCTCAGCTTTCCAACCTTGTCCTTAAAGGAGTTTAAAAGCTTTAGATGTTCCTTTTCCTCTGAAATATTCCTCTGAAATTAGAAACACTGGTTGCAACCAGAGATATAATACTTCATATAAATCATGGAAGTTACATAGTCTTGCTTTATATTCATTTTCCCCATAAATCCAGGCGTGGGGCAACAAGCTGTTGTCCAGGACTCTGACTTAGAAAAACAGAAGAAATCATGGATTATTAATATTTTATGACGTTATTGTTGCTAAAGCATAGTCTTGTTAATAATCATTTTGAACGTTTTGCACATTATATTTATTTTGCTATGCTATTATTTGATTCAGGTAATGTTTTATTGATTTTTGTTATTTGTGTCATATCGTTGATCTGCTTGGATCATATATGAATCTTATTCAGAACATTTTAAATGGTTTTCTTCTAAAATGCCTAATCTTTGTCTTTGTCCTTAATTGAGTAAAACTGATACTTGGGAATTTGCATTAAAATGCATCAATAATGCTAAAATGATATATAAAATCACCCAGTAAAGCAATTACCCACCATTCTCCTATTCTTCCTCCAGTATAGACAAAAACGAGAGTTCAGAGTTTAACATATTTGATTTTAGGTAATTTTCTATTTACTTAGTTCAGACTCAGATCTGAAAAAGAATGTACTACTAAATACGTGAATGTTTGAAATAAAACCTTGATTACTAAAATTGCTATATATATGTGTATGTGTATACATATATGTATATATATGCTTGAAAATAAAATCTATTTCTTCTTTTTCAGTAAAACTCTTGATGTGATTATCAATTTTTTTTTTACCTTTGTTAATATGTAAAGTAAAATTTTAAAACCACTAAATATTAGAAGCGTATCTTCCTTGGAAGACAGCGAAAAGTGATTTCATTTTTCTTTTTTATTTGTTTCATGTGATAGACTTGTTTTCTGTACATTGGTGATATGTAAAGGAATTATAAAAGATATTCAGATATGAATATTGTGCCAGCAAGCTCTATGATCTCTAAGTTTGGTTGTGAGAGTATACTTTTTTGTTTCATTCTTGCCATGAACAATATAAAGAAATTCTAATAGGATACATTGTATTGGAACACAGTTATACCAGTGAAATAAGAAATGTTTCTGTAGAAACAAGGTTGTAAGTAATATTCAAACCATTAAAATATAAAACTATGGGAAAATATAGATAAAACCTGATATAAGCAGATATTCTATATTTAGAATATATGGTTATGAGGGAATTGATTATTGTTCTATCATAAAAATAGCAAATTTGTGTCTTAATTTGTTGACCATCAGTTTTAAGACTACAAGTCAGACTCTAAGATTTGGTCTTCTAAAGGACTGCCCTAACCATATAAAAAACTTGGGTTAAATGCTGCTACTATACCAAAACTTCAGAATTTAAGGTAACTATTACTTCTTATAAGTCTAGCTTGCAACCAACAACATAGGTCATACAAATCTCTCTCTCTCTCTCTCTCTGTCTCTCTCTCTCTCTCTCTCTCTCTCTCTCTCTCTCTCTCTCTCTCTCTCTCTCTCTCTCCCCACCTGTTTTTCTTAAAAGTGTAGTTATCAGCTTGTCTTCACTTGTGTCAGCTGTTGTTTGTTTCATAAGATAAATTCTTTTATCCATGCCGTGAGTTCTTTTGATAGGAAGAAGAATCAGAGATTATTGTTACAAATATATAGTCTATTTCCTAGTTGTCATATTCTACCCTATGTCAGTCACAGTAGTAATGATTAGAAAGTCAAATTTTAACATTTCTTATCACCATTTCAGTTTGATTAACTTTTATAGAGGAGACTCACTGAAACATCCAAATGAATTTGGGTATTGACCAAATGTGTAATGAGAACTCACAGGCACTTCTTACTCAGTATTTTTGTTTTTAAATTATAATTACAAATACAATTTATTCATTTATGAATAAAAGCTATTCACTTATCAGTTATCTTTGGTTATAATATTTGTGAATTTATTAGAAACTAAAATTATAGGCAAAATGTAGGTTATTTGTATCTAACATTATAGAAGTAGTTTTGATCAATCACTATTAATTGATTGTTATTAATATAATTATAATTGATTACTCTTAAAATAATATTAATTACTATTACTATTGATTACTATTAATATAATTATAAATTGCTAATTTAATATTAAAATAGTATTCATTGGTAGATTTTTCCATTTTATTCTCAGTTCACTCCTAAATATATAACACATAAAGTTGTAATCAATTTTATAAAAAACATGAAAAATCATTTCTATTTTGATTGTTCTTCTTTTGTAGAAATGGAGTATTTTCAAGAGTTAGACAGATTAACCTGAATTATTGACAAAGTACTATTTGAAAGATATAATCTTCTTTATATGTTGACTTGTTATTTTCAGTTTATCAATGTGTATCAAAACAGCTTTCTAGCACTGTTTTCTCATTGCCTATTTGAAACATTTCTCCAAATAGCATTGCTATGTTGACCTAGAAAATAAAAAAGATAGATAATAGTAATAGTTTCAGTCAATTTTAGGAGTTAGAAACTTACTTTAACAAAATATTTGACCAAGATCTACAAACCTCTAACAGAAAATCTCTGGAAATAATTTATTTGCTTAATTTATTGTCTATGTTCATGATTGCAATTAATCACATTTGAGAAAAAGCGTTTTTGAGAAATTTTCTTCCTTTGAAGCTTTCTTCCTAGTATATCACTAATTATGATAAAATTCTGTTTTTGACACATAGATCCAAGGACTTTTTGGACTATACCCAGGCTTCAAATGAATGGCTTATCAGAAAGAGCTCCCCTGTGTTATCATTTCTGAGCTCTGAATAATTCAGTCCTAGGTAGAAAATTATTGACTTATTCTTGGCCTTTGACAAGATGTGTGTCTCTGAGCATGACCCTGATCAGAGACACACATGCTATGAGAGGCAGCATGGTTTGGTCTCCTGTTATTGATAGTATATATCAACTCCCTAACTGCACTGAAGTTTTGGCACTGACTACCCCTCATGTTTGATTTCAACAACTTGCTGTCTTTACTTTTATGTTGTTTGGTTTTATAGAGATTTTCCTTTTTATTTTTTTGTTGTTGTTGCTAATCAGGGAGATTGTGGGATCAAATATATATCTCTCAATTTTTTTATAAGCACCTTTGCTGAGATGTAGTCATCTACCGTACAATTCACCCTTTTAAATTGCAAACTTGAATAATTCATAAAATATTATCAAATAAATGCAACCATAACCACAGTCAAAATGAAGCCCTGTACCCCTTGGTTAACAATATGCATGCCCTCATATGAAACTCCCCTGAACCTTCAGCAACAGCTTGTGTTATGATTTATCTATAGATCTGTGTTCAACCTATCTGAGTCTGCTGAGATTTACTGAATATTTTGCTTACCGTTTTTCAATAGATTTTCTCCTCTTCTTTTGGTATTCTCTTTATGTGCATGTTGGTGTGCTTGTTGGTAGACCATTTTTTTAAGGGTGTTTAAATCTCTATTCTTTGGCTTCAATAATATCATTACATACATACACGTATATATCATATATATGTACTTATATGTATATATATGTATACAACTTTATCTTCAAGTACACTTCTGTTTCTTCTGTCAGTTCAAATATTCTGTTGAAGCCCTTGGCTGCATTTTCATGTCAGCATTTTATTTGTTTTTGTTTTTAAGAGTAATAAAAGCTGGCAGACAGGAAAGAAGAAAAAAGAGGAAGAAGCATTTTATTTATTTGGTTATTCCCTCCAGTCCCAGGCCTTGAACCTGATCCATGGGCTTTGTATGGTTTATGCCTCAGGAACAGTCAACACATGAGCTGCCAGAGTGTGCCTTTACTTCAGTTTTTATACTTTTATTACCAGCATTTTTATTCAGTATTTTAAAAATCTTATTTTTATCTCTATTTTTGTGGAGTGATGGGGTTTTCTCTATTGGATTAAGCATTCTCATCATACCTTTATTTATTCCTTTTTGTTCTCTGAAAGAAGTTATAATAGCTATTTTGAAGGTCTTTTTTTCCCCTGTATATCTAACATCTGATAACTAGCATAGACCTATTATGCCTTTTTGCCTTGTGTCTTAAGTGTCCTAAATTTTCTGTTCCATTACATGCCTTGTAGGATTTTTGTTAATATGTTTGTTTTTAGCAACTGACATTTTAGGTATTTTATTGTAGCGACTGGATATATAGTTTGACCACACCTGTAAAGCTTGGTATTTTCTTGATGTTTTAGTGACTGGCTGGATTATTTGGTATGGTTTTCTCTAGCTCTATTCTTCACAACTCTTCATAGTGTTAAAACCATGATGCTGTGCTTCAAAGGTCACAGCTGATGGAATGTATACAATCACCCTTATTGACAATTGCATTATTTCCTTTTTCTCTTTCTCTGACTGCTTCTAGATGTTAAACTCAACTAATTATCAGTTGTTTACTCAATGTTTCTAAATAATACCCTGGGTGCATATAATGTCCTACATAATAATCCATCAAATGTGCTCTTTTGAAGGAACAGTTTCAGCAATCCATATCCCATATTTATTCTTTCCCAGAGTCTCCTTCTAGCGGTCTTATGTTCCAGTTATCTACTGGATAATAACTGAGCTACCATCTAGGTTATATCTTTATTAAATCCACAGACCTCCTCTCTTTGTCTTTTTACCAAAACTTCAGCATTTCCTAAGAGTACCCTTACATTTGAGTTTCTTTGTGCTCATCGCAAAATGATACTAGTTTTGAGTTTTCATGGGTTTTAGATGTTTTCTAATTTGATCTTTACTTTGGCAACTATTTTCACAGAATTTAAAATTTGGTGTTTTTTTAAATAATTGTATCCATTTACTGCTAAGTAGGTTGGCAGGGTTCATTCATGCCATTAGTCAATCCTCAGATCTCTATATTTTGAAAATTAAATCTTCAATACGAAAGTTTCCATAAGGAAAAAAGAATTTCCATTGACATCATTCCATTCTGTCTCAAATTCATTTGATCTCTTGAATGCATAATATATTTAGAAAAATTATATATTACACATTATATTACTAATGAAAAGTCAAAGGGAATAGCCTTTTGAAGAACTCCCTTCTTAATCATGTCTACCATTGTAGAATAGCCTACAGAGTAGAAAGGAACTAGATATTTGAATAAATGAGAAAATTATTGTCAAAAAGGATTGTCAGATGACTCAGAAGAGACCAGGAATTCATTTTATACTTGTTTAATTGAAGTTTTATACATGTAGCTATATCATGAGTACTTTGACAGGCAATCATAGCCCCCTATAGATTTCTTTACAGTAATTTCAGGGGGATAAATGGTTACTCACTTTGCTATCTCTCTCTATGGTTATAAATACACTTTTATGTAAGTGCCAAGTTAAGAAGAAAAGGAGATACAAGAGTTTAAGACAGGTAATCAAGTTCTAACCATATAATAAGAACATAAAATAATATTGAAATTTTCTTCCATGTGCAGGGGTATATTAATTCACTGAACTTCTAGGTTCATGCTTTGATTGTTTCATAGTCATGTGTCAATGGAACTGCGCTTATGTAAGACAAAAGGGTTGAATCACTAGGATTAGCTATTGGAAAGTATCTATTTACTTTCTTCAGTAAAGCTAAATTGGCTTCCTCTATGTCAAAATTTAAATAATTTCATTAGGCATTAAAAAAATTTACAATTAAATATTAGATTATCTCTTTAGATCAGTTCTAGTATCTTCTTCTTTTTCAACCAGAGATTTTATAGTCCTGACACATATTTACCTGTTCTAGTTTTCATGCCTTGTCTTTTAAACTTAATCAGATATATTAAATGTGTTCAATTAAATTCCCAAAATAGTCATAACAATTCGCAGACAAGAAAAAATGTATTATGAAACATTCTATTTAACTTGGTTGTAGAAAAATATAGTTGTTTTCCAAATGAGATATATAGATCATCCCATAGAGAGAAAAAATATGTACAAATATAAATTGTTATAAATGGCTCTGAATATTTTAAGAAAGTTGAGGAAGTGAGTACTTTTGAGTGGCATTATGCTTAAGAGATGAGAATGGACCAATTATTGGGGAGCAGATTCCAGATATTAGTAAATTAAAGAAGTGACTAGCCTTCCTAATTCCAATGATAATACAGTGCTTAACATAGTAGTCCTAAGTAATTGTTAAATGAGTAAATGAATCAAATGATAGTATAGTAGATGATGGATAAAAAAGACATTATGAATATAATTTAAAAAATAAAATTTCAACTTTTCCATGTAGATGCCACTTTCTTTTTAGCCCAAGAATTACAAATATAACTCACTCTGTAATGTGAATTTTAATAAAGCTTTACTTGCATTTTGCCATTTTTTTAAATTCTAAGACAATATTATAAAAATGGCTCTGTTGTCTATAGGATTCTTCTCCCCTTTTCTGAAACATTATCACTTTTTTATGTTTTACCAAACTTTCTCAACTTGTGATAAGTCAATTTTATGAACCATTGCTGACAATCTCTTTCTTACAGAAAAGAGAGATAATGGTGAAAGTAAACATGGACTTTGAGATGAGTTATTTCTTGGTTTATTGAACACATGTGGACTGTTTAATCACAGAACCAACAGAATAGCCATAAGTACAATATAATTTACCTTATTCTCCATGAAAAAACCTGGGATAGAAATGCTTATATTGCCCATTTCATCACTTGGTAGAAATGAAAACTATATTCAAGACAACATAGAACAAAATAAAAATATGCATTTCTACTGATATAATAAAAATAGAGAAATCCTATTTAAATTCTACAACTTTTAATCTTCATCATAACAATAGAAAATAAATAGAATTGCAATGATTTTATTATCTTATTTCCCTTTATTTTTTTATTTTAATTTTTTGAAGGAACATTGCATCCTAGCATTTTATAAGTTTAAAAAGGGCAATATTATAAATCAGCTTCTCTATATTATACATTAAATTTACTAAAAACAGTTCAGTTCTGTTCTTCATCATATAATTGATCCAGTTTACCTGATTTTCCTATCCCTCTCCCCCCTTCTCTTCTGGTAAACACTAATTTGATTATATAGACTAAAAAATGTATATTTGTTAGAATTGACTCATTTGTTTGGTTTCTCTATATACCATATGAGTGAGCTCATACAAAGTTTATCTTTCTCCTCACTTCATCTCACTAAGCATGATTTCTCTAGATCATCCATGTTGTTGAAAAGGTAGGATTTCATCTTTTTTAAAACTGAGTAGTATTTTATTGTATTTATATAGTATATCTTCTCTGTCTACCCATTTATTGGTAGACATTTACATTTCTAACTGTTGACTATTGTAAATAATTATTTCTCTTTCTTAATATTTTCTTTTGACTTAATATTTAAAGTACCCTTCAGGGTTTTTTGTTTGTTAGTTTGTTTTTGGTTGATACTTGGTAATACTATTTTAAAAAGTTCAGCCAACACTGAGTTTATGAAAATATACAATGTCTAGAAGCTTTATAATTTTATCTCTCATATATATTTATTTTCTATGTATACTATTTTGAATTTTATGTGAGGTTCAGCAAAAGTTTCATTATTATTTACATAGAGATATACAATAGACCCAGGATGATTTAATGAAGATACTGTAATTTTCTATAGTGTAGGGAATAAGAGTTTTGGTAATCATCTGGCTGTAAATATGTGGATTTACTTCTGAACCTTCTAGTTTATACCATTTATCATATTTCTGTATTTTCATTCTATTCTGTAATCCCATATTATATCATTTTCATGCTACCTGAGGAAATTTGTCCAGTGTTTTTTTCTTTTCTTTGCATTTTATTTGATTTTTAATACAATTTGGTCAGAAAAATCTTATTTTTCTTGCAAAAATATTTTTCTATATTGGCACACCCTGGTGACTTAGTGGTCTAGTACACCATGGGTGCAGTCAACATGCATCCCAAAGTTCCAGTTCAAGACCTAGGGCTGCGGGGAACAACTAAATACAATAAATAAAGTGCTTTTCTACCTCTCTCTTCCTGTCTGCTTGCCTTTGCTCACCTTCATTCCTACCTGTAACTTTCTTTTAAAAATATATTTTTATATAGACATTGCTTTGAAAATTATTTACTGAATCTAAAACTCTAGGTTGACAGTTGTTTCCATTCAGTCTTTTAAAATATTTTTCAATGATAGTCTGCTTACATTCTTTATTGTGAGCAATTCATTGTCAGTTTTATGCTTGCTCCTTTGATGTTAAACCATAGCCCACCAACACCCACTGTTTAATGTGTTCTCACTACATTTCATTTTCATGATTTCTACTAAACTGTGACAAATTGTGGTTTTCTTTTTTATCAATTTTTGTTTCTTGCATATTTTGTAACTCTGACTTGATTTATTTCATCAGTTTTGGGAATTAACAACTATTTTCTAAAATTTTACTTCCTATTATCTTTTATCTCTAGTATCAAATTCATGTACAATAAAATACGTAAGAAGCACCAGCTTTCTTTCACACCTTTCCAATATTACTTATCCTATCTTCGGTTTATCATCGCCAAAACATTCTCCTTACATATCATCTACCTCACTGTTATTTTCTTCTGCTTTAATAGTCTATAAAAATATTTATTTAATTTTATTTCAATTTTTGGATTCTTATTTCTAGATTTCTAATTTTCTGTTATTTTTACAAATTTAAATTATGTGGTTGAACTCTTTCAAAATTTATTTTCTGGAAACTCTACTCATAGTTATTATAATGCCCTTTTCTAGAGAAGTTATGAATCTGTTTCTATGGTCTTTTTTTCCTGATTATTAATCATTTAACTTTACTGGAATGCTTGGTACCTTTGAGAAAATGTTAAACATAAGTATAAAAACAAAGAGATATTGGTGAAGTATCTTTCTCCACAGATGATTTATATACTATTTGTTAGGCTCTTTCAGCACCGGCAGATCACTTTGATCCACTCTAGGTGAGGACTTAAGTTTTATCAAGATAAGCTATTTCTAGTTTTACCGTTACTACCTTAGAAGTAACATGGACATTTATTAGAGCTTCATGTTGTTGTACACCGAAATTCCAAACACCGGTATCATGAGGTCTGAAAAATGCTGAAATCCTTGATTATTGATTTTGCCTCCCATCACTAATTTTCATTTGTTCCTCAAACACTTTTTTTCATGTATGCATAGCTTAAGATTTAGAAAGTTTTTCAAGGAGAATGCAGTTGGATTTTAGAATCTATGCTATGGAATGTTTTCTTGATAACTTGGATACTGACTATTCAGGTGCCTAGAAGCCCTGAATTCCAGCAGTTGCTACCTTAGATCAATGAGATGAATGTAAACCTCAATCACTGTTATCCCATGTTGACTGTGGTAATACACTAAACTGTGTCTGGTAAGATACATATTCTTCAACAGAAATAGACTTCACTAATGTATTTCACTATAGTCACTAAACAGTCAAGGAAACAAAAGTCATGATCAGTAACAATGAGAAGCTCCAGACAGGGTTAGGGATCTGAATATAAAGTTAATAAGAGATTTTTCCTAAAATGTCTGGTTTTCATCTATAACAATAAAAAAATGAGGGATTTGAAGAAGTAGAAAAAAAGTCATATATCCAAGAAAAAAATAAAAGTAGGCAACAGAAACTGCCTTTTATAGAGCCCTAGTATCAGGAAATGTAACTATTATAAATATTTTCAAAGAACTAAAGGATGAATTGTGTAAAACAGTTAAAAAATGTATAGTGACCTTGTCTTACAGAGAATATCATTTAATAAATAAGAATTGTAAAATAAGTAACCAAATGGAGTTCTGGGTTAAAATTTATCAAAAATAAAACTTTTCTATAAATGTTTAATAGTATTTTGAGCTAGAATAAGAAAATATTGACAGATCATTAGAAAGTGTGCAATCTGAAGAACAGAAGAAAAAAAAGATGATTAAAGTGAATAAAACCTCATGGAAGTAAGGGCTACCAGTAAGTGTGCCAGCTTATGTAGAATGGGAAAAATATAGCGAAGATCAATAGCAAAGATATAGGATTAGAAAAATTTAAGATAAAATGGTTTAACATTTTCAAATTTAATAAAAACATCAATTTTAATGTATAATAGCTCAACTAGCAACAAGTAAAGATCTATTTAATAAAAGAAATAAAGACCTGTACATACCCAGAAAAAGACAAATAGTTGAAAGAGATTTAGAAAGATACCTACCTCAAATATTTCACATTATAGATCAATAGATGGATTTTAATACTAATATGATGGTGCTATTTCCTAGTCTGACCAATAGAGTCAATGTAACCACTATCAAATTGCTATTTTTTGGCAGAATTTATCAGACTGCTAAAATCAATATGGAAATGCAAGGGACCCAGAATAGTCAAAATAATCTTTAAAAAAAGAAGGAAGTTGAAGGATTTAACTTACTGATTTTCAAATTTCCTAAAAAGCTATTATAATCAAACCTATAGTCTAATGACAGGTTAGACTATGGATCCACTGAATAAAAATGAATGCATAAATAAACCTATTATCCTACAAATAGCAATTTATTTATAGGGGCACAGTGTTGTCAAAACACCTGTGGATTACTGTTTTCAATCTAGCTATTAATGTAAATGGACATAAGTATCCAGAATGCATCCAAAGAGGGAAGCATGAATCCAGAGAAAGGTCATAAGAATCTCCATACTTTATCAAATGAAACCACTGAATAAAGTAGGGTTGGCTTAAAGAATATCAACCTAAAGAAAAAAAAAATATATATAAAGGTAAGTGAAAATGTTAAGTAAAATAATTCAGAAAGAAAAAGAGAAATACAGCATGATTTCACTCATATGTGGGATATAGTAAAATGAAACAAACAGATAAACCCCAGCAAAAACTCATAGGACACAAGGTGATGCCTGTCAAGGCGGTGGAGAAAGGGGAAATAAGGAAAAGGTGATGGTGAAGAACACTGGAACTTTGATGGAAAATATTGTGTGAAATATAGATTGAAATACAATATCAATATTTAAAAATGAATGTAACATTGTGAACAAATAGATAATAAATATCAATAATTGAAAAAAAGTTTTGCGATGACATTCTTTAGTAGTATTTGACTAGATAACATGAGGTTATTATAAGAGAGTCTGATTATTTGCCCTTCCAATTTAGTAGAAAATTTTTGATAAATATTGTAATGAAAAAGGTGAAATGATCCATACACTTATATAATTGGACAGGTACATACACAGACCAGACATATGCATATACTTTTTCCTTTCAATCAAATGATTCTCATTACAGTTTTAGCAAAAAAAAATTATATCATTTTTATATAGCATGATTTTCCTTGCGATGCAGATCTTAAAAAACAAACCAGCAATTTGGAATACTTGACGGGCATTCTTAATTGTGACTTGAAGGAAAACACGAAAATCCACTTAAAGGGTGTGAAAACCTGTTAAGGGATACCAGTTGTACCTAACACCCTGCCATGTTTGAGCTCACCACCTCTCTCACTCCCAGACTAATTTTACTATGAAATCCTGCCACTTTCCTCGTATGAATTTTGACTCAGGATGGAATTTCCTTGTCTGTGGAAGAACACATGGATCTCTCTGACTTTCTCACCTAAGTTGGCAGTTCAAGCTAACTATGAAAATATGATCACTTTTGAACCTTTTCCTTTTAACCTTTACTTTGATATAAATATGAGAGCATCAAGATATCACTGCACAGTCCTTTATTTAGAAGTAGCTCTATAAATATTTAATTTTAAACAAAATCCCTTGGCTGCACTTCAAATTTTTTTAAAGACATGTATAGCTACCAATTTAAAAAAAACAGATAAATCCCATAGTGTACTTTAAGAATACGTAAACTCCCAATACTTTCTTATGGTTTATGATACGAATTTTATTATTGTTAATATTTTGGTAGCTTTGCTTTGTGAAAATCTTTCATTTTTCTTTTGAAATAGAGAAATGATGTTTTAAAAATAAAACTAAAATATGAAATTGAATATGTAATGACCGTAACATCATTCTCAGAATGTTTTGATCACCCTTTATTTTGAAAAAGGTCATATACTGCAATTAAAAAATAGCAACATTTTAAATAATAAGGGATATTTTTGGAGAAAAAGTTTGCCAATAGCACTCACAAATAACAAAATTAAGTTTAATCCATTTATTTTCCATATAAAGATATGGCTTTTACAAAATAGTCAATGATAACCTCAAATTCATCAATTTAAGGAAAATTCAAAGTCTAGGAAGATTGACTATTCAACTTTCTCTTGTCATTTTTTTCCTGGATAATTTTCTTCATAGATTAAACTTCTCTGAATGACTTCTGAATTGTAAACATAAAATAGTTTTGACTTCATGGCAAAGCCTAATGAATACACACTTAAATATTTACTTAGAGTAAAAATTTAAGAAGGAACCTGTGTGTTCCTGTTTTTTTTTTTTTTTTTTTTTTTTTTTTTTTTTTTTTTTTTTTTTTTTTTTTTTTTTTTTTTTTTTTTAGTCTGCTTTGTTTTGCTATACTGGCAAGTATGAGAGTTAAATGGAAGAATAACACACAACTACTTGTCTCTGCATAGCCTTAGTATATGTTCCCTACTGATGCTAATTGTAGCATAAAATAATTCTTAATAAAATGCTTTTATTTTGATAACCTAGGCAGTTTGAATTATATAAGCATGTATCTTGTCACGATAAGACTTATGCTTGATGGCAAATTCTTATTTGAATACATGTTCTATTAGCCCCCCTACAATTATCTGATGGGGTTAGCAACAAGAATAAGGAAGAAAATAAATTTTAATGTATCCTTCATAAGCTGCTCAAATAGAACAATCCAATTAAATGTTATGAATTCAAAGTCCTTAAAGAAAAATATGAGCACATATTTGATGTGTTGAACAAAGAAAGGAGTATAAATATCAACCACCCTTCTCTTTAATTGTCAGCTATTTTCCCCAAGACAATGTATGATCATAGTTCTCAGTCTTCTTCAAAAAAAATGCAGGCAACGATAGGTGTTATGTTTAGAAGTCTTAAGAAAAATTACAGCTTGATGGAAAAACAAGTATAAAGATACTTGTTTACAGGGAAAAACTCTAAGTGACATGTTGGGATTCAGATGGTTATTTTTGGAAGCAATAAGCTCTCAATAAGGTACATTAAAGGATTACAGAATATCAAAAGAGACACCTGACTCTTAATTATAGATAGTTTACATTTTTTAGGTAGGCAAAAAGAAAGAAACTATTTACTAGCAGGTACAGATCTCATTGTGTTTTCTGCTGGGTTTTTTTTTTTTCTTATTTATAGATTTAACCACATTTTATTATGTCAGTACACTGTTTATGAGACATATTTCCTCTTTCATATACATTAAATTTATTTTTAGATGAAAATCTTAATGTCTGATTTGACTTTCTAGAAGAGAGATGTTTTTCTAACATTTCTTATGTGTTTTTATAGAGGCAACTTTTTGACAGTTATTAAACCAAATGTTAATGGTCGTGTCTCATTTGAAGATTTCATAGGAAGGTCTGCTATTTTCTTTTACAGCAGTAAGAAAAAAATTGTGTACAAGTTTGGAAAAACTTGATTAGTAGAAACTTTGCAAGTATTGCAGGATCCATTTGCTGAAATAATGTGAAATGTATCAAATCTAAGACTTTTATAAGAACAATCCTTAGTAATGCCATTGTGGATGCCAGGTGGATGGAGAAAGAATAAAGTTTTAAATGTATAGATTAAACTCAATATTCTTGGGACACATATAGCTCAGTCCCAGTTCCTACAGTGTTCATTTTGCAGTTGGGCCCTGTGTTTTTTTTTTTTTTTTTGGCTAGTTTGTTATATTGTAAGTGGATTCTTACTCATTGCTTTATCTCACTATGGACATAAAGATTAGAAAAACTGGAAATGTATTTGCTTATAGTAGCAATGCTGAAATCACTTTCATTTCGACTTATTTTCCTTTCATAGACCTTGAACATAAAAAGTGAATTATCCTTTCTTCATATAGGAGGTGCTTTAGGAAATACCCTCCAGTGTAAAATTCTCAGTATTGACAACTATGGGTGACAGTAAAAATAAAACAGTAAGAAGTAAGCTATTAAAGGAGATTACTTCAGTGTAACTTACATTAACAGCAGGTATTCAATTATCAATTCTTACCTACTTAAAAGAATAATTGCATTAAAATAGGACTCTATGTAGGTTATCATGGTTGCTAAAAAGATAATTCTGGCCAGTCTCTTGTTATTTCCCATTCAATTGTTAATATGTGCTAGTCACTTTAACAGATACTTAGATGCTGGTATTCAAATGGTCAAAGAGATAAATATGATTAAATAATTTAAAAAATGAGATTGTTATGGTAGATATAGATAATGTCTCAGTAAATTTAACAAGATGCAGTGAAAATTAGGCTGGAATAGGTTTATGAGGGAGTTTTTCAATTAAGAGATAGGGAGAGCTCTCTAAACAGCTATTAAAGGGAGACATGAGTCATAGTGAAAGAGAACAGAGCATTGCAGAGTAAAAGACTAACATAACTGTGACAGGAAAAAAGTGATCAGTGAGGCTGAAAAAATTTAACAAGGCAGATAAGCTAAATTTCATATGGGTATATCTAATTATAAGAGAAAAAAAGATAAAATGCATGAACTCTTTGGAAATGTATCACTTATAATTATGTGGTTAGCCTTCATTCTTTGTTTTTCTATAAAGTAAACTAATATTTAGTTAACTTTATGAATTGTGTTCATTCTTATATACTTCGATATATTTCCTCTTTCCGTCTATCTGTTCATTACCACTTTATCCGACAAGTATTTCAACGTGAAAAAAAGTGTGGTGAATTAGACGTAGCCTGAACACTCAGTTAAAGGAAACTTTGGCTTATATCAAATAGACAAGACAGAGACAATCCTCAAGGAAGAGGAGAGAGAAAAAAGACTGAGGAAAAACAAAGAAACCCTATGATAAAGATTGAATACCATGAGAAAAACAAATATAAGGATAATGGCTACCCGCTAAGTTGAGAAGAGAGAGAAAGGAGCAGAAATGTAAAGACATTGGCAGCGAAATTCCCATATCAGTAACAAAAACTAATTTACAGAAGCTCAAGAAGCCAAGAAGAGAATACCCACATTCTGAATGCAAAAAGACATCAAGAGACATCACAGCAAAGCTATCAAAATCCATTAATAAAGAATAAAGCACCAAAGGCAACAAGTGAAAAGAGAAATTATGAAGTTACACACATAAGGCTATCATTAGACTTCTCAGCAGAAAAGCTACAGGCCAGAAAATAATGGAATGACACATTCAAAATACTGAGAAAATCTACTAGTCAATAATGCCCTACCCTGCAAATTTATTATTCAACCAGACAAAAAAATCATTCAAAAATAAAAGCCCTAGATGAGGTAATAGATCATATGATCTTAACAGATATATAGAACCTTCCATTCCAATTTTTGAAAAAAATACATTTTTCTCAAATGTGCATAGAACATTCTCAAGGCCAGATCGTATCCTGGGACACAAAACAAAATCTTAGTAAATTTGCAGGACTAAAATTTTATTGTTTTTTCTCTAACAAAAAGAATGTGATGCTAGAAATGAACCAGATAAAACAAACTGGAAGTGGTATAGAGAGGTGGAGATTAGCAATCATGCTTCTGAAGATTACTGGATTAATGAAGAAACTATCAATTAAAATTATCCACATAAAATGAAAACGAAGGGATGAGCTATAAGGATACATGTGGTACAACAAAAGCAGTCCTCAGAGGAAAATTTACAGTGATAAAAATGCTCATCAAAAACCAGGAGACATCCCAGATTAAATATCCAACCATACACTTAAAGGAACTAGAAAAAGAATAATTGAAACCAAACATTTGTAGAAGGAAGGGAATAATAAAAAGAGCAGAAATAAAGACAATTGAAATAAAAAGACCATCTAAAAGATGAAGAGATGGTTCTCTGAAAAAATACAGACTGATGGACTATTAAGCAGATTCCTCCCTGCCCCCCAAAAAAGAGACGATCATAATAAAAAGAATCAGAAATGAAAGCTTACAACAGATATTGCAGAAATACAAAGAATTCCAAGAGATTAAAAAGAATACCTCTATGACAAATTTGTTAATCTAGAGGAAATGGGCAGATTTCCAGGGTCCTAAAACTTTCCAAAACTGATTCAGGAAGACATAGGTAACTTGAACGGACCAATCACAAGTGCAGAAAGCAGAACAGTAATCAAAAGTCTCCCCAACGCACACCCTGGTTGATTTGTGGTTTGGTCTTCTAACTCTTGCCAAATGTAATCCATACACATCCCAAGGGCCTGGGTTTGCATCCTGGGGCCACAGAGGAGCAACCACTGTGAAAAGCTAGAATAAGATGCTTATTTCTCCTCTTTCTGCCTGCTTGCCTATTCACCTTCATTCTTGTCTGTATCTTTTCTTCAAAAAAAAAAAAAAAGACACAATCTCCCCAGAAAACAGGAACCTAAAGCTAGTTGACTTCATTAGAAATATATACCAAACATTCAAAGACAACCTAATATCCACCCTCCTTAAACACCCATTTCCTCTTTAGGAAAAAAAATCAAGTATAGCTCACTGAAACCTTTCATTTAATAACTTTCTCCTCTAGACTAAGTAAATCTGACTAGGTCTCAATGTGAAAATAAAATATGAAAACTGTTCTTGGGGTTATTTCTAAACAGAATTTGTCTTCTAACCCTAATGTAACAGAAGTATATACGCTGATCAGTATTCAGAGCCTGACCCAAGTCAATTAATATAAGGCTTTTCTCATCTGATTCCAAATCAAATAGAGGCCTGACTATATCATCCTCCAAAGCATTATCTGGAAAATCAGGATATTTCAGAAAAATCAGATTCACTAAACGAATTTTTGGCTAACAACCATTCGAGAACAATGTTGACATTGCATGTAGGAACACTATTTTTTCTAGGATTTAGCATTTTTTGCAATAGAAAATTACCATATTTTGTATTACCACTACTGAAAACAGAATTCTATAAATAGAATGATGTCTTATGTTTCCAAAGACTATTGATACACTAGAGTGATGTGAAAATAATAAAAAAGCGAGATATTTTGTGGCAAACTTTGGGGGTAAGATTAGAACTGTAATCTGTGAGTTATCTTGGGGAAAATACTACAACCACAAGTGCTGACAGCAAGTATTTTTGTAGTTAATGTGAAATGGGTTAAACTAGTCCACAAAAATAAAGAGGAGTAAAAGCTGCTAGATACATTCTATGAGGGTAACATGACCCTGGTTTCAAAATCAGACAAGGACAGCACCAAAGAGAAAAAAAAAAACATAGCCCAGTATCACTTAAGGATATAGAAACAAAAATCCTCAACAAAATCTTGGCAAGCCAAATTCCACAACGCATTTCAAAAAATACCATAAGTATGGTGTGCTCTGGTAGAGTAGTGGTTTGGTCAGTCACCTCTGAAGGATGTAGGCCATATAATCCTGGGTTGGAGTCCTGGGTTTGGGAGAAAAAAACAAGTGTGAACAACAAAATGGAAATAAAATAAAATTGTTCAGATTCTTCTTCCTTCTCTCTCTTCCTGCCAGTCTACATACTCACTTTCATTCCTGCCTGTAGCTTAAAAAATTATATATACATATATATGATGACCAAGTGGGAGTGGCATTTATTCAGCATGCACAGATGTTACAAAATTTGCAAATTATCTAATATACTATATGATATCAACAAAAATAGAAACACAAATAATATGATTATATCAGTAGATTCAGAGAAAGCAGTTGAAAAAATTCATTAATGGCAAAAACTCTCACTAAAATGGGAATAGAAGGCACTTACCAAACATAGTAAAATCCACATATGACAGATTCATCAATAACATATTCAATGGCGAAAGTCTAAAAACTTTTTCCCTAAGATAAGCAACAGAAAAGGATGCCCACCTACTATCACTACTATTATTCAGCATAGATAGTTCTAGAAGTCCTGACCAGAGTACTAAGGAAAGAAAATGACATAAAATAATATAAATTGGAAAAGAACAAATTCTTATTATTTGCAGATGACATATTATACTCAAAAAAACCTCTAAAATCCCCATAAAGAAACATTTAGAAACTATATGTGAATACAGTGAAATGGAAGTATACAAAATCAACACAGAAATCAACAGCATATTTATATGCGAACAATAAAACAGAAGAAAGAGAAACGAAGAAAGAATCTCCATTCTCAAAGGCACAAAGAAAGAAAATATATTAAGGAATAGACTAAGAAAGTGAAAGACCTATACAGTGAAAACTACCAGACATTGATAATAAGAAATAGAAAATGATACATAGAAATGGAAGACTTCTGTGCTCATGGAGCAGAAGAATTAACATAGGTAAAATGGTGATCTTATACAAAACAATATGTAGATATAAGTCAATTCATGTCAAAATTGCAGGACATTTTTTCAAGCAAATTAAACAATAATATTAAAGTTGGTGTGATACCAAAAGTCTCTGAAAAGCCATAACTGTTCTCAGAAAAATAGAATAGATGAATCACATATCTCAAATTCAAATAAATTACAGTGTTATTTTTATTAAAACATTATGGTATTTGAGCAAAAGCAAACAAACCAGTGGAATAAAATTAGGAGCTCAGAAGTAAAGCTACACCCATATGGTCAGTAACTCTATGACAAAGGAACCAGGAGCATTCGCTAGTGGGAGGAAAAATCAATTCAGTAATTGCTGCTGGGAAAATTGTACAGTCACCTACAAAAAAATGAAGGCTAATTACTCCTTAGTACCATACATAAAAATAACTCAAAGTGGATTTTAAAAATCCTGGATAAGACCTAAAATCAAAATATAAAGCAGAAAATATTTTAAAAAGCCTGAAGATATCAATCTCAGAGTGAGTTTGGGGAAGTGACATCGAACAGCAAAGAAACTAAAGTAAAACTAAATGAATTCAAAAATTTCTATACAGTGAGGAATTGCCACTAAAACAAAAAGGTAACCCACTTAAAGGGAGAAGATATTTACACATCATATATCGGACAAGAGGCTTATCTCCGAACATATAAAGAGCTTTTATACCTCAACAGCATCAACAAAAATGATTCACTCAGAAAAGGGGAGGAAAGCTGAATAGGCACATTTCTAGAGAAGACATAGAGATGACCTACAGACTCATAAAAACATTCTCTGTATAACTCACCATCAGATAAATGTAAATAAAAACCTCATTGAAATATCACAGCATCCTAATGAGAATGGCCTGCATTGAAAAAGACTAGAAAAAAGTTTTTGACATGGAAACAACATAGATAACTGAATAAAGTTGTGATTGATATTAATAAATATAATCATACGTTTATGTATTTATGTGTTCATATACGTAAACATGCATGTAAACATAAGTATATGTGTATATATGTATGGAATTTTATTCAGTTTTTGAATCTTGCCTTATGCAACAATCTAGATGGAACTATAGGTGATTATGTTAAGAAAAATAAGTCATAAAGAAATGAGACGTAAGAAGAGTTTTCATGCATATATGGAATATTAAGAAACAAAATAACAGGATAGACAAATCTCAACAAAATTCATAGACACAAGATGAGGGCTTGGGGGGATGAGAGAAGAAAGGAGGGGACAATTTGATGGTAAAGGGCACTAAAGCTTTGGTGGTAGATTTGGCATGAAATACACACAGAATGAGGTGTGATTTCAGAATCTTGAAACTACATAACAATTTACACAAAAGAAATAATAAAAAATAAAAAATATTTTCTAAGGTAAATTTCCTTTTTGACAAATATCATTATTTGTTAGTTCTTTGTATTTTATTTGTGTCTTGATATTCAGTCAGTGAAGAAATTTAGCCAGACCATCTTACTTTTGAATTATAAAACTCACTTTTGAAGCACACTCTTTGACATAGCTAAAAAAATGATTCACTAATAGCTTACATGCACAAATATGATCAAGTTTTGGGTTCTTTTTTTTTAACATCAAGGGATAGCATTTTAATATTAAATGCACTTTCAAAATATCTATTGAAATACAAATGCTGTATAAGAGTATGTTTTAGGTATGTTGCATTATAAATTGACCAAAATTCTAGTTTCAATCCACCCCATACTGTTTCGTCCCTTTACCCAATTTACCCACCACCATATCCCCTCTACCTCTGGCAGTCACCATTTTGTTCTTATAATCTAAGAATTTGTTATTGTTTTGTTTTTTTTATTTGTTTTCTATCTTTATCATTCATGTATGAATGAAATCATATGCCTTTTGTTTTTGTCTGACTTATTTTACTTAGCACAATGCCCTCTAGGTCTGTCCATGTTATTGTATATAACAAGATTTAATATCTTATTTTCAGTAGCTGATGAATATATCAGTGTGTGTATATAACTAGCTTTATGAATGATTAATATTTTAAGTGGATTAAATTCAAACTGGTACTCTCAAATAACTTAGAAAATAATATATTGATATTCTAAAAGACAGAAGAATGTTGTGTTTTGATTTCATGCATAGCTGACCACTGGATATGAATGAGGATGGGTTGCCAGGTAGATGTCAATGGCAAGTCCGTATTAGAATGTGCTTGCATTTTCAGAACAAATCAACACTTTCCACTTTATATAGAAAGAACCACAAATACTGAGATCAAAGTTATGTCTTTCAGTGATTCGAGAATTTTAAACTCTATAAGATTTTATTTCAAAAATAAAAACAGAAGTTAATGACTTTAAATGAAATTCATTCTAGAATAATTATTTCATTATGTCATTATCATATCATTATCATATCACTTATTAGTTTTCTTATTGACTGCATTTAAGAGATACAAGTAATAAAAATGGCAATATTAGGAGGAATGTGTACAATTTTTATTCTATTGCAGTTTCTTACATTTTATTGCATTTTTGTCCACACAAAGAAGTCTCAAATGATCAGATCATATAAAAAAGTTCAGTGTAAAAGATTCCAATCCATTAATATAAGTACTATAATATAGATCTTTTAATGGGCAGTAAGAACATACTAGGTATAAACTCTTATAGAGAAATACTGAATTTACTTTGAGCAAATGTATGAATTAGATATTAAGCTATAAGCTGCCAATCAATATAAGAGGCAGGGTTGGTTGTATTTTTTCAGTCTTTGATCTACAGAATACCACTATATTTTATTCCATATAAAATTGAATTATAAAATTCTAAATATATCTGACATAAAAGCATGAGTTGGAGAAGCGATATTTTCACAACATTTTGAGATAATTTTAAATGTCTGAATTTATATACTGAAATCTTCAGTTTTAAGATTGTTTATGGGAAAACATTTTAAATAGCTATATGTGAACTTAGAACATAATGACCATATCTCTTATTTTTTGATAATTTCTTCAATAAAGATGAACATCTCTGATTTTAATATTTGATATTTCTATAAAGTTATTTTAATGTAAGTTTTATAGACTGTAGCCTTACTTTTAGGATGTAGAATTTATTTTGTTAAATATAGTGGTTTATGAAGGAATGTATATATATATATATATAGATATAGATATAGATATAGATATACATGCACATATATTCATGCATATTGTATATATTTACATAAACTTAATTTACATTGATATTTAGAACATATATAAGTATTAAATTGAAATATGAAGACTATATATTAAATATTAATAGCAGTTATATTTGATATTTGAATTTTTGTTATTTTACGTTATTTTAATGCTACACTTTTTTTTTACTCATGTACATTTATTAATATCTTAAATTAAATTGTAAACTAATCTTTTGTACCAAAGCAAAGTTAAAAAATAAAAAGTGGATAGGTTAAGATAATATATAGTACTTGAATTAAATGGGATTTTTGATTGCTAAATTATTGTGAAATGCATAAAAATATGGCATCTAGATGGCATACATTCATAATTTCTAAATCAAATGACATTTGTTGTTTTATAGTCACATTTTTATTATTTCTCATTAGACAGAAGAGTCCAAATTGTGCAAAAATGATGAAATTAAAATATTTACATTTAACTCTTGAACCCTCTTAAAATTAGATATAAGAATAGTTCATAATCCCACAATCTGAGTTCTCTCCCTTTAGAAAAATTAAGGTGCCAGCTACTTCTGACATTTTACTGTGAAAGTTTCTTTTCACTATAAAACAGGTCATTCCACATTATGTTTTAGTTCGTTCTTGCTAACATTTCCTATATCTGTAAGGGTTTTGACTTAATTAACTTAACTGAATCTTTATTTTTTGGTCCTCAGCAATTTCTGTGTAACAAAAATGAAAGAATGTTATTTGATGTGTTTTTCTTACATTTATTCTAATTAAAATTCACTTATTTCTTTTTTAAAAAGTGCTTTTTTCCCCCTCTATACCCCGTAGTAGAATTATAGTCTTTCATTTTATGGGTACAGATTTTAATGAGTTATCACAATTTTGAAAGGATTATTAATGTGCAATTTTACTTCAATCAAATATGTCATGAGCTTCTGACTAACCACTAAAGCTTAGAAATGTCATTAAAATATCACTTTTTCAAATTGATTTGGGCTTTCTCTAAATTTTAAATGTCAATATAACTGAAATTTGTGATATTTTGCCAAGGATCATTTGCAATAAGGCATGATCGTTAATGATAGATTAGTTCAACACTGTGTCAAATTTGTCAAATGTTTTAGCAAAAATAGAACAAAATCTGAAATGCATATGATTTCTTTTTATCTACATTTCTGCTCTATACATATTTCTAAGAAACATAAAATCTGTATTCTACAATAGTTAATTAAAAATTCTACTGTATTGCAAGTTTACTGTCATTATTTATAAGTAAGGGGAAATCATGTTTCAAGTTAATTACAAATTCTGGGCAGGATAACATTAGACTCAAATCTATGCTATAATATTTTCCTAAATAAATATCAAAGGTTTGTCAGATTAGGTATTTTATTTTATCATGGGTTTTCTTCTAGTGAGGAACTGAATGACTTGTATGTTGTAGGAAATACAGGTTGAATCAGAGAACCATTAATTTGTATCAGATGATAGAGCAGTAAATTATAGTAGTATTTCTCAATGAAAAGGGAAATGATAAAATATGATAGCTGAAAAATTTAATTAAATTTTGTTTTGAGTATTTTATCAAATATATTGTGAATCACTGCCTTAGATAAAAAAAAAATTTTTTTCTTACTTAGTCTAGAAACATATTATATTTCAGGGCAACATTTGTCCAATAAGTCAATTCTTCTTTTTTTTGGTTCATAAATTATCCGCTGATGGTTCACCATTTGTTGCTAATTTTAGTTAATTTTCTCACTGAAATAAGTTTGTTGTTTCAGGTTTTTTATTTTGTTTTGTTTATCTTTCCAAACAGCTATGTATGCATAGACCTAACATCTAAGATTAGGTCTAAGATATTTTAATGCTTCAGCCATCGGTCCTTGTGTCATTGGAATAAGGTTAAACTCATCACAAGTTAAATTCCTCAAACATTTAATAACATAAATGGGGACTTGGTTGGCTTATTTAATCTGAAAACAGTTTGAAGAAGATTTCAGTACTATATATTCAACTGATTTATCTTGCTAAGAGAGACAAAGTTTAATAATTTTGTATGAACAGTGGAAGGCTCCACTTCTAACAATACAAAATGGCTATGTGCTGGGAAGAAGTATTCTTAGAATTAAAATTTTGCACTGAAGTGCAAATTTCTAGTAACAGAAATCACACAGATATGTATGTACATGTTTTATTACTATACTTACTGTATTATATGTAGATGTATATTTGCAATGATGTGCACATTAAGACTAATAATCTTATAATGCATTATTTTTTGAATGACATTTAAACTTAAAAGATAAATAATAAAGAGAAGAGCCACTCTCTCTTTTATCTCTGGTCTCCTTGATCCATGTTTGATGACTAATGGAGAAATGACAACATTCACCCGTTGTATTTTACATCTTGCAGAACAAAACACCAACTTCCTCTAACCAATGACACACATGAGATTTCATTAGACCATTTTGCCTATCTAGTGACTGACTTCTTGAAGAAGTGATGGTACACATGGATGTCACTGAATCTCATAGGTGTAATCTTCTCATTTTTGTTGTAAAATGAGTTACACAATCAGAAATAATATTGTTTTAGATATAAAGTTGGTGAGTATATTATTTAAGTAATCCATAGTTGGTTGTGCAAGCAGAATTACTGGGAGGAAAGACAAATCCTTATGTAGAGTAATTAGACATTTTAGTGAGGAAAAAGTATTAACACTGCATCTCTAATCTTCCTGCTTCTTGATGATTAACCAGTCCCTCCGGAATGATTTCATAGTAGGTTCTTATCTTTGAGCTGAATCTCTGCTGTTGGCAGGCAGAATTGTCATCAACAGTAGTAAGATCAGTTTTGGTGAAGGTGAAACTTAAAATGTTCGACCTCACGCATACATATCATCTTTCTTGAACTCCTTGAACAATCACTGGAACGGCTGGGCAAAGAGTCTGGCAAACATTAACGGAAAGGGTTCTCTTGTCCATTTGTTTGAAATTTGGGTGAACATTCTCATAAAGCACAGATAGTTGCCTACTCACTGACCTACTCATGGGATTGATTCACATGATTCCTCTTCGTACTTACTTAAGAGTAATCTTCCCATCTGTTCCTTCCATATGTTTTACCATGAAGTCGAACCGCTCACAACTGTGCTTGAATAAGTTATTCTAGCTATGTCTCTTTTTAAGCAATCTTTACAAGCACACATACTGTTAAAATTCATCTGTTAAGAGTATTTCGCACCTTTACTGTTCTTCAGGACCACCCATGATGTGGGACACAACACTGTCATGGACAATTTTTATCTAGTGTCAAATATTGTGAGGATGTAATGAAAATCAGTCCATTTTTCTTATTAATTTTTCATAGGAAAAGTGTGTGGTATGTAAGTCCATAAGCATGCACAACTGCATACATGAACAAACGTGATTTTTTTTTTCTTTGAGGCTTTAGATTTTAGGTCTTTGGTCTTGAATGAGACTAGTAGGTTTTAAGACACAAGATCATACCCAAAATTCTGTATGTGACTACAGATATGTGGGCAAGCACATAGATAAAATTCCTCTTTCAGCGCATTAAGGAAATGGAAAATTTTCAGTTTGGAAAAGATATCTCTTATTCCTTATTCTCTATTCCTTATTCCCTACTTCATTGAGAGAAAAGGAAAAGGAAAAGGAATTACTTTATTTTATTTTATCCTATCTATGTCAGAGTAGAAACTGGAGAATTAAAGAAGTACAATTTAGCTTTACAGTTAAGATTGAGTTAATTTTTAACTTTGATATGTATATGTATCATGCAAATACAAATAAACAGATATTTATATAATATATATAATAATTCTTGAGCAAAATAATGCATTCCTGTCTTAAGTGTAAAATATATATATACATATAAAAAATTACTCTTTTGAAAGAGTTGATAAGATTAGGAGAATAAAGGATTATTTCAAGGTTTAAAATAATTTTGTTCTAATTTTAAACCTTTGGAATATTGTTACATTCTGACTCTTCTTGCCTTCTACAACCAGACTATATGAAAATAACCTTGACTCCTAAGTTGCCATGACTTTGAGCCAAACTAAATGTACAGTATTACTGGCCAGATTAAAAGGGTGAACTGTATAGTATTTTTTCTGGTCTTATTAGGATTATCCTTAGTAGAAAAGGATTAGAATAAGCAATCTTTTAAAGTGTCTTTTAAAAACTTAAATAGTGCTAATGATTTTACTGTTTAAATACAGAATCTATTTCATTTTGTCCTTGTTGTTCTCTCCTGAAAAACAAAAAAAGAAGATTACTATTGGAAAAACTAAGAGGTAGTCCAGGATAATGGATGAGGACCCTGGAGTCAAATACCTGGGCTGGTCATCTTGAATTTTCCACCTGCTAGCAGTGTGATATTGACCTGTTTTGCCTCATTTTCATAACAAAGACGGTGATTAAATTTTATGTGTGTGTATATGTGTATGTATGTACATACATGTGTGTAGTGTATTAAGAAATTAAATTTGACTGGTACATATCAAAACTATTGTTAGGTAACAATATTATTATGAGAACTTTTGTCAGATTAAATATAATTTCATGTAAATATAAAAAAGTGAGTGATAGTGAAAACTCAGAATCATTGTTTGAGCATGCCAATTTGGTCTACAATAATGTCAGTCAAGATAGATTATGCTCCATTCAAAGTAAGGTCAAAGATATACACACCTTTTCTTTAGAGGTGCATTTATATGCAAAATCTGTGCCTTTCGTGATTTTTGTACTTCAGATCAAAACAAGTATAGTTTAAACTAGATAAATGACACTATGAAATCACAAAATGTGCCTTTAAACAACATAATGGCTTTAATGTATTTTAATTAGCTATCTGGCATATCAACAAATGTACATGACCAAGTTTTCATAATTTATATAATAATAGTGTCAGTAGTTTTTAAATGCTTATAACACTGTCTGCATTAATGCTTTTAATACATCATTGATTTCTGGCCTAACAATTTCTGATAGTTTTTAAAACAATAGCATTTTGAAAATGTCAATAAAATGTATGTTTTCTTTAATCAATGCAAATGCATAGTATGGTACAAGTGACTTCTGAGAACTGATGCTATGATCTGTCAAAAAACATGTCACAACTTGGAGTTTTCATAGACACATGAGTCATAACGCATAACTAGAGTGTAAATGTTCCAATTTATCTTTTCTCGGGGAAGATTTTCCACAATTAAATCCTGGAAGAAGATTTTCCACAATTAAATCCTGCTTCTATCACTTCCTAACAGTGCGATCTTGAATAACTTTATTTAACCTCAGGAAGAATCTATTCCTTCATGTGTTATACTAGGTAAATAAAAATAATTACCTTGTTGGATTGATGTAGAGGACAAAAATAAATACAGGGTTACCCTCTATCTGAAAGCAGAAAATTCCTACTGGTTATGATTTAGCAGGTTATTTTTGAAGTCTAGGAATGTTATGGCTATTAATTTTATTTAGAAAAATAAATTACCAGAAGCAAAATATTTCTTACCAAATCATATAGGAACAAATAGGAACATTCTACTTTCAGACAGTGGAGAAAACCTATATAGTCATATGTAAATTCTTCAGTTAAGAATTTAATTGATTTTAAAGTTGAATTTAATTGATTTTAAATTTGTAAAAAGCAAATTTAAAAATTCAAAAAAATGAATTTAGGTAGAAGCTTTAAACCATTCACAAAAATTAACTCAAAATGGATTATAGACCTAACTGTTAAAGTCCTAGAAAATACCATAGGAGAAAAATTAGATGGAGTTAAGTATGGTATTGACTTTTAGAAATAACACTAAAAGTTCATGAAAGTAAAAGCTGATAAATTGAACTTTATTAAAATTAAAATTTTCTCCTCTGCAAAAAAACACTGTCCAGAGTAACAGGAAAATTCACACACTGGGATAAAACATTTTTGAAAGAGACTTCTGATGAAGGATTGATATTTAAGACATGTAAACAATTCTTAAAATTCAATAATAAAACAATCTGATTATAAAAATAGGTCAAAGATACTGATAGATGTGCATCCAAATAAAATGTACAGATGGCAAATAAGCACAAAAAATATGCTCTAGAACATATGTCATTAGGAACTTGCAATTTGGAATAACAGTGATATATCACCACATACCTACTAGAATGGCCAAGATCCAGAACACTGACAACACAAATGCTGGCAAGGAAGTTAAGCAACACACGCTATCATTCACTGCTGGTAAAAATGGTTTAGTCACTTTGGAAGACAATTTGGCACTTCCTTCCTTATGAAATAAAACATACTCATAACATGCTATCCAGCAGTCATGGTCCTTGGTTTGTACCCAAAATTGTTAAGAACTTAGGTCCATGCAAACCTTCACATAAACGTTTATAGTAGCTTTATTCACAATTGTCAAAATTTGGAAATAACTAAGATGTCCTTCGGTAGATGAATGGATAAACTGTGAAACATTGAGGCAATGGAATTTTATTCAGCACTAAAAAGAAATGAGTTATCAAATCACACAAAATACAAGAGAAAATTAAATGCGTATGCCAAATGAAAAAAGTCAGTCTGTAAAGACTACCTACTGTATGATTCTAACTATATGGCATTCTCGAAAATGCATAACTATGGAGACTAAAAAGATCAGTGGCTTCCAAAGATTTGGAAAGGGAGTAATGAGTATGCAGAGAAGAGAGGAGTTCAGGAAAAGTGAAATTATTCTACATAATGGAATACATGCCATTATAGATTTTTCTAAAACCATAAATGTACAACATTCAGAGTAAACTTTAATGTAAACTATGGACTTTAGGTAATGATAGTTTTTCAGTGTAGTTTCATTTGTAACCAATGTACCAATCAGGTGGGGAATGTTGATAACGAGGGAGGCAATTCATCTGTGGGATTAAGGTATATATGGGAAATCTTTGGGAAACTTTCTGCTAAATTTGTTGTAAACCAAATGCAACTTTAAAAAAGTATAGTCTATTAAAGAAAAAAAACTTTTATTCTGAATTATCCCGTTGAACTTCTTGTCCTTAGATACTATTAATCACTGTTTCATGCATTCATCTTGGTCTATACTTACTATTGTACAAAAGCAAAATAAATTAGCCTGGAGTAACTTCTAAAAGATGGGAGATTAACTTGTTTTCTAAGCAAAATGTGAGAAGAAAGTCTTGGAATATATACGACTGGGTTTCCTCATAAACAGTAATACTTATATTTCATTATTTTTAGAAATGAGATAACCACATATACAGTGTGGAACTGATTCACTGTCTGAGGTACTCAAGAATACACAACTGTGCACATATTGAACAATGCTGAATAAATGTTATTACATCCTGGAATAATTCTCAGTTTAAGACTGAGCAAACATAGTGGGGGAACAAAAGCTGATTTTAGTGTCTTTGGAATTTTAGCTCATAAGATTATAATACTATGGCTTTGTTTTCTAACTCCTTCAGTCTTAGAGGTTTGACTTACAAGAAAATTTCTTTTTGGGACTTTAATTTTTCTCTTGGAATTTGATAATTAAATGTTTTAATCAAATGTGAAACCATTATATACTGCTGACATTTTATTTTTGACATGTGTTTAACATTCATTACAGTATATTTATGATTATATTTGATTTAATTGTAGATAAAGCATGATTGTCTATGTGGACAACACGGATATCTACTGGAAAAAGAAAATAAGGAGTGAAATTTCAAATTTGATTTTAAAAAGTTCTTATATTGACTGTAAATATACCTCTTTCATTGTTTGATTCGTGAAGACAAAATCCTATTGCTCAAAAATATTCCTATGAACATACCTAAAGGGAGAACGGTTTGTAAAGTGTGAACCTATTTATGGGGTAGATGACAGATAAACTATTTTTCTACACAGGGATGATAGCAATATTCTTGGCTGAATATTTATTCAAGTTTTATACCAAAGAGTTGAAAGAATTTGAACCTTTGAATACTGGAAAAGAAAAATAAAACTAAGAAAATATCATACAGGGAGTTGGTTTTAAGAAATTGTGAGAACTTGATGAGCTGTCTCTGAAAGGTTCTTATTTCTGCTTCTGTTGTTGCTGGATATTAAAATCTTAAAAGCAATCATTCAGAAAGAAAAGATGAACATAAAATTATGTAGATCAAGGACAAGATGGATGCCATATGTATAGACTGGAAACAAAGGAGAGATGTCCTTAATAAAGTATTTGTTCCTAACCTTGGTGAATAACGTATGTTAAAGAAACCAGGACTTTTTTCCATAGAACTAAACACTCATTCTTGATACAGTAATGCTTAAATGTTGGAAGATGTAGGAGAAGGTAGAGTAGATGCAAGCTCAGCCAGTGCTTTGAACCAAGGAGATGAATCAACAGGTTAGTGACACTGTGTGTGAGTTGACTGTACCTCCCCTACATACTCCAAATATCCTAAGTATTTCTTATGCCCCACTTTACAAAAAACGAAATCCTCAAAAGTATAGTTCAGTATATCAAGCTCACACATTATAGAGCCACCTTTCTTCTCTTCACCCTATCGAAGAGGAAGGACTCTTTTTTTGACTCTTGACCAAGTCCCTTTGCTGTTCTCATAGAAATGAAGCAATTTTTCTGATCATAGTGTTATCATGTATTATATGTATATACTAAATGTCTGTATTAATGTGTTTTTTATTCCTATAATTATCATTCCATGATATGTACTATTTTAGGATAAGGTTGTGGCTGTGGTAGAGAACAACAGTTCATATTGTTATTTATACTTTAAAATTAATATCCTGGTATATTTAGTAACATATTTAAGAAAACCTGTATAAAAGGTTTTTCTGCTCCTGATCAAAATTCCCTGAATTATAGAGGAATATTATTACAGGGTGTGGACATTGAGTGCCACACATGAAGTGTATACTCCAGGAAGCATGATGAATTTCCAGATACACTGGGTTTTCAACAGGTGAAAAATATGCCTGTGCCCTATTGTGCATCTGGATTTCTGGGACATAACATAATATGAGGGAAATAACATGGTCGTGAATTTAAAAACAGATATACTGTCAGATAAGTAGCCAAAGACACCCATAATGACTATAGAACATCACCATCAATATTTCTTTATTTTCTGTAATTGAATTAGCTAAATTAGATAATAAGATCACATCATTAACTTTAATGGCAATTATTTGTCATCCTTATATAATAACTAAGTAGAAAATTTTGTCAGTGCATGCTTAGAAAGGGGAAAAGATAAGTTAAAATATGTGATATGGGAGGGATTAATGCCTTATAATACTTAAAAGATCTGCAAAAGATTATTTTAAGAGAAGTTAAAGACAGGTGAGATCATTACAAATCATGGATATTGATATTATCATGAGAAAAGCTATTAAAAACCTGAGCTAATTATAAAACCATACAGAAAAGTAGCTATTCATGGAATTCTGTTTTCCTGGCATGTCTGTGGTGGTATGGGGAGAATGGAACAGTACTGGCAGAGAGCTATTTCTAAATAAGTAGATTAAAGTTGAGCACTAAACTTGTGAACAGATCCAGGCTCTTTTTGAAACACAGAAATGCCTAGGAAGGAAGTGCTCCTGGGTGGACCTGGGCTTGTCTAGATGTCCAGCTGACCAAATGTAAACATTTTGCTTTCAGTTAACCCTAAATGATTATATATGATCTTGTATGATTGATGGATTATTACAGATTGAAATAAGTAAATGAGTCATTTCCTGATTATGGAAATACAGAAGCTATGCTAATTACTTTATTGCTTAAATGGATGATGTTCAAGTCTTTCTTCAGTTTTGTGATTTTCTTAGTAACCTTTTAAAATATCACTATTATTAATATTTATTATTATTTTGTTATATACCACTTATTTCTGTTGCTAATGAAACAAACACACTAAAAATTTTATTCTGGAAGGCAAACAGCAGAAAATAGAAAAATACAAGATACTTGGAATTACTTTATGATGTGATAAAAGACAGTAAAATATCCATTCACAGTCTGGAGTAAAAAGTAAATAAGAAGCAAATGGTTTTCAGAGAGGAAATAAAGCAAAACTAAGTCACCTTGTATTCAAAGAAAGTAATACTCCAGGGTAATATACCTGCTACCACACACCACTTAAAGTGGTGATTCAACTTTAAGCAGCTGGAATTCTAATTTACATCTCTATTAAACAATGTTTCAGGGGACCCGAAAAACATCCTTTTTCTGAGGCTATGAAGAGTAAATTGGTAAAATAAATTGTCGGATTCTTTAAAAAATTAAATTATCTGTATTTTTTTTTCTTATCAAGTAGGAATATAGGAGAGAAATGATGTTTTCACAAAGAAAACCAGAAAGAGTGACACATTTGAGTCCACTTGCTGTATTTAACTGATCAATGTAAAATGTGTGTAAGATTAACATAATAAAAAGTAGGGTAAACTTGCTAATCCGGATTCAACAAGTGGTAAGTATATATGCTGTGAGCTTTGGATATGGTTAATTAATCATGGTACTTTGAAGAAGGAAATCAACAGGCACTCCACTCACAGTGCTATCATCAGAACATTTGTATAAACTAGGAAAAGTGTAAGGTGTCCGTCACTTTGGAAAATAAATCTAATGTCAACTACCACCATCATGGCCTCTCACTCAGATCTGTGTTATAGCACGAAGTCCCTTGAAAGAAATCTGTGTATACTTGAGGAAGATTATGATATAACACTATATATAATTTACTGTTAAAAATTCTATATTGCCTTTTCCAGTACAGTGTTTTCAGTTACTGAGATAACTAACTGTAAACCAGAACAAAAAAGTAACAGCCAAATTTCTCAGAAGTTATTAAACTTTGGAAGTAGTAATAATTTCGGGAAACATAAAACATCTTGGCCAAAGGTTTATCTTGAATTGGTGTTCAGGAATGTCATGTGATAAAATTAAATTGAAATCAACTTTTGTATCATGATAGGATATATGAAAATAAACATTGACTGTTGCTTTCCACTCTTAAAATCGGGTACTAATATGACTATTCTTAAAATCTGATTGAATTTGGTAGTGAAACCTTCAGGGGATAGTTTTCTTTTTTCTTTTTTTTAAATACAAATTTGAATCATTTATTATGCTATCATTTTTGTGAATAATTTGCATAATTTTTTCTTTCAATAATAAATTTCATCCAAGTTACAAAATTTGCTTGAATAGAGATTTATCATTTTTCTCTGACCTTGGGGGGAAAAACATTGTCTTTTAACACTAAGCATAATACTAGGTATAGATTTATTTAGATGTTTTTTATCATTTTGATAACTTTCTTTTTATTTTGTTGAGAGTTTTAGTGTTGCCACTAGATGCTCGATTTTTTATAAGGAAATGGAAGGCAGAGAAAGTTCTGTTTTAAAATTTATTTTTGTTTCTGTTTTTCATCTTGGTTGTTACCCCCTCCCTCTTGACCCCCAGTCCACTAACATGAGCCCATGTCCTTGGGATGTATGTGGACTGTGCTTGGCCAAAGGTGGCAGATCTAACTGCTACTCCACTAGAACTCACCGTGATGCTAGATATTGCCAGTGTTTTTAATGTGTTTGTTGGGGACTAATGTGGTTTTTTGTTCTTTTTCAATCTATTTATCCATTGATTTTCAAATTTTTATCAGTTTGGCATTTTTTATAAATCATACTGGATAATCTTTTGAACAATGTTGAATAATTGGAATTTATTTTTTAAAGTTATCATTTATCTTTTCTGGACTTTTGTTTTTGTAAAATTTTCAATTATGTTTTCACTTTTCTTCTTGTTAACATTACCTTTTCTCTTGTTTGCGTCATCTCTATCAAAAATTATTGAATTAAATTTCCATATACATTTTAACTTGAGAAAAATAGTCTCAGGGTTTTGGAAAACTTAAAAGATTGCAATAGACATCCATCATTTAAACAAAAGTACTTGAGAAATTTTTCTTTTAATCATTTTTGTTTTGGAAATTTTAGAATGCTTTTATATTTACAGAAAATTTTTAGATAGAGTATAAGGAGTTTCTTACAGCCTCTATTGTCATTTTGCATCAATATAGTATATTTATCACAATTAATGAACCAATAATGACAAATTATTATTAACTGAAGCATATATGTTATCCAGACTTGATTAGTTTTTACCTACTGTCCCTTTTTCTGTCCAAGATCTTACCTAGACTATTGCATTATATTAAGTTTTTATGTCTCCTTAAGCTGTTGTTGGCAATGACAGTTTCTTGTATTTCTTTTTATGACCTTGAGAGTTTTGAGCAGTCCTGGCCAGGTATCCTATAAAATATCCCTCATTTAAGGTTTTTCTGATTTTTTATCATAACTAGATTTGGGTACAAGTTTTGTGGAGGAAGACTGCAAAGGTAAAGTGTCATTCTTATTGTATCCAGGTTACATACTATTAGCATAACTTGTATCTGTTGATATTCATGCTTATTATCTGATTGATATAGTGCTTTGAGGTCTCTTCCTTATAAATTTATCACTTTTCCCTCATTGGATGGCATTGACTATGTATGACTACATTGAATTAGTGAAGAGTTATGCCCCACAACTTTGAGAGTGGAGTATTTATATAAATCATTTGGAATTCTGCTTCATGGGACACTTGCTTATTTCTCCTATTGATTCATCTAATTCAGTTATGTATTTCTGGACTCATATTTATTTTGTATTTTTATTTATTTTCTCAAATTATTCCAGCTTTAGTCATTGGAAGTTCTTTAATTTGGCTTTTACATCCCTTTGAAATGTCCCATCAGTGTACCTTTTTGTTTTAATCACATCTTTACTTTCTAATAATACAAGATATGCCAGGCTCATCTTGTATTTTCTTGGCCCCAGTCCAAAGTCAGTTATTTCTCAAAGGATTTCTGACTCATTTTATTTATACAGTATTAGAAATCAAGAGCATGAGACTAGATGTATTTTTTTTCTACTGAGGTCAACTTGCTTCTAGACAATTTCTGTTTGTTGTACAAGAATGTTTATGTGTTAGTAGGGAGTGTTATTGTGGGTGTGTACTAACACACACATGCTTACATATATACATATATGTACATATTTGTGTATATTAAATCAGAATTATTTTTAAAATGTCATGGTTTTATAGTATTTTAATTTATGGTAGTAGCTTTCATCTGTGTGAAGGAATGGTGTGATGATATATCGATGTTGGAAAGATAACAGAAAAATTACAGTGCAGATGGTATGAATTGTCTCCATTCTAAATAGTTTAATATATTTCAAATTTTAATTAATGTGGATAGTGAAAGGGGATGAGAAAGTAATTTCTAATTTTTTTTTTACTTTCGATAGTGAGGTTAAAAAGAAATTTTCATATTGCATATTAGCAAAAAAAAAGCAGATTGTTTTATTTCTTTGTTTCTAATACACTGACTGAAATATCTGCCTGTCACAAAAAGTAAAATTATACGAAAGAGAGTGAACATATTTAGGAGTTTCAGTAGAGCTACAGATCCACTTTTAATTTCTTTGGTCATCAGTTAACATCATAAGAGCAAGGATGAAAAGCTTGAAATGAGAATATGAGAAACAATGAAAATTGAATGATTAATATTTTCCATCTTTTAATTTTATTTATTAGAAGACTGTACAAATGCTAAAGAAGAAACAACTGATCAAGTTTATTGGTTTGAATATGTATTTATTCAGTATTTTGTTCCATTATGTGAAGGAATGATAAATAGAAGTCAAAGGTCAATTAGAGTCTCAGTGTCCTTAAAATTAAGATAACTGAGTTAAATCAACACCTATTGCTCTGTGAATGTTCAATTCCAGCTCAAGAGACCTAGCTTCCTAAGGGTCATCTTTAAAAGGTGGCTACAACTAACCCGAATTCAGTCACTGTCCTACATGACAGTTTAATGTCCTTCTTTTCATTTACTCTAAATTGATCATTTCTTAATTTATTTAACTTTACTTAACATACTATGGGTTATATAAAAAGCATATTTCAGCATTTCCACTAATTTTGAGTGACTCATTTCACTGAGCATAATACTCTCTTGATCCACCCATGTTGTGACAAATGTCAGAATTCCATTTTTTTATAGTTGATTGGTATTCTATTATGTATATATACTACATTTTAATCCACTGTATCCATTTAATCCCATCTGTTGATGGGTATTTAGTTTGTTTCCAGCCTTTTGTAATTGTAAATAATGCTACAATAAACATTGGAGTGAACTTATTTCTAGAATCAGTGTTCTTGTGCTTTTTTGATAAATCCCAGAAGTGTGATGACTCGATTATAAGTAATTCATATTTTTAATTTATAATGAATCTCCGTGCTACTTTCTATAAATGTTGAACAAATTTATAGGGCCACCTATAAATAATAATATATAAGGGCTTCCTTTCTCTACATCTTTCTAAAATGTGTTTCCAATTTTTTGTGTCATAGCCATTCTCAGAGGTGTGAAATGGTAATATCATTATTGTTTTGATTTGATTTACCTTTTTACAAGCAATGTGGAACATCTTTTTATGTGCCTTTTGACCATCTGTCTGTTTTCGAGATGTGGCTATTAAGATCCTCTGCCTATTTTTTAAATTAGATTGTTTAGTTTTGTCATTGAATTTTATTAATACTTCATTCATTTTGAATATTCACACTTGGATATATGGTGGGAAAATATCTTCAAATTTTTACCCATTGAGTAAGATGTCTTTTATGATTTAAATCATATGTAAAAAATAGAGAAACCAAACCAACTGATGAGCTGAATAAAACGAAAACCAAGTTTTAGTGTAATCAAATGAGTAGCCTCCTGAAGGGAAGATTGGAAAGGGGTGGACACATGTGCATAGAATAGTACTTGTACTAATGAACTTATTGTATTATATACAAAAATTGATTTGTGGTAACACATACTTGAAACTTATGTAATACAATGTTACTTTAATGTCAAATGTTTAAAAAATTTGAGTAAGTCAGCATTCACTCCCTTAAAATTGATTTTTGACTTATTTTGAATAATTACTAAATTCACTACCAGAATGCGCACCCTAGATAGATTTAGTTAAATATATGACCAAAATTCCAGTTTTTCAGATGTGGTAAAATCAAACTGAAAATGTTTGAAATCAACTCTATCTAACTGGAGCTGTGAATCTACCCTTGAGCTATTTGGAAGCATTTTAATCTTTCAGATGTAACATCTCTTCATGACATCTCAATGCTTTTTCAGATGTTTCCAAAAGGTGACAAATGTTTATAATGATAACATGAATTCTCACTTGTCTTCTTGCTTCTACTCTGTTGGATCAATGATAGCTGAAATAGAGAAAAGTTAAAAGGTCTCTATCATTTTTGTTTGTTTGAGTGGTGAGAGTACCTGAGTCATTTGGAGTTAGTTGTTAGAATATGATGAGATAAATAAAAATAACTATCCTTCAAAAAAATATAGCAAGAAGAACAAGGTTAATGGAAGTTGTAAGAAAATGCAATGTTGGAGAATCATGGAAAAATGTAAATAAGCACTCCTCTTAAACTGTTTCTTTTCGGGGAAAGATTTGGGGTTTACCAGTCTGACAGCTTCTAAGTAACACCCTAGGAGATGAATTCTTTGCAGACTAGATAACTTCATGGTGAACAGACCAGATTTAGGATTGAGACTCTTCAGTATGAATCCCAGTTCGAACATTTAATGATTTAGGACCCCTGGCAAAATGTTTTCTTCTTGCCTAAGCTTCATAGTCTGTAAAATAGAGAGTAAATGATATCTACCTCCTAGGTGTTATTGAGGCATATAAAGTGCCAATGTCTGTAAGGCACTTAAAGTAAAACCCGGTGTGTAATAATATGTAAATGTTGAATCTAGATCATTTATCACTGGTCAAGGATATTAGTTCTGTTTGATGTTTTTTGAAGAAAAATGATTTTGTTTGACTGTCTCACTGTACAAAATGATACAGGTGCACTCTGATAGCCATGTGGTTTAGTCCACAGGCTTAGTCTATATACATCCTAAGGTTCCTATTTTGACTTGGGCCAGGGAAAACAACCAAGATGAGCAACTAAATAAAATAAATAGCATGTTTTCCTCCTCTCTCATACTATCTGCCTGCCTATTCACCTTCATTCCTGACTATGCCTTTCCTTTAAAAAAAGAAAATAGAAATTACAGAAAGTCAGTAATTCATAATCATAAACTAAGTCATCAAAAATTGCTAATATGCAAACAAAATATTTCAGTATGCAGTAATTTTAGACTAAATACATATATAGGTGTTTTCCGGAAGTATAATGTTTGCTAATGATTTACTGTTTTTTGAAAGCAAATATGTTATAATGGGATGTCTTAAAAAACATAGAATTTAACTTCGATTTATAAGAAATATGACACATTATGGTCTAATGATTTTCTTTTTAAAGAGAGAAAGACACGCAAGCAGAAATTAAAGCAGGCAGGAAGAGAGAGCAGAAAAAGAAACATTATTTATTTGTTTCGTTGGGTTTCCTACACCAGCCCCAGGCCTCAACCTGGTATGTGGGCTTTATGTGGTCTGCAGACTAGTGTTTCAGCCTCCTGAGCCATAAAGTCATGCTCATGGGCTACTGATTTCTATTTCTTAAGTCAAAGTTTACCTGTTAGATTTTATACAAAAAAGATACTTTAAAAGGGAATATTCATGAAGATGCAAACATCTATGCTCATTGAATTTTAAAACTTAGAATACCACACTGTCACTAATACATTAGAACCCATACGGATAAAATGTTTACATGTATTGATTTCTTTATAAAACAGTGTTTTGTGCCTCATGAGTACCTTATTTTTCCAATATAGATTAATTTTTCTCAAGCAAAAAAAAATGTATTTACCATTTAGATACAGAAAATGACTGCTTTTAAATTGTGCTGATTGTTCTCCTAAAATTTTCACATCATTGAACCCTATTTTTATGATGTGTTCTAAAATAAAAATGTTCTGTATATCTCATTACTAATAGCAATATGCCTTACACAGTATTTTTTTCCCTTTAAAGTTGATATGGAGCTTCTACAAACAAATAACATAAATTAGAGAATATGTTCCATTAATATAATGAAATGTACCTTAAATTTTGATGGCACATTATGCATATTTTTTTACTATGTGGGATTCTAGCAAAAGTTTTAAGAGTATTAAGGTGTAATTGGAAACAATCATTCGTATGTTCACTATAAAGATTTTGCCATTTTAATAGTTTTTCTTTGGTTCATGCAGGTTTACATGAACAGTTCATATAAATTACTTATTGCAATAACTGAATGCTTTTGTTTTCCCCAAATTAATATGTTGAAATCTTAATAACCTATGTGATGATTTTGGAAGGTGATGTCTGCTTAGGTCAGAGCCCTCATGATGAAATTAATGTTTTTTATAAAAGATACCCCATAAAAATCCCTTGTCCCTCCTACCATGTGAGAAGGTGCTGGTTATGAATCAAAAAATAAACTCTCATCAGAATATGATCAAGCAGGGACCTTGATCTTGGGCTTTCTATCCTTGAAAGTGTGAGGAAAAAAAACTCTATTGCTTATTAGCTACTCTGAAATTTTGTCACACTGACTCATATGAACTAAGAGACATGATTTTATGGTATAGATGCAATGAAAATATTTCTTGAATGAAAATAAGCATGAGAATAAAGAAGTTCGCAATAATAGATTTATGTATTAAAGTTGTGTTTTATTTAGATACTAATTTTATAAAATAATTTAACTACAGAATATACTATATTATTATTGAAGGAGGTTAGGCTAGCAAAAAGAACCATGATTTATATATTTTTAATTGGATTTAGAGGAAAATATGTTATGTTATTTTGTAGTAGGTATTTGTGTGGACTTAGATATTTTTAAAATTATTAATAAACTAATATATTTCTTTAGTGAAATAAATTATAGTCAGTGTTTAGGAGACAAGGGGATTGTCTTTGCTAGGTGAGATGTAAAATATATACTTAACAAAAATTTCTTTAAAGCATATTTTCCAGGTAAAATAAAAAATATTTCTTTTTTTAAAGACATCTCTAGATTTGCAGTATCTGGATTCGAAATGCTAAAAAGTAGTGCACTCCTCTCAACTATGAATTTCTAAAAGGAAAAGTCTTCCATTTGAAGAAAATCAAAATGGCAGAAAGGCATTAAGTGTCTTATTCTTTAACCCCAACAGAAGGAGTAATTTAAAGCACAAGTTTATTGTGAGTATGGTGCTTGGGATACTATCCATTCCCTCTTGCTCAAATTCAAAATAATTGAAAGCAGAATAGCTTCCTAGGAAATATCATTATCCAAAAAAATGTTAAATAATCATCCAGGCAACAGATGTCTGACTATATTTAAAGAGTTGTTAAGCAAAGTCATAATTTTTGAAATACTGAATAATTTTGTAAGGACTGGTGACATCTAAATTATCTATTTTTACCTTATATGTATTTTTGTCTTCTTATATATAAGTGAGAATGAAAAGTATCAGATATAACATTTCTTTGTAAGTGAAGATTTGGTTATATTTTTTCTATTTTCTATTGTATTTTCTTTTTAAGGTGTCTTTGAATGTTATTATACTTATCATTTTCAAAGAAGTTCCAGTAAACTTTGCTGTCTCTCAGAACTCTGAGTAATGAAACATTATTTATACAAAAATATTTATAAAAAACTCTAGTCCTTATACATAATATGTGGGTAAATTCCTGTGTGTATGTGTGTGAGATCATCTATACAAGTTCCTTTGAAGACTAAATTTTTACCATGAAGAAATAGATTTGAGCCAGAACCATGAACTAAAATTAGAGAAGTGTGTAGAAAATGATTTAATATATGAAACAAGATGATTTGAATGATTGCTAGAATATAGTGTATACATATATATGTACATATACATACATATGTATGTATTCTGCCTGTGTAACTATGTGATATTTTTCATAAAATGCAATTGATTTTTCATAAAATGCAATTGATTCTGGATCATGCAGATGTCTATTAGAACACTTAGACTATTTCAAGGAGTGGCATATGCTTGAATATTTGAATTTATGCAGTGAAATAACAGAAAGGGATATTCCCTGCATTGAAAATAGAGTGGGAGGACAGATTATATTGGTCAATAAGCTCTTAAATCTAAATATTCACGATAAAGGTTATGTTCATAAAACATTTAATTTTTTTTAACTCCTTAAAAAGTTTTGATACAGAACATTATAAGGAACAACTTTTGTTCTATAGGGGAATAGAAAGGGGAAAAATAGAAGCCTACTATTTCTAAGGCCAGTCTCATCATGCAGTAACACATCTGTATGGCTTAGAATACATAACTAAATGACCGTTTGTATGTATTACCCCTATAATCAGAACATGACACTAGGATCAGCATAACAAGGTGATTACATATACTATCCTAAAAATGTTTTAAAAATTGTAGTTTAAAACGATTTTAACTGCATACTTAGTTTTCTAAGACAATGAGCCCAAGATCTAAAGCATAAATAAATTCACCATAAGTATGATGAATTTATATATGCTTTACTCATATATATATATATATATATATTACATATATACAGCATCAACATAACTGCTAAACTGATAAAGTAACACTTTAAGGGAAATACAATTTTTTTGAAGTTCATAGCAATGGTTATTTGAGTTGCAATTGAAAGCCCCCCTTCCCAAACCATTAGAAAATTTCATGGATATTAGAAACATACCCTTTGGGAAAAACACAGTCCATATTTGAGTATACTAGACAAAGAGCCAAATGTATGCAAAGCACAATGTAGTTACTATACAAAAACTATTCCATGTGAGTTCACAGAATGCAAATTTGTACAGCTCTTTTCTCAATTTAACCATCTATATAAGTTCCTTTGGAGACTAAAGTTTTGTCATGAAAAAATAAAAAATAAAATTAGAGTCAGAGCCATAAACTAAAATTAGAGAAAGATTTGTGGAAAATAATTTAATATATGGAAGAAGATTTGAAAGATTTCAAGAACATAATTTTATAGGAAAAGAATCAATGAAGAAGTGAATTGGTTAAAACTATAAACTGCAAAAGCATTATTCACTCTTCCTCTGGTAGAATATCTAAATGCATCTGAAAATAAGATGAACATGATTAATATTTGTATTCATTTTTTAAATTTAATTCTCCAAGTAAAGCTACATAGAATTGAAGTTCCAGTTGATTTACAAAGAGTCATACTGGTGACATAGGTTTTAGAATCAAGAATTTAAGTAAATTATATGGAATCTAATCATGATCAAGTTTGGTTGAAAGGTTGTTACAGAATTGGGAGATGATAGAACCACCTATATTTTCACCTATTTATAATTTAATATTAAGAAATTGAAGTAGATTATTGATTGTGTTTGAGAACAAGCCTAGATGTCAGAGTATGGATGAGAGATGAAAATGCAGACTTAAAGAAGGAGATGATGCACATATGTTTCAGAATCATGAGCTCAGTTTCCAGGCAGCTACATGCTAAATTGTGGAAATAATCAAGCTACTCTCAGAACAGCCATTTGCTTTTCACAAGAGTTCAGTTTTTTTTACTGGCTAAGACAGTTTGGGCTGTCGTAACAAATAACCACAAAATTGATAGATTAAATAACACAAATGTATTCTTGCACAGATCTGAAAACCACAAATCCTAAATCAAGGTTTTGTCAAGGTGTAGATCTGATTGAAGGCTCTAGCTGAAAAAAATCCTTCTTTGCTTCCAGGTTAGTTGAGAAAATTTTTCAAAAATATAGAGGTAAGAGATACCTAAATTCTTACTTGAAATACCTCTCCTGGAATTTCTTGGCTTATGATTTCCTAAGTTCAGTCTCTATCTCCCTTTTTACATGTTTTTTTCTTCTTTCTCTGTCTTGTTTTCTCCCGTTCACAGTGGCATTTATTATTGAATTTAGTAATTACTGGCACATATATTGCATTATTGGATTTAGTATTATTGAATTTTACCAGATATTTAAAGCTAATCTCATCTAGAAATACTTAATTACATCTAAAATAATTAATTGACACATTAGGTAACATTTACAAATTCCAAGGTATGGATATATCTATGGGAGCCTGCATTAAACTACAATACACTGATATATAAGACATGATATTATTCTGTCTAGAATTTCTGTGTGTTTTCATACTCTCCTTATTTTGAGATTTGGTATTTTCTGTAGGCCCTCTCTTAATATTTTATTTGTTCAACTGGAAACAGGAAAATCATTAGTCCATTCAGATTGCACCTTGAATATCTTGGTAAAGCATTCTTTTTAAGGAAATGGTTAGTCTTAACATCAGTAATATCCTGAAGTTGCTAGTGATCATTGTTTCTACCACCTTGTTAAACCTGACTCAATGGAGTAAAACACATCAAATGAATGTTTAAAACAGCACATAGTCCTGACACAAAAGCCAAACTGATCTCTACCTGTTAATGTGGTTTTGATTTTAATTTCTGCCAATTATCATATAAATATCTTTGCAAATTTTGGACAAGGTAATATACACAAAGAACACAGCACAGTGCTTATTGTTTTTATTTATTTTATAAAGTGTTCATTTACATGTCACATATTTTAGTCTTCTATACTTTATTCTAGAGTGAAATGTGATCAAGAGCAAATATATTTTTTCTGTGACCCTATGTTATTAATGACTAATATAAAGCTAGCATACCAAGGAGGAGAAATTTAGAAGTGGTATCAACCTAATTAAATGATGCATTGGCTTCAACACTTTATTTGTAGAAGATTCTCCTGCTGGTGCAGTCCATCCCAAAACTTTATTTAGCTACACTAATAATATTTTTTTAAGAGTGTGTTATACAGATCTGATGAACATGGAGTGGAGCCTTCTTGGTTGAATCAAGAGTAGGAACCTACAAGCATATCTAGTCATTCCTATTACAAAACGTCTTCCTATAAAAGTTATTGAATACCTCAGAGTCTCTGTTAAAGCATTTGACAGCAAATATGTAGGGTTTTTTTTCAATCTTTAGTAATGACTGTGTATATATGTCTTTTATGTACAGCAAAATCTAGCTATTGTGAGCAGGAAAATTCATTGCTAGAACAAGTGCTTTTGAAACAACATTATTATACTTTTATTATTATATCATTCTCAACTTTGCTTAACTCTGTCCGATATTAACAAAATATATAGAAAACTGGCATTATACTTGCTATCTTAACAATTTGTATATTTTCATGGAAATAATTTTAAAATATAATTCATAAATCCTCTTTTAATATAAACAGTTATTAGTGAGTTATTTATAGATAGTAGATGAAATATGTGTAATTAATTGTTATCATGCATTCTATTTATAAATTTATAAATTTTTCATCAAAGTATTTAAAATGTAGTTATCTTTACCTAAAGATCTAACATATATTGACCTATGAAAACTTACCAATTCATTACCTAAATTAGAGAAAATATGTTACATCTTTATTAATATCATATATAAGCTATATACAAATCCTATTATACTGGGTTCCAATTACCCATTATGACACACAAAATATCCTGTCAATTATTAGACTTATCGAAAATTTATCTAACCTATAATCCATAAACAAAAAGATTACTTACATGAATCTTAGTGTAAGTAAAACAAAGTAATCAAGGATTCTAGATATAAATGTTATGCATCAATAACTGCTTATTGTTGTCCTTTGAACACTTCATATATAAAAATAATTCTTTCTTCTCAAACTGAGTAACCAATATTTCCAGAAATTAGTATTTTAATATTTTCTACCATTATTATGGGGCCAATTATACTGCATATGATGACTTAAGTGAAAATCTTTCTGACTGATTGAAATCTATACTCATATACCCATGAAATAATAAAACATGATTTTACAAATTTGTGAAGATTGTGTTTAGAGGTCATCCAATCCTACTCTATGTAGAATTAGACTGATTCCCTATGATCACTAGAGAAAATGGAGACTCCTATGTTTTCTGGAAACAAATATTTATGTTAAAAATATGGGGTAAGTTTTTAAAATATTATTAATTCACTCTAAATACCACCTAGGGGAATATTTTTCATTTAATATACTTTATATTTTAGAGAAGTTTAGAGACAAAGATTGAGTGAAAAGTAGACTTACATATTTCTCACTGTGCTTCCCATTTCCCCTGCTTTTATATCTTACATTATGTTAATATATTTTTATTAACTAAAGATCAGAATTTACACTCTGATTCATTTTCTATGTTGTTCCTTCCATAGATTTTTGGCAAATATATGGCCTGTATTAGCTATTACATATCAAAACGTGTAATAGGTTTAATGTCTTAAAAATTACCTGAACCCCAGTCCCAGTTATTCATCTCTCCTTTCTCCCCTCTGAACCCTGACAAACACTAAGTTCTTATTGTAATTTTTTGTCTTTCTGAGACTATCATATACTTGGATGTATATATATATATATATATATATTCTAAATCTTCTTTCACTTAATAATGTGCATTTAAGTTTCTTCCATAAATTTTCATGTCTTGATTTTCTTTTATGCTCAGAAATATTTCATTGTGTGAATTGTCACAGTTTATCCACTCACTTTTGAAGGACATTTCAACTGCTTCCACACTTTGGCAATTATGAATAATATTGCTATAAAAATTTATGTGCAGGTTTTTGTGTGCATGTAAAGGTTCAACTCATTTAGGTAAACACTAAAGATATGAAGCAGTAACATGCTAAGACAGTCTGATTTTGTAAGAAATAACCACACTATTGTCCAAAGTAGCTGTACCATTTTGCATTCCCACCCATAAAGACTAAGTTTCTATTTCTCCATAGTCTCACCAGTACTTTGTTCAAGGAATAATTTTTGATCTGTTTAAAAATAAAAGAAATATTAAATTTAGTTTCCTGTACATTGGTCATAGATACCAATTTCAATAAAGAAGTGAAAAATAAAACTCCCAGATATTTTGATGTGAGTCTCTAATTACCTCTTGCATATTTTCATTTTTAAAGATTTGATGTCTTACTCTTATCTGCTACCCTGATTTCATTCATTCCTTGAACTTTAAAGTCCCACATTTAGTTTTTTAAGATATTAAAATATGGGAATTTTATTTTCAAGTTCAGATCATCTTTTTGTATGTAATATTCAAGGCAATTATTTATCTATCTTGAATAAAAGAAATGTCATGCGTATTTTCTGTTCTTCATGTGGTTCTATTTAAAACTTACACAAACAATTTTCATTTTATAAATAATTATATTACTCTAGGTTCAATACACTATTCTATGCACAGAGTATATAATGTTGAACAAGAAGTTCCTGGCTACATTTCTCATAGATTCTAAAGGCAAGAGACAGAAAACATAGACATGTTACATAAGGTCATGCACTGGGTAGGGAGATGCTATTTTTTATGAATATTCTGAAAGGATTCCCTAACAACATGACATTTGAGTTCAAATAAATCAAGGAATTTATATGAAGATTTTTCTTTTTCAAAATTTGCATTAGTTTTATTGAAGGAACATTTCATCATAACATAGGCTTAAAGTGCACATCATAGTAAATCTGCATCTGTATGTAATACATCAATTATACTACCATCTCAAGTCTTCCTTTACTATACAGTTGATCCCCTCTACAGTTTACCCACTCAATCTCCCTTTCTCTTTTTATAACCATGAATTTGTTTTTATTGATTAAAAGTCCACTTTTGTGTATTTAACTTGTTTCCTTGGTTTCTCTATGTATGACATAAGAAGGATGCCATTTGACATATGAGTCTGTCTTTCTGGATAATCTCATAATTTCACTAAGCATAATAAACATAATTCCCTCTAGATCATCCATGTTATAGCAAAATATTTTACACTCTGATGAGGGGGTTCATGTCCAAAATATATAAAGAATTCATAAAACTCAAAAAAGCAAACAAAAAACTAATAATCCAATTAAAAAATGGAAGATGATCTTAAAAACATTTCTCTAAAGAAAATATACAGATGGCCGAAGGGCACATTAAAAGTCCATTCACCCCTTTTGCCATTAGGAAAATGCAAATCAAAACAATGAGATATCACATTACTCCTCTGAAAATGGCTATTATCCCGAAGACTAGAAACAACAAATGCTTGAGAGGATATGGCAAAAAGGGAACTATTCCAAAATATTTCATTCTTTTTGATGCAGTTGTAAATGAGGTTGTTTTCCTGAGTTCTCTTTCTGCAAGTTTATCACCTTTATTTAAAAAGTCAAGATATTTTTTGAAAATTAATCTTGTAGCCTGCTAATTGCTATATTCATTTATTGTTCCTAGGAACTTTTACTAGTGTCTTTGAGCTTCTTTCTCTATATTATCATCCTATTTTCAAGTAGTGATAGTTTCCATTCTCCTTTTACATTTTTGACCCTTTTCTTGTCTAATTGTACTGGCCAGGACTTTACACACTATATTAAATAGCAGTGGAGAAGATTTCTGAATAAAGATATTTCTAGTCAATTTGAGCACATTCAAAGGTGTCACAGAGAGACCTATTGTACTCATTCTTAGGACTTCAAGTCAGCTTATAAAGTCTGAGGTATGTGGCTTGTGAAGTTGTTCTAATCTGAGAATGGAGACAAAAACTATGAGAGTGACCAATGTGTAGCTGTCAAAATGGCACGAGAGAGCTCAGTTAGATAGTAACTAATATAGTAAAGTCAAGAAATGAATGTTAATTGGAATAGGATATAGCTCAAGATTTGGCGAAAAGTCCACATATTTAAAAAATATTTATTGAAGTAGCACTGCATTATAGTATGTTTCAGGTGTTCATCATTATAAATTGGTGTCTGTATAAACTACAATAAGTTTATCATAATAACTGGAGATTTATCTTAAAGGTAAAGATGTCATTCATTGTCTATTAATAGGTTATGGAAGAGGATAAAGAGGTGTGATGTGAATGACTCCAAGGTTTTTTATCCTGAAATAAAGGCTATTTAAAGATGTGCTTTGATGAAGATGAAATTATAAGGAAAGCTACTTATTTTCAGTGAAAACCAAGAAACTGGACACAAATTAAGACAGATATATGCTTTTGAGACATTCATTTGAAAGGGCTAGCTAATTATTGTGTATGTTATTAAGAAATTCAGGCTTTATAATTTGGAAGCCATCATTTGGACTGCATGAGATTACCTACAGCTATACTGTTCCATATGATAGACCCAAACCTCATATCACTATAACATATTTTTCTTTATAATTCTATTTTTCAATTAAGTTTATTGAAGGAATATTGCATCATGCATTATATAGGTTTTAGGTATGCGTAATTGTAAACTGACATTTAAAATAATACATTACGTATATTATCACCAGTCTCATTCTTCCTTTACCATATAATTAACATTTTTTTAATTTATATTGGTTGAAGCAAAATAAAAATAAATTAATTTAGTGCCTCAGTCATACTAATCATATTTCAAACTCAATACTCACCAGTGGCTACTAGCAACCATATTGGACAGTGTAGAATATTCCCAGCATCACGGTTTTTCTGTATACTATAGCATTCTATATCATTTGATGAAAAGTTTTGATACTTTTCTCTCTATGCCTATATTTTTCACCTAATTAAAATGGAATACTTTATTTAAGATTTAAACTACAGGCCCGACCTGGTGGAGCAGCAGTTAGGTCCATCACCTCCGAAGGAGCAAGCCACATTCCGCTAGGTTGGAGTCCCAGACCCCGGGGAAAGCAAGAAGTGCAAAAAACTAAACAAAAATCAAATGAAGATGGTTCTTCCTACTTTCTCTTGCTGTCAGCCTACTCGCTTTCATTCCTAACTGCATCTTTCCTTTAAAACAAAATGTAAAAAATGAAGAAAGATTTCAATTACATTGACACTTAATCAAATACCTTCCATCTATCAATTGATTTACTTCTATAAAAAATGGCCAAGGAAAACAAATATTGATTTCTATGCCCCCCATCTCTAGACGTAATACTGCAACTCAGTTCACTAAATATGCTTATTGTTGTTACAATGAAATATTGTTCAAGAAAAATGAAATTGTGTGTGTGTGTGTGTGTAGTTGAACAATGTTATAGTTTTGAGATATACTATCTAACTTCGAATCCTAGTTGTGTCTTGTCCCAGCTGTGTATGCTTAGGCAAATTATTTAAACTCCATAAGTCATGCTTTCCTCATGGGTAAAATGGGACTAGTAATGCTAACCTTAAAGTGATATAAGGAATAAAAATGCTGATAGTGGCTATAAAGTGCTTAGTACTATGGCTTGCACATAGTAAGTACGAAATAAATATTAGCTTTAAAAATATCAACAGTAATAATAATATTATACAACTATACAAAATAATTTTTATTACTCATATTTTGAAAAATGCCATAAAATTATTTAATTTTAAGGGAAAGGACATATTGCAAATAAACTTCCCAGGATTTGCACATTTTAGCATTAATAAAAATATACAATTTTTGTATGCATTAGATAAACATATATGCAATGAATGCATATTAATTTTTAGGACATCCTATAATTAAGCAGTTAGAATTTATATATTTTTATGTTTAAATCTATATTCGAATTTTTTTTTTACTTTAAAAAGTTTAGTACCAGATTTCATGATCAATTTGTTTTTCAGCATATTTGTTTTCTCATTCATGTAAGTCCATTAGTAGTCTACAAATAGAAACAGAACTGAAAGATGGAGACAAATAAATACTAAATTATTTGAATAAGTACTGAATTAATTTTTGGAACCCTGATTATTTCTGAATAAGGCTCCATGCATGTGCTTTCTAATTTTATAAATAATTAAATATCCTACTGAAAATGGACTTTTCTCACTTGGATTTAATAGAAACTTAATTAATATAGTGTTACTCCTCTTTTGAAAGTTCATGTGGTGTTAGTCTACCTGTCTGGTGATTTTTTTTTTGTTTTAATTATTTATTTAAATTACTGTATAAATTGAATTGCTATATTAATAAATTTTAGGAATGGGTGATTTCAAATGTTCAGTTAATGTATTTAAAATTCCAAAGTGAGAAAAACAAAAATTTTGAATGACACTATCTGCGTAATTCTTTTTGGTATCACTAGGGAGTTTGATCTAAGTTCTTTTACCTACTAGTTATCTAAGATGGATATATCTCCATGGATATACTTCTTCTAATTCATAACCACATAATCCTATTTCTATAACTATTATTTTCTCCATTTAAAAGTCCACCAAAAATCTAGAACTTTTGAATATTTTTGATAGTAAAGAATATAATCTAAATTGATATCATTTATAATGCTTCCAGTGTAAAACCCAAATATCTTATACTATAATAAGAAATTTGTTACATTTTTGGGTCTACTTATTTAGTGAGAGTGTATCTATTTTTATATTATAATTAATGGGATGGTTACAGATATTTTGGATAAAAATGGTGGCATTAAAGTAGAAATGAAGAAATGTTAAAATAGACAAGGTTTTATTTATATACAAATTTCAGTAGTCTAGGCCACAAAATTTATTGTTTGTCCATGTTTTACAGTCTTTGCAGTTTAGTCAGGTATTATTCCACACAATGTAAACATTGATGATTACTTTTTTCCAAATAGAGTATAAGTTCTTGAGGTAAAGAATTTATATAACTTATCCTTATATGTATAACGCATACCTAGTATAGTTGAACTTAAAATGGAACAAAATTATATGAACAGTTAAAAATAAAAGTCTTATTGGAATGGGAAATACTAAAAAGGACTGCATATTCTATCATGTCTTAAAACAACGCATGTATCTCTTTAAATCAGTGTTTTTGTGTTTTTTGAGGAAATATGTACTAATGGGATAATTGAATCTTATGGAGCTTCTTTATTTAACTTTCAGAGAAAATTAACACCATTTTCAGTATGTCTATACCAATTTATATTTCCATGAACAATGTGTAAGGAATACCATTTCTCCAGATCTTTTCCATTATTTGTTGTTTCTTGACTTTTATAATAGCCAAGAGTTGGAAACAACCTGTGTCCATTAACAGATGATTGCAGAAAGAAGATGTGATACACACGCATGCACACAGGCATGCATGCACACACATGTACATGCACATACAGTGGAATACTACTCAGCTATTAAAGGAAAAGATGAAATACTGCCATTTGTAACAACATGATGTATATAAAGGGAATTGTGCCTAGTGAGATAAGTCAGGAGAACACTATGATTTCACTCACATGTGTTACGTAAAATAAACAAATAAATGAAATAAATAGGGATGAACTTTTACTTTATAAGACCAAATTAGTGGTTACCAGAAGGAAAAGGACAATAAGGTGAGAAGATTGGGTAAAAGGGAACAAATATATAATGAAAGATAGAATGAATGTTTATTAATAAACTCAGTGTGTTATCTACAGATGTTGATTTATAATGACATATAGCTGAAATATATATAGTTTTATAATGCAATGTTACTTCAACAAAATTATTTTTAAATTACTTTATAAAACTAATGCATTTAAGATTTAAATATTTACATGCAAAAAATTCCCTGACAAGTCATGAAAATTTGAAAAATTTGAAATCATAAAGAGCTATTTAGGGGAATTCAGATTTTGTTCTTAAAAAATTGAGAGTACGTGATGCTTTTATATATGTAATGACATCATTGTGTACATATATATGTGAGCTCAAAGAAAAATAAAATATAAATAATATTCAGAATGTATGAAAGTATAGCTCTGTAGAATGATTTTGTGTCTTGCACTCAAGTAGACTAAGTACTTTTGAAGTCTTATATTAAATTGTTATACTTAAATATTTATTGTGGTGTATTTAATTTAATATATTTAGTCTATATATATATATATATACATATATATATTTGATAAAGGAAAGGAGCACACAAGGAAGGTAAGCAGGCAGGAAGAGAGAGGAGGAAGAAGCATGTATTTCAGTTCTTTAATTTAGTTGTTCACATCAGTTGTTCCCCCTGGACCTGAGACACAAACCTGTGTCCTTGGATATCACATAGACTGCTCATTTGGAGGTGACTGAGCTAGCTGTTGTTCCATTGGAGTACACTGAAATAACCCATTTGGCATTTTTTTAGATTATAAGTACTTAGAAAATGATAATTTTGTCTTTTTAACTATAGCATCATGTACAACGGGAAAAAAAATCTCAAACTGCTATTGTTTTAGAAGGTTATAATTCAATGGAAAAAAAACAAGAATGCAATTTCAAATAATTCAGAGTGATAATTTAATTTGCTTCTAGATGGAAATCACATGGTAATATACCCCTGAGCATTTTATAGAAAACGGAATTTCCAATTAACAGATCTTTCCTGTTTGTAGATTTATTGAAACAGTTTCTGTTTAAAATTGTCGTAAATCCTGAAACTTGTCTTTTGATTATGAATCAACATTGTACTTAATATTTTTAACATCAAAACAATGTGATATATACGTCAATCTTTGATGACTAACCCAGAATATAATTCAACTCATTATAAATAAACCACACTCCCATGTTGTTGTTTCAATATAAATATCATCAGCTTTCCAAATTAGTATAAAGAACATTACCCAGGACTCTGGAATATGATCACAGAATATTTGTGATTGGTGTAGGAGAATCTACTATTTTGCCAGTAAGCTCCTATTTTTCCACGTCATGTAAATAGATCCCTTAGGCCTCATTGTTTCACCACGTCTGCTTATTCTTAGTTAATTGAAAATAACAGTGAGTCCTTTATTAATCTATAAGTGCTCCTTCAACTATGGATTTTCACCATAAACATTATTATACAATAATAAAAGTTTGCCTTTGATTTCTAATGGGATGAAATTTAGTTTCACAAATCCTTAAAAGATCGTCATTCATGAATAAACATAAATTAAATAATGAATACAAGCCTTGAATTGTATAATTATTTTTTAAATTATAATATTATGTTAAAGAAAATGGAAAATAGCATGATTATTATTAAGAAGAGCATTTTTATTACAAGATCTGTTATCTATTATAGTAAAAGCATAACAGGCTGAAATTTCTAAAGCATAGCAACACAGTAATGAATTTGAGTCCCGCTCTGGTGAAAAGATTCTCTTTTTTCATTTCGTGCTGTTTACTTACATGTTATACTTTTAAAATTTTTGCTATTATAGTCTCCTAAGAATACCAGTGGCCAAGTTATATTAGAAGAGAAAGACAAGACTCTAAAATACAAAGCTGAAGTGGAAATTGTTCACAGCCAATGGTTGCTCAGGTGTTTGAAGAGAAAATAGGCAATGTAATATGCAACATGCAAAAATAGTTTTTAGAAAGGATGTGGAATGTCAAAGAGTAGATTATTGACTCCTCTTTAGGAATCAGAGAAAATTCATAAAAAAGTTTATTTTTGAACTGGAGCTTGAATGACTAAAACTAATTTGTCAGAACCTTGTTTCTAGTATTAGGCGCTTTAAGCATCTTGATTGCCTCCCATGTAGAACAAATACGAAACAACAGTCAGATTAGTGGTGGATATGTCGTAGGAAACAACCTTTTTTTTAATTTTAAGAAAAGATACAAGCAAGAATGAAGGTGAGTAGGCAAGCAGGCAGGAAGAGAGAGGAGGAAGAAGCACTTTATTTTTATTTAGCTGTTGACGTTAGTAGTTGTCCAGGTCTTGAACTTTGGGATGTATGTAGACTGTGCCCAGGGTGTACTAGATCATCAGGCCACCAGCATGCCACCAGGAACAATTCTTCTTAAATGCACTAGTGAGCTGAAAGAAAAGTAGTACTTTTTAAGAAATTAGGGAAATAAAAGAAGCCAGAGAGATAAAATGCAACAAAGGTGGTATTGCGTTTGTATGTATTGATAAACTTTTGGTTTTCATTGCCTCATAACTCTTAAAAACAGAATACAAAATTCAGAGCATTCCTCCAAATTCAAGCTTTCTAAAGCCTTCCTAATTGCAACATGAGTAGTGCTAAATGTGAACCAAATACAAGCTTCTCCACCTGATTGGTTTCCTCAATCAACCAGGAAATATCAAGGAAAATTAACTTTCATGAACCTTAGTGCTGAATAGAAAAGGAGAAAAAACTAAAACAGCTGTGAATATGCTGCTTCATCCAAAAAAATTCTTCAGAATATGAAATATGTCTATTTTCTCTTTTCTGGGGTTAATTGTACCTTCTATTTGGTTAGAACAAGTAAGGCAAAGTTCCAAATGAATAGAGTTGGCTTGTTGCATTTCTCCACCATATCAAAAACTTTTGCCAAGTATCAAAGCATTCAGCTATTCTCTGTCTTATTTAATTAGATATTCACAACACCAGGACATGTTTTGTGTAGTCATTGGATAGTTAAAGGAAAAGAATGAGATGTATTTACAGGGTTATATCAAGACTTATTAATCTCACAGATACTGATTTTTCTTTAGCACATACTACAGATCTAACTCTATATTAGTTGTTTCCTGTCACTGATGAATAACAATGACTTGGTTCATATTCATTGTAAACTTCCTGTCACTGATGAATAACAATGACTTGGTTCATATTCATTGTAAACTGATAATATTTAATTTGGCAGGTTCAGCATATTTATAGGTATAGTAGTGCAACAGGCCTTTGTTAACTCTTTGCCTCTAAGTGTAACAATGAATGTTAATCATTTTTTTTCATTTATCTGTTCAGTTATTTATACACATAATTTGCTGTATAGAACATTTTACTGATATTTATGGAAATTACTTAGAACTTAATAGTAAAATATGGAGATAAGGAAAATGTGATTTAAATTAATATTGACCAACTCTAGAATTGGGGCAAAGAAAATTAAACCATAAGTCATACAATTGTTATTCCTGAGAAATTGCTTTAATACTGAACTTCCTGGTATTTAATGCTTAAAGATATCCTGCATATCAAAATCTATGGGGAAAAAAACATTGATTTAATCATTTTGGTTCAGTGTCTCATTTGAACAAAATACTTTTGAATTCTAGAAGGTAAAGTCTTTGCCTTGTCCTCCGTACACATATTGCTTGTATGAACTTATTCCACCTATTCTGGTCATACGCTCGGTCCCTGAATTTTGGACATTTGTCAGTTCTTCTTATATGTTTCCCACAAAGCCTTATGCAAGTATCTTCATTTTTAAAAGTTTAGAAGTTAATAATTTTCCTGCCTTTCTTCTAATACTCTATTCTTTTTCTTTACAGTATATAAATACTAGTCCTTCTTTATAGCATTTAAATACTCAGTCCTTCTTTCTAGCAATTTTACTAGAATCTTCCCTTCCTTCCCCTCATGCCACCATATTCAACCAAAGAATAAAGTAGATTGTTTTGCCTTCTAATTATATTTTAAATAAGCATGTATTTTTTCATTGAAGAGTCAATAATCTAGTTTTAAATATCATCTCTCCCTGCCTCCATTCTTGGATACCTCAGACAATTCCTCTAATAGCCATGGAAGTGAACTCTGTAAAAAAAAAAAAAAAATGTTTTTTTGCAGATCTCTTCCTTGTCTAAATTGTTCTCACGGACCATAGATTGCTCTTACTCAATAAGACTACTTAACACAGTACGCAATACTACCACTCCTGGTACTGGAATAAATATTCAACTCTAATTTTTCTCTCCCTCCCTTCAAACTGCAAGAAAGCAAAATTCCTTCTATTTTCTCACACATAAAGCACGTATAATTCCCAATTATGCCCACCACTACTTTTTTCTCTCTGTTTATAATTCTTTCTCTCCCTTTCTCCCACATAGCTTCCCTCTCCACACTCCTACCCTGCAAGTCTCTTTGCAGGTAATTTTGTAAGAATCAATTTTCAATCTTCTAGGCTAAGGGAAAACCTCTGTACTGCCAAATGATTTTTCTTCCAGTACCATTAATTATGTGTGTGTATATATCTATATACCTCTTCAATGATATTGTAAACTATCATGTATATCATTATAGTCATATTCTTCTTTATGTCTTCTTTATATCTTCAACCATCAAAATTTTTTTGACATAGAGAAACCAAAAAGAATATAGTTTGAAAGAATGGATGAGAGGTAATATCTTAGGGTTCTTATCTCCATATGACTTAATTTCTCTATTCAAATTACTTTATACTTTTTGGAAATGTCATATAATTTGTGAAGTATATTCTTTCACACATTAAGAGTATCTGAAATAGCATAAATATTCTTCTTTCAAGCTTATGTTTGTAAGCTTTGTTAACTTAATGCAATTTGATCTTTTAGTTTGTTTCCTTAACGTAATTTACCAAATCTGTATATCCATATGAACATTTCTACCTTTCACAATGACACTTGTGAGTGTTTACATATCTTTGAAATTCTGTATTCCTGCTATTACAGGATATCTAATGCATCCTTATCTCCATAGAAAAAACGTTTATAGGATTTCATAAACCAGATTATTTAAATTAGTGCATGTGATCAAGGAACAGATTGATGTATAAATAGAATCCTGGCCATAAATTACTTAGTCAACCTAAGAAAATCTAGGGGTTCTCTACCTACCCTGCTCCTGGGGCAACATTTAAACCTGTAAATCTGAGAAATAGAGACATGCACACATATTTATTTATTTGAAACAATTTAAGATTTACAGAAATTTCCAATAGTACAGTGTTACTGAATAGATGTTCACACAGTTTCTTAATGTAAATAATGGTATACTGATGCACAAAATTAAAAAAAAAGTTCATCATTACTGTATTAATAATCAAACTGCAGACTTTAACCAAAGTTCATGAGTTTTCTACTCATGTCAATTTTCTGTTACAGATCCAGTCTAAAATCTCATATTAGAGCTAGTTGTTATGTCTACATAGTTTTATTTCATTGTGACAGTTCTTCAGTGTTGCATATAATGTCTTTGATACTTTTGAAGAGCCCAAATCAGTATTTTGTAAAATTTCCTTCAAGTTGGATTTTTCAGATATTTTCTCATGATCAGATTGCGGTTATAGTGTTAGTCCAGAATACCAAAGAAATGAGCCTCTTGGTGCCTCCTTTCATAAGGTGCATATTATTGATATCTTACTAGGAGACTCCATGAGACTTCTCTACCATAATGTTATTGATAATTCCCTAGGTAATTAAAATAATTCTCTACAAGTTGTATTTTGACACTATAGAACATTTTTCTCAAACTCCTCTTATTTCCCCTCTGATAAACACAATACCAGTCTTATATTCTGAGTTTGCTTTTTTTCATTGATTTGTTTCTTGTTTTTTGTCTTAAAGCAGAACTAAAGAGGTTCTTTCCTTAATTGGTGTATTATACACATATTCTAGACAAGAGGGGAAGGAAGAATAGCAACCAAAAGGTTTCTTACATATCAATCACCATTTTAAAAAGCATTTTCAGGAATCAAACACAGCAATTAAGTTTATTTTTCACTGAGGAAAAACTGGTTTTGTAGTCATGTCTCATTGCAATTGAGTCTAGGAGGTATAATTGCTTAGTAGGACATATTGCCACAGGTATGTATTTTTTGCTAGTAGATAGGAAAGAGAGAATGGCATTGGTTAGTTTATTCTCAGTAGAAGTAGTGATTGTCTTGACAAGGCAGAGTTCCATAACTTTAGAAACTCTGAAGTACCAGTAACTCAATGGTAAAAAGCTAAAAGTGTTCCTTCTAAGATCAGCAACAAAATCAAGGTTGTCCACTCCACCACTGCTATCTAACATTGACTAGATCCTACTCAGAGTAATTATGCAAGAAGATGAAATAAAAGGAATACAAATTGGAAAAGAAGTAAAAATATCATTATTTGTATATGACATGATATACACAGAAAATCCTAAAGACCAAAAAGTCGACTAAAATTAATCAGAGTACAGTAAAGTGGAAGGCTACAAAATTAAAATGTTTCATTTTATATGCCAATAATATAAGAAATGAAATCAGTAGCATTATCCCATTTACAATAGAAACAAAAATTAAATACCTCAGAGGATACTTAAAGGAGGTGAAAGAACTTCATAATGAAAACTGTAAGATACTATCAAAATAAGTAGAGGAATATGCAGACAGATATTCCATGATCATGGTGCAGAAGAATTAACATTGTTAAAATGACCATCTTACTGAAAGCAATATAAAGAGTTAATTCAATTCTCATCAAAATTCCACTGGCATTTTTCAAGGATATAGAACACAAAACTTTTAAATTTGTTTGAAATCATAATAGGGTCTGAATAACTAAAGAAATAAGATGAAACGAACAAAAGTGGATGTATCACTTACAGCTAATTGCTTTCTGACCAGATCTTGATCAGCAGCTCTTTTGGGTCCCTGTTGGCCTATGTACGAGAATTACACCATGGCTTTCCTGAATCTTAAGTCTGGAAACAACAGCTGTTTCAAGGATGGGGAGAAAATGGAACACTTTTTAAAAAAATTGTTTTGGTTGTAGTAATTATTCAACATATTAAAATAATTACCTATGTAGAGATTTGCCATTTCTTAGATATATTTCAACACACCATGCCCTCCACCAAATCACCAAATGTTTTTGGCAATTTTCTAGTGGGCTCTACTACCGGTTGCCCCCACCCACCCCTTTTGGTAACCTCAGTTCTGTTGCAAATGTTTCAGGGTTGGTTATGCTTCATCTGTTCCTTTGTTTTGTCTGTTCACATTCCACATATAAGTGAGGTCATCTTTCTTCTTATGACTGGTTTCACTTAACATAATGTCCTCGAGTTCTGTCCATGGTGATTCAAATGACAGGGTTTCATCTCTTCTAAGGACTGTGTAGTATTCCATTGTGTATATGTACCACATCTTCTTTATCCATTCATCTGATGTTGCGTACTTAGGTAATTTCCAGTTCTTAGCTATTGTGAATAGGGCTGCAATAAACATGGGGATGCATACATCTCTGTGGATGGATGCTTTTTTATCTTTTGGGTAGATGCGCAAGAGTGGAATGCTGGCATCACATGGGATTTTCATCTTCAGTTTTTTGAAGAATCTCAAAACTGTTTTCCATAGGGGTTGTACCAATTTGCACTCCCACCAACAGTGTGAAAGTGTTACAAAAGGGAATGCTTTCACATTGTTGATGGGAATGCAAATTTGTGCAACCCTTATGGAAAAAAGTGTGGAGATTTCTCAAAAAGCTGGGGATAGAAATACCATAGGATCCTGCCATCACATTTCTGAGTATTCACCCAAAAGATATGCTCATTCACAGAGATTTATCTACCCCATGGTTATTGCAACCATAGTCACAATAGCTAAGCACTGAAAATTAAGTGCCCAATGTTAGATGAATGAATAAAGAAGATGTGGTACATGGATACAACAGAATACTACACAGCCGTTAGAAGAGATGAAATCCTGTCATTTGAATCAACATGGATGGATCTAGAGGGGATTATGTTAAGTGAAATAAATCAAAAAAAGGATAGATGCCAAATGACTTCACTCATAGGTGGAATGTGAATAGCCAGAACAAAGGAAAAGATTAAAAAAAAAACAACAACAACCCTTGGACACTTGCAGTATAACTGAGGTTACCAGTGGGGAATGGGGTGTGGAAATGGTGTAAGTGTGGCAGAGACCACTGAAAAATGGTTAAGAATACTTGTTGATTTGAAGGAGGGGAGAGTGTGCTGATATGTATCTGAGGAATGGGGAACCTATACATGCAAGTTTATCTTAAAGTGTGGAGTGTTATTACAATTAAAAAATGAAAAAAATATTAAATAAATAAAGAATTCATGATGCACCCTGGTGCCCTTGTGGGTAAGTCCACTGGACACAGACTATATATATCCCAAGGAACCAGGTTAGACACACATTTCTGGAAGGGTGGGAGTGGCAGTACAATCAAGAAGAACAGCTAAATAAAATAAGTAAGTGCTTCTTCCTCCTCTCTCTTTCTGCCTGCCTACTCACTTTGCCTTCACCATTTAAAAAAATAAGAGATCTCGGATTCCATATGTCTGATTACTTCCTTGTGCTGTCATTGAAATTATTTCTCGACATCCTATGCTTTCTGAAAAAAAGGCAAAGAATGAATTTAAGGTGAGAAGAATTTCTTGCATAAACCAATATGGCATTTTGTTTGATACTCTTGATAGGTATGGTCTCATTTGGCAAAAAGATTTGTTCTGCCTCTAAGAAAACAATGTGAATGACAGGTGCTGCTAATAACTGATGTGGTAACTATTTAGATAGCAAGCCAGGATTCAGAAAAAGATTTTTTTCCATTTACACAGTCTCTACCCCCCAGAGATCAACATGTCAGTGTATCAATTCAGTCATTTTTGTCCCACATCCAAATGATTCATGGAGAAATTAAACTATTTTAAATCTTAGACTAAAATTTAGTTGAATCCAAAATTAAAAGGTATTTTCTATGTTAATGCTAAGATGTAAGAATTTTCTAAGATTTTGAATCATGTTGAATCATGAATAATGTTGAAAAGTCGTTTTTCTGTTGAACTAAAACTTATAACCATTTGAATGTATTAGAAGATGATGCAACATAGGAAAAAATTTTCCTCTTCAATGAATAGAAATTTCTAAGATAATATAAATTATACAAAGATAAATAAAATCCAATTCTATAAAATACACTGAAAATGATAACATCCAGATATCTAAAGCTTTAATAACTGGTAAAATGAATATATTTTTAATCAGTAAATTTATTCTCTATAGAAAGGCAAGAAAATATTTTAAATTACTGTAAAATTATATTCAATAGATGTACATTTGACAAAATAAATTTGTTTTTCTTAGAATTTTCTTCTTGAATATTGTATACATAGAATTTCAGCAAATTGAAACATTTTGACAGTTTCCCTGTTGAAATTGATCAAAACTTCACCAACCACATAATAAATTTATGACATCCTTATACAGCTCTCAAGTCATCTCCATGATTATTGCATTATTTATCTCCGCTTTTGTTCTATGACCACTTTTACTTTCCTGCCTAAGCCATATTTAATTTAATATGATGCCTTTACATAGCTGGAAATTTGCAAATGTGATTAATAGGGAATACTTGTTTAATTATATTTTCTTCTTATTTTATTTCCTTTGAAGATTAGTCAATTTAAATAACTTACACGATAAAAATACTTAAATGATTTTTTCACAAAGAACATTTTAAACCTACTTTTTATCCTATACTCTTCAATGTTTTTCTGTCTCCACCTAAAGCCACATAGCACTCTAATTTTCCTGTGCACGCAGTGATGGTCAGTGATAGCCAGATCATGCAGACCAGAAGCAAAAATATTCCTCTTTTCAGTGTTGATCCAGGATATTCCCAGGTAGTATGATTTATTCTTGTTTTGTTGGATATGACTTATTGACAGTGAAAATTTATGGTAGTATTGCTTTCACTTTTTAGAAAAAGGTGTGTTTCTAGTATTTGAAGTATTGTACATGTTAATCCAGTTTGGGTTTTTTGGAAAGTGTGTGGAGTTCTAAATTCCAGATCCCTCTATTGCATTTACCACCAACTACCATAGCAATACACTGACAGGATAAATCTCATTCCCAGCATTTTCCTGTTGAGAAAGTATATGCAGGACTTCTGTGCTGAAAATGTGCGCTGTTAAGGGATATAGAACATTCCATTCAAACATGTTACAAGAATCAACCAAATGTATTGTCATTTTACCTAATTTTTTTTTTTCACAATGGACTCTAAGTTTGGGAGTATAGCCTGAGCACGAGGCAGTCTCTATCTCAGGATAGGCTCTGAATAAATGTTTATTGAATGACTAATTGCATGAACACTGGCTCCCTCTTATGCAAATTATGTCTACTCGACACTCTCATTCATCCTATTACTCCTTCATAAGTATATATTCTTCACCCTACATTGCACAACACATTTTCTGATCAGCTTATTTAACTAATAATAAAACTGAAATATAGGTATTATTTATTCTCTTTTTCACTGCAGTTGGATTTCTGCCATGATACGTGTTCAAGATAAAACCAACAATAATTAATTAAGTTATGAGCTACATCTAAGAGTCTATACAAGACACTACGGGGTTGCAAAGATTTATAATCCATGGTAAAATTTGCATAAAAAATCTAATCTAGCTGACATGACAAAATTTAATTAACTGAAGAATCACATGAAAAATAAAATATTTAAATAGCAGTTAAATTAAAGGTAAAAAACTATAAAACAAAATTAATGACTTTAAAAATGAGATTAAGTCAAAATAGCTGTAAAATTTGAAAAGATCATTATTTTTATACTTGATAAAAAAGGGGAGTCATAAAGAATGTGGTTGTCACCTGTCTTGAAAAATAATAGAGACAACTCCTGCACCCACCCTGGGGAGACACAGGCAGATGACTTGACTTCCCACTGATGTCAGTGCAATCTCTGGAACCTTCATCCTCCCATGGACAATGGCAACTCTAAGGAAAAACTAATAATCTGGGTTGCAGAAGAGGCAAAGTTCCCAAACAGCAAGAATGCTCTGATGGTCGTTGGACAAGTTGGAACAGCATACACCATCAGCATTCTGGGAAAGTCTCTGACATATGAATTTGCCTTTGTGAATGCTCTGGAAGATAAAATCAAAGGAGAAATGATGGATTTGTAGCATGGGAGCCTATTTCTTCAGATACTGAAAATTGTGGATGATAAAGTTTACTCTGTGACCAACTATGATATTGTGATGATGATATTATAGCTCTCTACCAACAAAGCCAAGCACGTGTGCTCTTTTAGAAGTGGTGAAGACAGCTTTATTACGTACAGGCCCAGATATCATCATCTGAGCAACCAAGCAAATTTGGGGGTACAATTTTATAGAGTGAGGGGGAGGTGTAAATTAGAATAGGAATTACAAACAGAACCCAAATTAGTCACTTGTGAATTCCTCACATTGGCAACACACAGGATTCAGTTTACTAAACATATATTTGAAAAATGCACATAAGGCTCCATTCTCAGTTAACAAAGAAAAGTCTTTTTATCTGGCCAGTAGCTTCCAGCCAGCCCAGACTGTAAGTCTCCTGGTAGCTTGGTGGGTTTCCCACAGTGGCTAGAAACTGGGTGTGTGGTTCTTTTCTTCTACGTCAGCAGCAGAATGATTATGTTGCTCAACTCAAGAAAAATGTTGACACCCCATGGGATATCCAGAAGGATTTAAAGAACCTGTGATTTGGGGCTTCTAGGTTGTAGAAATTGAAAACACCGATGTGATTAGCCATGAGCCTTGACTTGTCATCCATGTATGTGGATAAAAGTTTTCTTTTATCTTCCTAAATATGTGACTTTGGGCTCACAGAATCAAACCCCACACTGGTTTAATACTTTCACTATGAGCCCTTAAACAAATAAAATTAACTACTGTAGTGTTAAAAGAGAGAAAGAAAATGAAAAATAATTGAAAATTGTATAAGCATTTGAGCTGAACAATATTAATTGTAGCAACTCACTGCACATAGGCCTTCATTTTTAGGTGATAAAGAAAAGCCCTTTTATCTGGCCAGTAGCTTCAAACCAGGCTACAAGTTGCTTGATGGCTTGGTGGCCTTCACAGCTGGCCCATGGAAGGTAGAAAACTGGGCGTGTGGCTCTTTTCTTCTGCAGCGTGTTATGTTAATGTTAGCCTTCCATATAAAAGGAAGTCAAAAAAGTAGGGAATAAATTTTTCCCTGAATAGTTGCAAGTGTTGGATCATTTACTCCTGGTGGAACTAGGTTTTTGGTTGCTTTTGTTTGCTTATTTGCTTATTTTATTTTATTTCAAAATGATATGCGGCGTAAAAATAAGGACATTAATTTTTATGTAAGAAAAATGTGATTTTTGCTCAACATTTTACAATGGTGTGCTTCAAAAAATTTTTTTAATGGAATACATTTTGCCTTATTTTCCTTCAATGTAGTTCATTTCCCTACATATTGTTTTTATATTTGATAAAAATTTGCTTATTTGTGCCATTTTGGTAAAAAAAAAAAAACAGAGCTCATCTAAAAATCTACACATAGCATAAAATACTTTCTACTCCTCGTTTGAAGGTAGATATGATTTGCTTTGATATGGGGGAAATAAGATGTCATATGTAAAATGTAAATTTTGTGGAGTTGATGATTAACTGAAGAAATATTATTAGCAAACAGAACCTTATATTACTCCTCCCCCATCTTTTGAAATTAATACAATTTCTAACCTTTTTCATTCAAAGAACTGATAAACAATGAAACTGGTGATGCCAGGAGAATGTGAAAGAAATTGAGAAATGGTAAGTAGGATTGTGCTGATGAGTTGTTGAGATAAAAATTAACCTGTGGTCACCACCTAGAGGGGAACTAAACCTCATGAATATAGAAGATAAGGTTGTATTGTTACAGCTCTCTCTCTACCGACAAAGCCAAGCATGTGCTCTTTTAGAAGTAGTGAAGGAGGCAGCTTTATTATACACAGGCCCAGCAAGTTTGGGGTACTATCTTATAGAGGGAGATGGGAAGGTGTAAATTAGAGTAGGAATTACAAACAGAACCCAAGTTAGTCATTTGCGAATTTCTCACATGGGCAACACACAGAATTCACATAACTACAAAAATGCACATGGGGTTCCATTTTCCAATGATAAAGAAAAGTCCTTTTATCTGGCCAGTAGCTTCCAGCCAGCCCAGACAGCAAGGCACCTGATGTCTTGGTGGACTTCACAGCTGGTCTATGGCATCTACAAACTTGGGGTGCAGCTTCTCTACATTCCCCGTTATTTCTCAACTTGATGATAGTCAGTTTTGAGGGTCCATAGATGAGGAATTGGGGCACAGAATTGATCGTGCTACTTCCTGCTGAATGGAGTTATAGGGGGTGTGTGGCATCTTGGACCATCTGAATATGGAACAGAATATAGTTAGCATTCTTGTTCATCATTATGGGGTACAGGGTGAAACTGTCGGGCCAGCAAGACATGCTTCGTTGTGACCTGATAAACAACTGTGCTTATGGTGGGCTGAATCAAGCTTATTATGACAGGTGGAAGACAAGGAAGCAATAGGCAAACTCCCAAAGTGAGTCTCCTAATTCCTAACAAAGCTTTGAATCCTCTGACCCAGGAGAACCAAGGCAGCCATTTAGAGACGAAGGGGGATTCCCATTTCTGGACTGGGACATGGGCTATTTTCCACATACCTCTGGCAACATCCTTAACTATCTTTCCATTATCATCTATTTGCAAGCAGAAGTTTGTTAAATAGAACTTGGCGCAAATTCCTCCCTCCTCTGCTAATAAGTAATCCAAGGCTAGTCGATTCTGGAGGATGGCAGCTCTCATCTGGGTAGACTGCTCTGTCAGTAAGTCTAGTGCAGTAGCTGTTTGATTGGTAATTATCTTTACTACTGCTTGTATTCTTATCAGTCTATTCAGGAGATAGATGGGAGTTCAGTACCCCCAACTGCCATCTCATGTCCAAGTGGCAGGGCCATAGACTTGAATTATTCTTTCAGGAGGCCATTCATTGCCCCATCAATTGGCATCAACAGTCGAAGACCAGTATCTATACTTCACGTTGTTCTGTATAACTCATCATAAACTATTTCCCAATGCTTCCGCTGTAGAGTCTTCTAGGAGGAAGAACTGAGGCATAATTATGCCAATGTAACAAGTGCATGTCCAACCTTGGGGTAGGTAGGTATATGCCATTTCACCACAGATCCAATAGTGACCCGCCAATGCACAAGCGGTGGTTTCAAAGATCTGGTCCCAGTCATGGAGTCTCATACTTGAATAATAGTTGTCATCTAGGCTTCCCAGGGGTGATCCCAGGATTGGTGAGCCTCTTTAGGTGCCATATGAACAGTTCCACAGGTTAGAGCTAGGATACCAAGTACAGTTATTATACTGGTGGGTTAAACTGCAATACCAAGTGAATCCAGACTATCCTCACCATTGGAGTTGCTCCAAGCCTGTTGGTAAGATACATAAGTGTTGAGGCCTGTCTCACTACACCATTCCCAGGGTAATACTGTTTCAAGGAAAAACATTTGAGCATTGGTATTATAAGAGGGTTCCCTCCCGACTATCTTGCTACAAAAATTTTCTTATCTTTAGGATCTGTCATCTGGCATGTGGTCTGGATGCCGCTAATCAGGATGCCAGATTTGTCCCATTTCCCTTTTTCAGATGCGGAGTGGAGGGGAACTGCCTCCTGGCATATGTCCAACTGCAATGACTATGGCCAAGGAAGATACCTGACCTTGCAGTGGTCTGTTTTAGATAATATATTCCAGGGAGGGGGTTCTACCAATGGTCAATCATGGCTTGTCTCTGGGTTCCACCAACCTGTCCCATGATGGACTTTAGGGAGGTTACTCAGAATTCATTCAAGGTGAAGTGGGGTGGTGACCCAGGGCCAGTTTGTTTCTGGCCCTGGCCCACCACATACCCAGCAGCTGGAAATATTGAAAGTAGTTGTTATAGCCTGGGCTAGCTGCAAGAAGCGGTTAAGTGCATGTTGATCTGCTATTGGGGTTGCCAATAATGGGTGAATTAGCACCACGGACAGAGTGTGTACTAGGTTCATGGTGCATCATGGGATGCACTAAAGCTAGAGCAATATTCCAGAGTGGAATTTGAGAAAGGCTGGCCTTGCCAATGATCTATATATGCTGATAGGCAGCAATGAAACAGAGATAAACTCGGAGTCTCCCAGCGAGTCATCAGCTCCTTTAAGTCTCCGGTGGGTCACAGATCAGCTTGAGAGGAGTGGGAGACAGTTGCTAGGCAGTCCAGGTGGAGCTCTGGTCAGTGGGGCCTCCTCCTGGATGGGTGATTTGCTGCTCTGATGAACTATTTTCACTCATGAGTAGTGTATGCATAGAGCTATACCTGAAACCTAAGAGCAGTTGGAGTAACAAGTACAACAGTGGACCTGTCCACTGAGGTCTGGGTGGTTCCTTCTTCCAGTCTTTGACCCAAACCTGATCTCCAGGTTCATATGGGTGAACTGAGATTTCTAATGAGACCAGGGCTCTCTCTAGTACATATTTGTTTATAGCATGAAAAGGTGATGCCTAGAGACTGGACTTGTTCCCACAGATGCTTGTCTCCCAATTGAGGAAGGCTCCTGAAGATGCGACCCAGGATCGTTGGGGGCCTTCTGTACAGAACCTCAAATGGAGAGAGCCCATGCTTTCCTGGGGTGCATCTTACTTGGAGAAGAGCTAAGGGCAGGAGGTCCACCCAAGTATGACGTGTTTCTTGAGCTAGTTTTCCCAATGTACACTTGAGGGTACTATTCATTCCCTCAAATTACCCTGAACTCTGTGGCCAGTAAGCAGTATGTAGTCTCCATGTCATCCCTAGTCCTTTTGTAGATGTTTGGACTAGACTGGCTACAAGCGCTGGCCCATTGTCACTATGGATGATTAGGAGTATGCCATACCTGGGAATTATTTCTCTGAAGAGGACTTTTGTGACTTACCTACTTTTTTGGTTTTGGTAGAGACTGCCTCTGTCCAGATTGAATAGGTGCATATCAAGACTAAGAGGTACTGGTAAGAGGTACTTAGCTTAGTTAAGTCTACCTCAATGTCTTCAAAGGGGGCATTGCCCATTCACTGTACTCTTAGGGGTGGATGAGTGGTAGTGCTGGTGTTATTTTTAGCACACATGATGCACCGTTCTGTGATTGTCCTGCAGAGGGCAGAGAGCTTATTGACATAAAACTGTTATCAGAGAAACATTTCCAGAGATGTCTTCCCAAGATAAGTTAGCTGGTGACAGTCCATGACAAGCTGGATCCCAAGTGCATGAGGAACATATATGCTGCCATATAGAAGCTGTCACCACTCCCCTGGTATTTTGATGGTCCCTTCTCATTTGGCCCATTCTTCTTGTAGGGCATATTGAGGTTTTGTTGGTCTTTGGACTGAGGCCAGGAGGCAGGCTGATTCTCCATCTCTGCCTACTGCTGCTAAATTTTGCAGTTTTATCTGCTAATTTATTACCAATTGATAGGGAATGTAAACTGCTTTGATGTCCATGGCAATGCAGGATTGTGACTTCTTCTGGAAGCCAAGCGCCCTCTAGTAGTTTCAGAATCTCCTTTTAGTTTTTAATGTCTTTGGCCCTGAGGGTTACTAGTCCCCTTTCTTTGTAAATGGCTCCATGTATATGCACAGTTGCAAATTCATAGCGGGAGTCAGTATAAATATTTACTCTTTTCGCTTTTGCTAGTGCTAGGGCTCTGATCAAAGCCTGAAGTTCAGTACTCTGCACTGACCAGCCCTGGGGGATTCTTTGGCTTCAATTACAAATTTTTTTGTGGTTACAGTATAGTCAGCCCGCCTTTCCCCTTCCTTCATATAGCTGCTTCCATCTGTCAAGAGAGTGAGCTCAGAATTCTGCAATGGGGAGTCTCGCAGGTCTGGGCAGCTGGCATTCACCTCATCTAGCACTTCAGCATAGTTGTGCTCCAGAGTGCCTTCCTCTGAAGGTAGAAATGTGGCAGGGTTTAGAGTCAGCACAGTTTCCAGAGTCAACCGAGGTTTTTCACAGAGTAGCCCTTGGTTCTGGGTAAGCCAGGCATTAGCCATCTGTGTCCTTGATTATTCATCAAAGTCATTACTGCATGAGCACTTTCACATTTATTTCCTGGCCAGGCATGAGCTTGTCTGATTCCCTGACAAGAAGAACAGTAGCAGTCAGCGATTTTAAGCAAGAAAACCATTCCAAGGCTACTGAATAGAGCTTTTTAGACAGGTAGGCCACCGGTCTTTGCCACGGACCAACTAGCTGAGTAAGTACTCCCAATGCCATTCTGTCCTTCTCATGGACAAAAAGGTTGAAGAGCTTTTCTATATCTGGGATCCCTAGTGCCAGGGTCTTGCCAAGTGATGGCTTCATTCCCTGGAACACCCTCTCTTGCTCCTCCCCCCAGATGAGAGAGTCATGTTCCGGACCTGTTAGAGTTTCGTATAGGGGTTTTGCCAAGGCTGAGAAGTTGGAAATCCAGATTCAGCAAAACCCAGTGCATCCTAAGAATTCGTAGTTTCCTCCTGGTCTTAGGTCGGGATAGAGCTAAAATGACTTCTTTTCTCTTGGCACCAAGTGCCCAATGCCCTTGGGAAATGTCAAAACCCAGATAATGTACTTTCCTTCTACATATCTGGGCCTTTTTCCATGAGGCTCAGTACCCCAATTTGGCGAGATACTCAAGAAGGGCAAGGGAACCTGCGAGGCAGTTTTCCTCAGTTGTACTAGCTAGGAGTAGATCGTCCACATATTGGAGGAGAGTACGATAAAATTTTTCATGGGGGAAAGTTTCTAAGTCTGCAGTCAAGGCTTCTCCAAGCAGTGTCGGAGAATTTTGAAGCCCTGGGGCATCTAGTCTAAGTCATCTGCATTTGCAGGCTTGTATTTGGGTCAGTCCATTAGAATGCAAACAAGGGCTGGCTCTGAGGGACCACTCTGATGCAAAAGAAGGCATCTTTTAGATCTAGGCAGGTAAACCAAGCCTCATTTGGTGGTAATTGACACAGCAGAGTGTATGGATTTGGGACCACAGGATGCAGTGAAATGGTTACTTGGTTAATGGCTCTTAGGTCCTCTACTGGCCGGTAGCCTCCCCCACTCGGCTTTTTAACTGGCAACAGAGGCATATTCCAGGACAACTGACACTCTGAGAATATCTTCTTCTTTTAACGGTCTTAAATGTTCTTGGATCCCTAGTCTAGCTTCTCAAGGGATAGCATATTGGTTCAAGCATTGGGGCTGGGCCCCCAGCTTTAATTCAACTATAACCAGAGGCCTTCTTTTCACCAATCCCGGTGGATTACCTTCTGCCCAAGCCAATCAAAAAGTGGAGAGAAACTCTGGCAAGTTTTTCTCCTCCATTCCCTGAGAGCTGTAAATATACCACTCTGCTTCTCAAGGTATGGTGACGGTTAGAACAAGCCCTGTGGTTTCAGGTTACAGATGCAGAGTGGCTGTTCACTTTTGACTAAATGAAATTTGGGCACTGAGTTTGGCTAGCAGGTTTCACCCAAGCAGGGGTATGGGAGAGTTTGGCATGTATAGGAACTCATGTTTTACTATGTGGCCTCCCAGGCTCGTAAGTTCAGGCTTTGAAGAAAGGCTGGCAAGTTGCTCAGTTCCCCATGGCTCTCATAAGGGTGGCCGTCTTTGTTCCGAAAGGGTCCACTGGGGTTGTTGCAATTGAATGCTCTGCTCTGGTGTCTACCATAAATCTATTGGTTGGTCCCTTACTTTTAATCTGACCATAGGCTCCAGGGGACCTAATTCAGGGAGCCTGTATGTCTCAGTCCATGTCATTCTCTGCCATTCCAAGGAAGTTTGACCCATTCCATTCTCTTTTGCATGGGTCTAGTCTATCGGTGATCCGCTTTCGTAAGCACATTGGTCCTCCCTGAGCCGAGGCCTGCCTTCCTTCTGCCTTTTCAGTCTCCACCCCCTTCCACTTTCCAACAGCCATTTTTCTTGGCAAACCACTGCTAATAGAGTAACTTTCTCTTTCAGTATGCGATCTGTCGGCCTCCTGGCTGCTACTTCCCGATTCATAAAGACCTCGTTGTCTCCTTCTAAGAGCTGCCTGATATTCATTCCGTGAAACCTTCCAGCTTCTGGAGCTTCCTACAGATGTCTGCGGCTGATTGGCCCACAAAGACGTCATTTATCATCCACTGATTTTCTGGGGCCTCTGGGTCAAATGGGGTGTAAATTTGGAATGCCTCGCATAACCATTTGTAATAGTCTCTTGGTGGCTCATCGGGCTGCCGGGTAACGGCAGTGGTTTTGGACATGCTGGTGGGTTTGGGGCCCCAGCTCACATCCCCTGCAAGATTGCTGCCTGGTATCATTGGCTATTGGCCTGTCCCTCCTCCGTATTGAAGTCCCAGTCGGGTCATCCCTCCAGAGCTATTGTTCCAGCCCAGGCTACTACATCAACCACTCTGGTAGGAGCATTGGCTTCTAGGTAAGAACAAGCCTCCGCTATAATATGCCGCCTTTCTTCTGTGTTAAAGAGCATGTGTAGTAACTGCTGTAAGTCCTCCCAAGTGGGATGGTGCGTTCGGAAAATAGTTTCGAGGAGGTCTATCATAGCCTGGGGGTTTTCTGAGTAGGGGGAGTATGATGTTTCCAACTTAAAAGGCTGATAATAAATCATGGGGCATCTGGAATGGACAGCGCTGTCTCCCTCTGTTTGGTCTGGTCCTTGCATCTCTCAAAGGGGCATCTGGAGGGCAAGGTTCTGATTTCTGGCGCGTAGGCGCCTGCCCTGGTCAGGAGAATGGGGATCGTGAGGTGAGCTTGGTAGGGAGATGGACGGCGATGGAGTATTTGAATCTTCTCCTAAAGGGCCTTGGGCTGCGTTAAAAAAACATGTGGGGAAAGCTGTAGCTCTTCTCCGAGTTCGCCCTGGAGGATGGGCTTAGGGTCTTGCAGGGGCTCTAGTGTGCTCTTCAGGGAGCGTTTGGGGTTTTCTGTGACTCTCGGCGGCCTCTTGACGATGATGCCAAAACAATCCTAGCCTCACTGTTTCTAATTGAGCTGAATCATACCCACAACAGTAGTGTTTGGGCAACTCTAACCAAGAGCCTATGTACGGTAATTAGTCTGGGTGACTGAGGTCACCTGCTACTATTGTCTAAACATCTTGGATTACTGGGATTTCTAATGTACCCTCTATTGACCATCCAGTTCCAAAGGCTGGCCAATCAGCTGTACACAGGGTTTTAAATTTTCCTGGTGTCAATTTTATACCATAATCCTCAGAAAAGCCCTTCTTGAAATTTCTCAACATATATTTAAAAACTGTGGGCTTACTCTCATTCCCTCCATCCTCGCTCCTGAGCAATGGCATGCAACAGATAAAGGAGGGGTAGTCACTATTCAAAGTGGCTTATGCAGTTGCCAGCCTGGACATTTCTCTTGCAAGAACAAAGTTGTCTTAGCTATAGGTGCATCCATATAAGCCCCGGATCTGGTTGTGTGGTACCCATGCAAGTCACCATTATGCTTTATGACAACGACGGAAACTCAGGGATTGGCCCACTCAAATCCCATAGCGTGCACCAAGGGACAAACAAATCATTCACTCTCTAGTCACACAGAAATTGTCACATTCCCTCCCTCAGATTTCCCTGAGAGATCCCGGTAATCTGCCGGTAATCTCTTGAAAGTTGATCAGACTTTCCTTCTGCCCAGTAGGGAAGGCCTGAGCTGGGTCTTAGATCACAGGATGTTACCAGATTTAGCTGCCGTGGTGCCTTCACTTCCTTCCGAGAGCCCAGCAGGGTGCACCGCTCAGGGCCGGCTGGAGTTGTGCAATCCATGGGGCTGCCAAAACTGTGGCAGGGAGCACCTCCCCTGGAATCTTCTTGCATCCCGCCAGCCTTGAGACAGCTCCCAAAGTCATTGGCCGCCAAAAGCCAATGCATTTGGGGTTTCCTGGTCAGGGAAACAAATGTTACAGCTCTCTCTCTACCGACAAAGCCAAGCATGTGCTCTTTTAGATGTAGTGAAGGCAGCTTTATTACACACAAGCCCAGATATAATCTCAGCACCCAAGCAAGTTTGGATACACTGATAGATGGAGAGGGGAAGGTGTAAATTAGAATAGGAATTATAAATGGAACCCGTTAGTCATGTGTGAATTCCTCACGTGGGCAACACACAGGAGTCACATAATTGCAAAAATGCACATAGGGCTCCATTTTCAGGTGATAAAGAAAAGTCCTTTTATCTGGCCAGTAGCTTCCAGCCAGCCCAGACAGCAAGGCGCCTGATATCTTGGTGACCTTCACAGCTGGCCTATGGTGGCTAGAAACTGGGAGTATGGCTTTCTTCTTCTGTAGTACTACCCCAATAAAGATAACTGACTCCTTCCCCTAGAGCGGTTTGCTGTCTTTCAGGTGTGAGCCACTGTGGCATCCTTTGCCTGGTAATTGAATACATTTTATTTTCTCTATCCACCCAAATTCTGTCTCCTCATTCTTAACTTGGTCCGGATGTGCAGAGACCACTTTTGGTAACAGTTGGACTGTCTTGACTCTGGAATGTGGGCATGAACAACTATGGAAACTAATTAGATAGAATGGAGGCAAAGAAGAAACAAAAGTCAAGAAAGACATATGAAATCCCCACTCCTCCACCCATGATAGCACCTATCCACAGTTAGGACTGGAAGTAGTCATGGTTCTCTGGTCCTGGAATGCCCAACCCCTTTTTTTGAAATCTACAGAAATCAGAAACTTAAACACTCCCCCATTTCTTCTTTTTGTTTGCAAAAAAAGCATTTACCTAGTCCCCATTTGGCTGGACCTGAGAAGACTTTTGTAACCTGAACTCCTCTCTTTAGCTTTGGTCAAAAAATAAATTTATTCACTCCTACTTGTGGTAGACTTTATGATCATCATTAGCTGGATAGATAAAGAACTTACACAATATTGGTAAGAAACCCAGATTAAGCTTCACGCCCTGCTTTATTCTCTTGCTGTGAATTGATTAGGTTGAGGCAGAGTAGAAAGTTTTCTGAGGGTCTTTGGGAAAGTTGCTTCTATTTATTTCCTTCAAAGCTAATTATAGTTTAGGAATTTTTCTGACTGGATATGTACAATGACACATAAAGACCTGTGGTTACTGGAAACTATTAGATGACTTGTATTTGTGTAATTTAGGATAAATAAGCTATAAACAAAACAGAGGAAAAGAAAAAAAAAAAAAAAGCCATGATTTCTGACGTGGGTACCCGGCACAGTGCAGAATTTGTCCTGGAAAGAATTTGAGGGGAGACTCCTGGTCCCAACACCAGGTGGCAAGTTTATTAGAAAGCAACTAAACAAAAGTGACACATGCAATTTGAGGTTACAGGAGCAAGAGAGTTGTTAAAATGGAGTCTTTTATATATGCAGGGTAGAGACCTCCTTTGAGGGTACCCTATTGCAAGAGTCAGAGTTCAAGGGTAGGTGCTAGCTAGGGGATGTGTCCCCAGTTCAGGTTCCTAGGGGAAGAATCCAGGTTTTCCAGATAGTCCCTTCTCTCCTATCCCACATCACTTTCTATTGTGAATGAACAAGTAAGTCAAATACATGCTTATTTTAGAGTATTTGGTTTTGAGAGTAATTGATGCTATATATTTATATGTGCACATTCGCTTAATTGAAATTTCTTTTGTGATTCAAAAAATAGAAGGCCTCTCTAATGAGAATAATGAAATAACTTGTGAGCTAAATGGCTAAAATGAGTCAAGAATGTTAGAGTTATGTGAAGAAAGAATTTATATAAAAAGTCATGCATGCTACAAAAGACTTCACTTTATTAAGGTACAAAAAGAAAGGATGTCAATGAGACAGGAGTAGAGTAAGTTAGAGTGGCAAAAGTAAGGAGGGATGTTGAAGTATTAAGCAACATGAGGTTGCTTAATCAGTCTTATTGACAATAGAAAGAAATGCAGATTTTATTTTCAATGCATGAAAACACATCCAAGGTTTAAGGCAGGGTTATAAATTAATCTAATTTGCATGTTTAAGAGAGTGCTTCTCCACACAAAGCCAAATGAATAAGGAAAGCACAAAGTCAAAGGAGAGATTTTTTATTAGTCTATGGAAAGCAGGTTTTGCCTTGGACAAGTAAAGAGATTGCAGTAAAGACTCTTAGCATCCTTTGAATGTTTTATTGCAACTTTCCTACCAAGATATTACCTATCTGTTTTTCAAATCTCAGAATTTAGATTCTGTTGAGAGAAGAGATTAAAATACCAAAGGAATAGATTTGAGGATAAAGTCAATTCTCATTGAGCCCTTAGTTTCCATAAAAGTCATCTTTTTTTCCAGTTATTGTGAAAATTATCCTTCATAATGAAATATATCTGTAAATCTATATATAGATTAATATTTTCCATTATATTTGGCTCTTATCTATTAATAAGGGTGATGTGTATATTTTGGTAACATAAAATTTATAATTCTTATAATGGTAACATTGTTGAGTTAAGCTGGTTTGGGAGAAAATTAACTCAAATATTTAAAGTAAAGCACAACATTGCATTGAAACACCAACATTATATTTATTTCCACAAAAGCACTAAATGCCTGGTGTGAGTCAAAAAAACCAAAGAGATGACACCTTATTGATATGTAAGGTAACATATTTGATACATTTTAAGTAGGGACTGGATAGCTTGGAAGGATGGATAAAACGCATCTGAATAAAAAGTCCCTATGGACTAAAAAATATGAATAAGTACAATAGCCAGTATACTCCCTACAATTTATAGAGTTTGCTTTTTGCTCCCTTGTTTGCAAAACAGGATTCAAAATATACAAAAAAAAAAAAATTGATCTATCTGACCAAGCCACTTTGGAGACATCTATTTATGATCTTTGACAAAGGTCTGATTACACCACCACTATAAAGCAATTCATGACAGAAGCTGAAAGTGAAAGGCTGGGGCGGAAGAAAGCAAGAGAGGACGGGGCAACACAGTAAATAGGCAAGTAGGGAGCCCCTACTCAGATATCAAAGAACGGGACACTGACCTATTCCATGAGACACACATTGAATAGAGTAAGATAGTTTCTCTCAGCGGTCTCTTCTTGCCTGCCCTCTCAAGCACACATACCCCCCAAAAATAAAATATTGCAACATAAAGTAAGAGCACTACCATGATATGTAATTTTTAAAGCATTCTTGAGGAAGTATGGGAAGGTAATAGAGAAAATGTTTTCAAGAACAACAAATATTTGTAATCTCAATTTTCAATATGACAAATCGATGTTGACTGCTTTTTAAAACTTTTTATAGGATTAATACTTGTGAAGGGGTTAAAATAGATTATCCCAAGTCACTCAGAATTGATATTGTATTGGTGTCCCATTCTAAAGATGATTTTGAGCCAAAGATAATGTATATACCCCAGAGGAAAATGAGAGTCTCCTGCATTTCTTTGTATTCTTTTTCTTTTCCCTTAATCAAAGAAGTCATCACCATTGCTAAGACTCCACCTTTTCCCAAACCAAGAAGTGATGTTGTTTCCTTAATCCCTAGAAGCTTGCAGAAAGGGAAGTCAATCCTATCTTTAATTCAAAGTAAAGATAAAACACTTTTCCTTGCCAAGATAAGATTTCTTCCTCCCTACCTGCCACCCTAGGCTCACTTTCTCATGCTTCAGCAGAGGATTTAATATTTGGTCTGCACTCATTACCTCAGAATTTATCATCATGTCAGTTCTCCATACATTTGTTATTAAAATTGTGATTTTCTCTTATTAATTGTGTCTAATGTTAATTTGTTAATCTTGCCTATAAAGAACCTCAGAATAGGGATATTATTCTTTGGTCCCCACACTAGTAGTATATAGCTATAATGCAGCCCCCAGCAAAATTCCAAAGACATTTATTAGAGAAATGGAGCAAAAACAATAAAATGGTGTCTAAGAGATGTCCTTTGGAAATTGACTCCAATGTCTAGGAAAACAAAAGCCAAAATAAATAAATGGTATTACATTGAACGAAAAAGATATTGTTAAATGTAATATCAAAAGTGTTTTTATCAAAGCAACAACAAAAATGATCCTGAAGGGAAGAATGTATTTATATCATACATCTGGCAAGGAGTTAATATCCAAAGTATATAAAGAATCATAGACTCAGTAACAAAACAAACAATCCAATTAAAATTGGGTAGAAGAACTGAATAAATTTTCTTCAAATAAGACATTTGATGGCTAATATATACATGAAATAATGTTTCACAGCTCTTTTTATTGGGGAAATTCAAAATCAAAAACAACAATGAAATATCACTTTATACCTGTGAGAATGGATATTATCCAAACACTGGAAAAAGGATGGAAGAGGATGTAAAGAAAAGGGAAGTCACTGCTGGTGGAAATATGAATTGCTGAAATCATTTATGCAAAACACTGATGATTCCTCAAAAAATTGAAAAAAGAAATCTGACATGATCATTATCCCACTTCTAAGAATTTTCCAGAAGAACACACACAAAAAAAGAATACACTTATTCAAAGAGAATTGTGCAACTTATACTTTTTGCAGCCAAGAGCAGAAGGCAATCTAAGTGCCCACAGGCAGATGATTGGATAATGAAGATGTGATATACTGCCATGAAATGTTACTCAATTATATAAAGATTAAATTCTGTCATTTCTAATAACAGGCATGGACCTAGAGGGAAATATGCTTAGTGAAATAAGAATGAGAAAGACAAATAACCTATGATTTCATTCATATGTTTTATATAGAGAAACCAAAGCAGCAAATGAGCCAAATCAATCAAAGTAGACTTTTCATAATTACCAGAAGGTATAAAAGAGGGAGTAGGTCAAATTGGTTAAAAAGGGTAAATTGCGTAGTGAATAAAATTTCACTGCTGGTGGTAAACCTAGTGTGCATTATATACAGATGTTGACTTATGATAATTTATGCCTTTAACCTATACAATGTTAGGATACAATGTTTTATCAGTAAATTTTTGTTTTACTAAATTTTCAATAATGACGAGAAACTTCATTCTTAGACCTTGAAATAAATACAAAATCAGATATAGATGATACTAAAATTCAAAAGTATTTTCTATTCATTAATCGAATCAATAAAAACATTTTTTAAAGCAGTTATGTCAAAAATAGAGTGAGGAGTAAAATAATGACTTTTCTACAAAAAGCATCTCAATTATTTTAAAGAATGCCAAAAATCTCATAGGTATAAATAATTGTTAAATAATTTAATAAAAGATTTATGTAAAATAGTTCAGGGAGGGGGAAAATGATAAGCAAAGGAATACTAAAATTGAGCCATGAGAATGATCACTTCCAGCCAAGAATCAGGAAAAATAAAATGGAGAAACTGATTTTGACAGAAATCTTAGGCTTTGAAATGCTAGTATACTTTGAAATGCACGAAGGGACGATAAAATTTAGGTATAAGAAACAACCTCATGATTAAACTGAAGCCATGTATAATAATAAAAAAATCTATTGGTTCTAGTGTAGGGATATGTAAATGAACAGAAGAAAGAGTATGGAAGACTACTGAAAACTGGATTACAAAGGTTCTACACAGCAAGTTTAAAAATTTGTGAGATAAGGAAATGATAGTTCTGGAAGATTATTTTGTTATCAGTCGAATGGGAATAGATTCCCAATGAATGAAATATGGGTCATAATTCAAGGAAGTGACCAGGAAAGACATAACTAAGGTATATTTAAAAGACTAAGATATGTTGTTAAAATTATTATCTTGGAGATGCATGACAGTATGACAGATTTTGCATTTGACTTTATTTGTAGCATGAAGAAGAATTTGACCTCAATATTTCTTTAAATTGTTGTACTCTAGAGATACAGACAAGTAGCTTCATTTTTAGTGGTGATTGGGACTGTTATTTAAGAGACAAGAGGATGGAAGAATTAATTGTGCTGTTGACACAAGTCAAGATCACTGAGGAAAACATGAAGTCCACTAAACTATGAACCTGGAAGGGTATTGTGGATGAGGTAATAGCAAAGTAGATACGTAATTCTCATAGAAGTACTTATGAACTGAGAAGCAAAACAATAAGTAACTGAATATGTGCAGGAAGAATTCTTCTAAAAATAAGATAGCAAACTGGGCTAGAGTATGAATGCTACGAAGAAAAAGAAAATGGCAGTACTATTTTTCAGGAAGTAGGGAAACCAACTGCCTTAGGATATTTTGTTCAGTAAAATGCTGGTGTATGGGTGGCAGCAATTAATTAAGGAGGAAAGAGATAATGTGGACTAGAAAATTTTTGCTATTAGTTCTCTCAGTAACATATATATATATATCTTATATATTATATATGACCTGAAATGCTACCAAATTGTAATCTGAGCCCAAAAATACATGACAAATTCAAGGAAAATGCACATAATATTATCTTCCTCTTTCATTCACTTTCAAATGTAATTCCTCATCTTCAATTAGATTGTAAAAATACATTCACATGTATGTAGGCTGACCATATTTATCTGAGACAAAAAGGGGGCATTGGGATGGCAAAAAATTGAACAGGGCTATATGTTGGCAACTAAGGGAAGGGAGGAAGTGGAATAAGCAGCAAACCAGTCAGACCAGGAGCAAATAAGTAGAATACAGTGCCAATTGGCAATTTCTTAGTAATGATGTATGGACTTCATATAAAAGGCCAGAGCCTGTGCAAGGAACTTTGGCACCTTAGGTGAAAACCAAATGTAATGCCCTTATTAGGCCCACACTAAAGATCCTGCCTGTAACACATGCTGATTTAACCATCCCAGTGCCAGAAATTTCCAATAATCAGCCTAGTGCCAAAAAAGCCCAATAACTCTCACAGTGCCAGAGACAACCCCCATAGTACTTACCTGTAACTCCACCACACTACAGTGTTCTGCTCTCTTAAGAAACAGGGGGCTCCTGTTTCTTCACAGGGTAAGAAACAGCAATAGTGGCTGCAGCCTGCCGTAGTCAGCATTGGCAAGGGTTTGTTTTAGTTTTTTATTTTACTTTACAAATACATATTTAAGGTGAAAGAAGTATTTTATTTTTTATTTAATTATTGACATTATCTGATCCTCCTGGCTCCAGGTCTTGAACCTGGAACTTAGGGATGTATATGGGACTGCTCCTAGGGTATTCTAAACTGCTAGGCCACCAGGGTGTACCCAAGGCTTCTCTTTAATACAGGGCAAAAGAGGCAACTGCTTTTTGTCCCCCTGAACAGATTGGGCCCACAGTAACTCAATTGCACCATTTTCCCTGTATTAAAGACAGCTCTGGTATATTAAAAATGACCTATTTATACAATAAGATGGTCAGGAACTATGGGAAAAAATGGTGCTGTCCTGTTTGTAATGGTATATATGGTCAGCCTATACCAAGTAATTGATGAGTAAACTGTCAGGAAAAATGCCTCCTTAAAGTTTCTGGTAAGGTAGGAAATGTTTGTAAATGAAAAAAAATACACACATACCATTATCAATAAGGATATTACTTTATCTTTTAAAATATATTTTACTTTATCTCTTACAATATATTTTATGAAAACATATCACTAATTTCTATATCATAAGGGTTTCATTGACTATTATATACACATGTTCATATATATATAGTGATAATGATAAGATAAATACTTATTTCAAATATAGTTATAGAAAAAAAAGCTTAGGTTTTAATCATTTTATTTTTACTAAGATATTTCACAGTTACAATTCAAAGGAGGGAAAAATCAAATAAAAATAGATTTCACAATGTGTTTGTAAATGGAATAACTGCTTCACTAAAAATAGTTGGTTCTCTAAAGGAGATATTATTATATAAACAATAATGTTTACTGAGCCTTAGAATGCATAATGTAAAAGAAAATAGAATAAATAGGTTTTTAAGAAGAAAACATTGCTTTAACTGCATATATTGATTTTAAAAGACAAAATATTTTAATGATTTGTCTTAACAAAGTAGCCATTATTTCATACTTCATATATATTCTTAAAAAAACTAAATTTAGATGATTGATGATTATAGAGGTAAATATTACATTATCTATTAAATGGAATAAAAGTAGATTTTATCATAATGAGGTGATAATAATGTGAAACATGTTTTTAAAGGAAATAAGATTTTTAATTGAAAAAATTGGTATTTATAATGAAGTAAAACTGAAATAATTTTAATATTTTTCTTGCAATCAGTTGCTTTAATATACATTGTTAAAGGACACAATTATAGTTTCAGAGATTATAAAATACAAGTTAGTTGTTCTATATTAGTATTCAGTCTTTTTATATTTTATACACCGATTTATTTTGATAAATTGGAATTTCAGGTCATTTATAAAATGGACTAGAACATTTTAGGGATATCATATTATATTTGAAATGAATAGGAAATGATCTACAAAAATTACTGTTTTTAATGTGTGTTTAAGGAAACAAGTTAAATCTTTTAGACAGAGATAACTCATACTGTTATCTTTTCCTGCTCAATCATTTTTGAAGCTGTTGCATGTCTGTCCTCTTTTCCCATTAAATAAGTAACAAAACTTTTTATACCTTCTTTACATGAGTATAGTGATATTGGTCTAGATGTGCAAAGATGTGCAAAACAAATTTTGGTTTGGGGCATCTTTCTTGCATTGCAAAGGGACCACAACACACCACACTGAATACAAGATATGATTTTTGATAATATTTGATAATCATTAGTTTTAAAACTATCATGAAAAAAATTGTAGCATTTAAAACAGAAATCTAGATTAAATTCCTTTTAGTTTGTTCTTTGGCTCTTTGTTAATGGTAAATGGTTCAATTTTTTTAAAGTGAAGAAACTTTTTCTGAAGCTGAGATAAATACATTCTGAAGACACACACTAAAGTATAGTTTCTTAGTGTCAGTTTTATAACTTTAGAAACAATACATTTAGCTCTATATTTTGGTAACACCTGCTCTAATATAAATGTGGAAAGTTTGCAAAATACATTGAGATGAAATAATGTTTGAAGGAAGGGGTGAAATGCAAGTATGAAATACATTTTATAGTAAATAGAATCTTCATAAAAATATAGTTTCTAACACATGGGGCACCTAAAGTTAGCACAGCACTGATTAGTGCTTAATGTATCTCAATACACAGGAGAAAGAAAACTCTCTTCTGAGAGAAAATATTTAGTTCATGTGAATTGCTGCCCTTAGAGCTTGACTTTCATTTAGGCAAAATGAAAGGCAATTTATTTCTCCCTCCATCTAGGTACAAGTCCATTGTCAAATCCTAAACAGCATTTCATTGCAAAATAAAACCCAAAGGGGAACAATAGGAAACCAGCATAAGCCATAGGAAGCAACAGTAATTACCCTTTGAGCTGTTTTTATTGTTTACATGTGCTGTTGTTTATTGTTTACAATATTAGTAGACCAATAGATATAGTCAATTAGCAGGGTTTCTCTCCACTCTGAAGAAGTTAGGTTAAGGAAATGTCCTTACTTGCTTTTATTGTTTGGGATTGTCTGGCTGGGTAAGAGGGGCTGCAAGGTCATCCATCTTACACATGCCAAACTATCCAATACTCAAGATCGACTCCTACAACAATTCCGCCTATATGAATTCCCTCATAAACTTGTAAATTTGAACAAAATTAAATTGTATCTTTACAGGTTAAAAGTCAGCATTTTTTTAGAATAGATCATTATATTTCCTTTTGATTTAACAAGAATAATTGGTACCACTTGTAGATTTTCATCAGTTCAATGACTTCATTATTTTAACCTAGAAGTTCATTATCCATGACAGTAGAATTACTACTTTTGTATATTAATGAAGTATTTTGTGTTGCAAAATATCTTATCAATCAGTAATGATTACCATAACATGAAATTATCTTATTAAAATTTTACAGTACTTACTGCTTATAACCATTTATTATTTGAAATCTAGATGCTCATGAGTAGTCATTAAATTTTATTATTAATAGCTTTATGGTTTTTTTTCATTGTTATATACATTTTAGGATACTGACATCACACATCAGCTGTGTGTATTCCACATCATAGTGTAATTTATCCCTTCTCTCCACTACTCCATAGCTATATTCTTGTGTACTGTGAAATTTTTTTATATTCGTCTGTTGGTTTGTTTTGTTTCTTTATAGTCCCCATGTGAGTATAATCATCTGAATTCTTTTTTTTTCTTTCTGCTTTTTTTTCACTTAACATGATCACCTCCATTCCATCGAGGTTGTTTCAAAGGACATAGCTTGATCATTTCTAAGAGTTGTATAGCATCCCATTAATTATATATATCACAACTTCTTCATCCAGTCATCTGTTAAAGGGCATTTAGGTTTTGCCATATCTTAACTATTGTGAATTGTGCTTCTATGAACACAGAGGTTCATGTATTTTTTTCCGATTCAGGTTTTTGTATCTTCTGGGTATGTGCCTAGATTTGGGATTGCTGACTCAAACGGTAGATCTATCTTTATTTTTTTGAGGAATTGCCAGTTTTTAAAAAACATTTCCCTTAAGGAATTTATCTATTTTACTGTCTAGAACTACTAGACAGGTCTCAGGGACCCCATCTTGCTTTGAGGGTGGCCTCATAAAATGTTTTCCGTTGTACTATTAGGCTCTCTTATTGCAGGCTAAATAATAAATGTCAAAGTACAGAATATTCATACAGTATGGGACTTATAAGTATATTTGAAGTAAATTATATATTCTAGTAGTCATAAAATATTAAAAATAATGAAATTATTATTATTATTACTATTACAAAGTTTTTAAATGTGCTTTCTGAGAGGACATAACCATAATTTCAATAATTATTATAATACATATAAGCAATTGATATTTTTCCAATGCTGATATGCTCATTACATTGATCTTACATCCAGATCCATTGAATGATGTATACATGTATATATATATATATATATATATATATATATATATATACATGGTTTCCCCATTGCTATTTGAATACAAGAGGAGAATAGTAGTAAGACAGTTTTTCAAATTCTAGTATTCACTCATCTTTGTTGACTTATATTGCCTTTTCAATAATTGAGCTATTCTTTATTTTGAAAATTCAGTTTAAGAAGGAATAACCAACTCAGTACATTTTTTTAGTGGCATTTTGGTTTTAATGCTGATTTCAGGTATTTCTTTTTATAACTGTTGGGACGAGTAAGTTTTTTCCATTTTCTTTTTCCTGGTGTATGTGACCTGCTTTAGTTAGCCTAACTCTAAGACACAAATACAGTGACCATTACATAGAATCTACTGCCTGCCAAGACAATGGCAGATTAAACCAAAGTTTAGTTCCTTCCTGAAATAACATGACTTCAGATTAAGTGTTAAAGAAGTCAAAAATAACAATATAGAAAATAGGGGAGTCAATTCTTATAGGTGTGTGTGTGAGAGGCAGACCCTCTGATGACAACAGATAGATACCAGGGTGGTATTTACAGTGACAAATGCCTCATTAAAACAAAAGTAGAAAACAGTGTTAATAAACTTAGTCTTGTCAGTTCAGAGCTGGTCAGATGCAGTGAAGCTCTGTGCAGTTTGATTGCTCAATGACAAGTGTATTTTGATTTTTAGGAGCTGCGTTGTCCAGTAAGTCCATCAGCTTAAGTCTAGAGAATACAGTTGAGGTCCCATGGCAGTCAAGTTCTAACCCTGTTTTCTATTAAACGTAACTAATTTCTAAAATTAGTTGTTTGCTTTACTATTTTCTTAGATCCTCTCTAATTGCTATCATTGATTTTTATAGCCTATTGTGTTGTTTCAAGTTCCTAAAAATTATCAATTTTATGATGCCCAGTTGCCATAAGGAATTTGTTTACCATGATTGAGTTCAATCTATCTTCATATTAGACAGGTTTTAATTAAGAACCCAATATCATTAAACAAGAGAAAGATGAGTGTTTTAGGTGATAAAAATTGAAATCAGAAATTAATATGTAACTGTTACAACATGTCTTGACAAAATATCATATATATCAGCAGTCATTAGAAAGATAGAGATGTTTCAAAAAGAAACTGAAACATGTGCATTCATTCTCAAATATTAATCAACATTACTGAGAAAATAGAAACCAGGGAGGACAAATCAGGTAATAGGGGTCAATATGGTGAAGGATAGAATTAGATTATTAGTGACAAACTTTATTTATTATATACAGATGTTCATTTACAATGATGCATCCCATAAGCCTATAAAATGTCATGATGCCATAGTCCGTCAATAAAATTAAATATTAAAATGCAAGTAGAAGCAATTGATTATATTTTGAAAGTTAGATATAATTTATGCCCATATTAATTTTGCATCATTGAAACAGATAGTATACATATTTTTGAGTGATAAGGGACCATTTAAAGTTTACGATATATTATATCATAAAAATTTGGATTATCCTTAAAGTAGGAAAGATTTTTTGCATTCTCTGAATGAAATTATTCTAGTACAATAAAATCTTACTAAATATTAAGCTAGAAATAAATTTTATTAAACAGAACTCATAATTTCAAAGATCACATTGCAAAATATTGATGAATAAATTAAACAAATAGACTGTATATTATCACCTTTTGAATTTAGTAAATTCAGTGCTCATAGAAACATTCATAGCCCTAAATATTTATATTTATTTGTAATAATAAATGAAAATTATTTTATGAAACATGCAATGCAAGTAGTTTTAAAAGAACAACAAATACCACAATATAATTAAAAAGCAGAAATTAAATACAAATCTTTATAATATGTAGCTCATGTTACGAGAGTTGGTTTCTTTAAAAATACAAGGCATAATTTAATATTTATTTCAATTCTCTTTCAAGTGTATTTATTTCATACATAGAGAAAGCTTACACATATACATATATGTCAATACATAAAATTATATGAAGCTTACTGAATGTCAGTCACATATCAATAAGGTTGCTATTAAAATATTATATTTATAATTGAGATAAGCAAGGTCCAGAAATGGTAGCTAGCAAATGACTTAAGAAAAATTTTATCTGCCCTTGCATGCATAATGTCCAGTCATGTATCTTCTTCTTGGCAAAAGACTACCTTTAGAAAACATTGACTTCTCCATTGTCATCATTATTTTACCTTCCATTTCATCAACCCATTTCCCATTCCAAGTAAAAATGCTTATATCATTGCAAAAGGTGAGCACTCAGCAAGAGAAATTTTATCTTTCTAATTAACTACCAACAGCCAGCCCTTTCCCCAAGCTGCAGACTCAAGAGTACAGCATAAAATTACTACACAAGTCATTGATTAGTTGAAAAATTTTTTAAAAGATTTTCTCAGGATTGCTCAAGTCAATAGCTTTGTATGTTCTCTGAGCTCTCCAGGACATGGATCGTCCTCCTCTTGTCCCTTCCAAAAATTTTGTCTAAGGCATTGTTTAGCATTTGGTTAAGTTCTATAACACAGCACCAAAGAACTCAAGGTGACCTCCCTTTGGTCCATTAACATAGTGAGAGCACTTGTCTTAATTATTGAAGAAACTTTTATGAAATGTTGCTGGTGAAGACATAGGAAAATATAACTATATTTCTTGTAGTTTTATCAATTCTTCTAAATTCTGTAGAGTTCAAATTGATCACATTTTTAATAATTCCAACTTACAGTATTTTCAAAATAATATTATTCTAACAGGATATTTAAATGATAATCCCTCTCAGTCTTTGCTGAGTTTTAAGACAACAAATATGAGGTAACTTCGTATCCCAAAACTAGACATTAATCTACCTGTAGAAGAAAAGCTAAGAAACTCTAAAATCTATTTGATCAACTTTAACTGTCACACTTTTATGGTTACAAGAGTTGAAGTAGAAAGATTTGGACAGGACTGTTAAGTTGGCATGTTTGTGGTATAGAGAGTTGATAGCTTTCTTTTTATCTTTAAAAAAGTAAATGGAAATTCAAGGGATCCACATAAACATCCTGACGTGTGGCTTGATATTGTGATGATATAGACTGTGATGTTTTTAAGTTACAGGATGATCAAAAACTCTGTAATAGACAAACAAGTTAGTTATATTGGGGGTAGTCTGCAGGTTATCATAGTGCAAATCTAGGGTTTCCTGGATTTTCTTTTGGCCTAGTCAAGTCTAGATTATTTATTTTAAAAGTTCCCTGAGCATCAAGAGGGGTAGAACCAAAACCGACATCCAAAAGTCAGAAAGGAGACATTTCCCATTAATCTTTTCACATATACAATCCTTACTATAACTTATAGAAACTCCCCATGAAGAAAATATTTCATTCTGTCATGAGTTCTTAATGGAATTAGAGGAAAATCTTGGATATTTAGATTTATGAAAAGAAACCTAATAACTTTTTTTAATCTGAAATTACTTAAATAAAATAGGAATATAAATACTCAAAGACACACAAATGGTAAATACAAATACACAGGACAACCAAAGATTTTCATATTTTCTCTAGTGCTTTTTATTTTGCCACCTTGGCCATGGATATTTTCAAAAAGCTATTTCTTCCCAGTCATTGACCAAATTTATTTTATTTTCTTCAGAGGATATATGGGGCCCCTATTAATGGAACAAGTAAGCAAAATTTATTTTTCTTACAAGAATGGAGGAGCATCTGAATTGGGGAATTTGGCCAAAAGACTTTTTCTTTTGCCAATGTTTGGTTGTTCTTTCCAACTACTCACATAATTTGTGCTATTCCCTGAGTATTGAGTGACTTTAGCTTATCCTCTCAACTTTTCCTTCTCTGTTCTTTGTTCTTTGTAAAACAAGAAGCAAATCAAAGAAACCATGATCTAGGAGACTCCGAGCAAGTCAATGTATTTCAAGGATATATGAAATTGTTTCAAAGTTATGTATTTTCTTATTAATTTGGCAATAAAAGTTAGAAGGAACACAGCATCTCTTCTTTTTGGGTTGTAACACCTCCCTTTAGGAATCTTTTGTGACATACCCTATGATTTAATTAGCACTGCTGGAAGAAAGTCAAGCTGTAACATGACAGCTAAGTATAATATAGCCTTGAATACACAGTTGTTATATTTGTTTACCATTAACTTCCTCAACACCCATTCTCAATGGAGCACTGGATGCTGTAAATTTAAACAATTTTCATTGATTTCTCGGGAAAATGAAAGCATTACTCAGGTTGGAGTTCTATTACATTTGTTAGATTAGGAACTTTTCCTTAACTTGATCTGATTTGCTCTACAAATCCCAACAAGTGCTTAGTTTTATTTTCATTTACTCTTAGATGTCTCAGTGGGAATAAAGTAGTGCGATATGAAGTCAGGGACTCAAACAGTAATCTTGAAGTCTTCCAACTGTACCCTCTGAATCTTTTCTAACCACTAAAATATCTATAAAAAAGATAAAACCTTATAAAACTAAAAACTACCACTAGCATTTGTAATATGAATAGGATCTAGGGTAAAATCTGCAGACTACAAGTTCTACATTTAAAACCAGAGAGTTAATTGACAAAATTGAGTTCTGAAAAATATTTCATATTCACAGATATATAGCATGTGCATATGTAATTTATGACATATACTGCATTATAATATAGTGTATGTAAAATGTAATATATGCATACATATATAAATCTGTATGGACATTTTAGTGGTTGAAAAATGTTTACAGGAATGATGGAAGATTATTCAGAGAGAGTGATCCTGTTTCTTGTTCAATAATTCATTATCTGATTAAAGGAAAGTATTTGAAAGCTAACCTAATTTATTTTTATAATTACATCAAATATAAAACTTATTAAGATTCATCTAAAATGAAGTGGCCATCGTATTTTAGTGAAAATTATAAATATAAATGAATATTTAATTGTTATCAGTCAAGATATCTTTAAGGCTTAACAAGTTGAAGACACTGTAAATCAAAATCAAAATAAACAAGCAAAAAGCTCCATAAAAACTGAAAACAGTAAGATTTATTCATTAAGCATTAACCAGTTCTCTCCTTCTAATCTAAGAATAAGTTGAATGGATGAATAAAGAAGCCATGCCTGTATGGTTGGGAGCTCATTTATTTTTCAGGAGGAGTTTGACAATGAGGATGATCTGATTATAGACTATGGTGCTGTCCTCTGTGTCATGCCAGTCCTCACCATGGAGTTGATCTGGTCTACTGTAAATATTTTGCTTCTTACTTGCACACAGTGCTGGTGTGTGACTTTGGATTCATTAAAACTTAGTGATTTTCTCTCCCTTTAACTTTGGTATGCAGGGCCTGAAGGTTTCTGCCACACCTTCTATGAGTACTGAATTTAACCCACAATTTCTCATTAGATATATACTTTATACTTTAAGCCACATCTAAGCTCACTTTTGATTTGAACAGGAAATTCTGCATTTTTCACCAAAACATATAGTTAAGGATAATTTGTGAAGGCAGGTAACAATGTATTAACCAATTTTCCTATTTCTGCTTAAACACTCCACCTAAACTCCCAGTCCCTAATCTAAGAATCACCCCTCTCCAACCATGCTTAACAGGGGCAAGGATATACTCTGTGAGGTTCTCTGTAAGTGGTGTTCACTAAGCAATTTTTAAGGGAACTCAAATTCCACCTGTGTATCTATGTCTCTACCGATGTATCTCTCTATGCAACTATCTCAATCATCTATGTAATTTATCAGTCTATCAACAGATAAGCTATATCTATGCCATAAACACCAAATTTACTTAAAGTGATGTGTGTTTATAAGTATACACAGATGTGCATTAATATCTAATTATTTTTAAATAATTTACTGTCACCATATTGATAGTTTAAAATTTAACAAAGCTTGAGTTGGGAACAATTATGGCATCATCTTTATAAAATTACTTGTAATCTTAATAAGCTCTTGTAATTAGAGTTATTTTTACAATATTTAGGTATTTTTATATAAGATCAATAATTTAAAAATACTGCTATGCTGGTATTAAAATAATACAGAGAGCTTCGTTAGAAAGTTTTAGAAGATTTAATAATCTATTTAGCACATTAACACTTTGTAGAAAAAGGTAATGGAAGTTAGGATAAAAACCTGTTCTGGAATTTAATTACAATCCCATATAAATGTGCAAGGCCTGATATTGGTTAAACTTTATATCACTCTGCCTGTTCATCTATAAAATAAGAACCATAATATGTTCTGTTTGCATCACTAGAAGCTAATGAAGATTAGTGAATCAATATATAAGTCAAGTCCTCTTGGGAAACAATTTGGTTGTAAAGCATCACTGCAAAAAAAGAGCTCAGAGAGTTATATGATGTAGAACAAGCATTACTGAAAACAGAGTATGTTTAGTGGTCTCATAAATTGCCCCATTAGGTATCAGATCTCACTTTTTCCAGTTTATTGACATGAAATAATCTTCAAAAGTGGACAAGGAACATTTGTCAATGTCTATTTGTATCTTGCAATTGTAACTAAATAGGCATGATGAATACATTTCAGTAAACTGGGCATTTCATATGTGTTAGCATGATGATATATGAGATACATGGAGGAGATGGGCCATTTGTGATAAATTCAATTGACTTCATTCCACACCAATGGACTCTCAATAGTTGAATATACCTTCCCTCCTACACCCCAACCTACAGGCTATTGATTCAAATGCTTTCAAAATAAATTAAAAATCACCTCTTCCCATACTTTTATGTGAATATTTCTGTTCAAGTTCATAGGAAAATGACTGTGAATTATTGACAACTTTGTTTTACCCATGAAGTGTAGTGGAGGTATTTTAAAAATATTCTGAACTTTTGTTTTCTATGTACAATGTGTAATTGGTCTCTCCCAAATTTTATTAGAACCATTTCAGAAGTATTATAGTTTGAAAATGTTTGATTTTTACTTAATAAAAATGTTCTTATCAAAGAATAGTAATTTATGAATGTCTTTCTTACAATGAAGAAGTCAAAGAAGCAAATAAAAATATCTAATAATTCTGTTATGGGATTAGAGCAATTAATCATTTTATATAAAATATGACCTAGATTTTCTCTTGTGCAATTGTATGTTTTTTTAATTAATTAGTAGTCCCAAAGCAGATTTATCTGAAACTACTTTTCAGATTCATTTGTTTGTTGCATCTTTAGGGAAATGAATATCTGGAATTATAAGATATTTCATCTTACTTTGAAAACTATTCCTTCAGAAGTGTCATCCTATCCCCCCAGTTTGTGCTGAAAAAAGTATGTTGGTACTTGTACCTTAATAAGCATAGAACCAAAAGAGCACCAAACCTGCCCACTACCCATCAAAGTTTGTCCTGAAACTGGACTTTTGTTTATACTCAGGAGTGTGAGTTGATTGTTCTCTCACTAACAAATCATGTCTCTAGCAGTTTCATCACTTCTAAGGACATCTACATAACATCTTTCCCTAAAGAAGTAAGTCGAGGAAGCTAATATAACCTAATGCCTGCTTTATTTTTGTAAACAGAAAACAATTATAGCATCTCCACATAAACTAGTAAGATTTCTCTCTGATTTTCACATCCCATTGCCTGATTTAATGGTCATAAACATATAGTATTTTCAATAGTTTGCATAATTCTTTAGTGATATTTATCTTTAGAACTAGTCATTTCACACAAACATTTGTTTTATGCTAATATTCTAGTAAAATATTTGTTTTATGATTTTTTAAAAAAGTCATGTTACTTAAATTGTACCTACTCTCCTCCATAGCTAAATATTCATAATGAAGTCAAGGATCTTGATGGTCGTAATGATGTAAATCTGCTAAATTCAAAGAATTTGGCAAATGGAAAATACTTTGAGACCTAGGCTAATAAAGCATACGCATATGTTGATGCATTTATTATTTGAAAATGTGTTAATTAGAAGGCAGAATCATGAGTAAGTCAAGACTTTGGATTGCAATCATTTAAATAGGGTTCAATGATGGGTCTGGATATTTTATTTGTGCATTTTTTCTGTTAATATATCTTCTGAAATTTATATTATGCAAGGATTATTTTAAAAACAGAATCTTTAGTTTGTATTGATTGTCCTCTTGAAAATTTTACTTTCAAATAATATACTGATTATAGTCACCTTCTATAATTAATTTATGAGCAATGAATTATATACAAATTATCCCCTCAGGAAAAAAATTATAATTAAAAAAAAAATCTCTGTTTATCAAATAAATAGTATCACAAAAATCCTAATGGAAAAGAGTAATACTTTCATGCTATTTTCTAGACACTATAATTTTGGCTTTTATCATTATTGTTCGATTGTTATAGTTGACTGTATACTATGCAATAGTATAATTTATATACAGTAATATTCATCTTTTCAACAGTTTGAATTGTATTGTAGTAAGCAAGCATTTATAGTCCTGTAATTACCATCACAATCAAATACAGAAAAATTCCAATAGAGCAAAATTATACCTGCAGCCCTTTTCAGTAAAACCTGAAACCTGGACTTTACCTGGTAATCACTAATTTGTTTTCTGTCTCTATAGTTTCACTATCGCACAAGATAATGAAAATGGAACCCCAAAATGTACAGCTTTTTTAGTCTGTTTATCTTAGCTGAGCATAAAATATTTGAGCTTAATCCAGATATCAGTATCTTTTTCCTTTTTATTACTGCATAGTATTCTAGTGTATAAATGCATAGCACTTGGTTTATCTACTCATTTGTTTAAGTGCATTTGAACTATTACTGTTTTGTCGTTTATGAGTAAAATTGCTATAAGTCTTCAAATACAGGATGGTGTGTGGACATAAATATTCACACACATTTCATTTGATGAATATTTAGGAGTGGGGTTGTTGGAACATATGGTAAGTACATGTTTAACTTAAGAAATTAATAAACTGTTTTCAAAAGTGTTTATATTTATATTATCTTTAACTCCCACAAACAATGATGAAAATTCATCAACAAAGAAAGCACAAAAATTATGTGATCATTTCAACAGATCCCCCTCACAAAAAAGCATTGTACAAGATATAATATCCTCTTATGATCAAAATAACCCTCAGGCTGGAGCACCTTGGTGACCTAGTAGATAAGTCCACTGGGCTTAATCCACATACATTCCAATGACCCAGGCTTGAGACTGGGGGCAACCAAAATGAACAACAAAATAAAATAAATATTTCTTCCACCTCTTTCTGCCCATCTGCCTGATAACCTTCATTCCTGCCTGAACCTTTTCCTAAAATGCAAAATAAAACAATATAAAGCTCCTCAGGTTTGTGTGACAGAATGTACCTCAACAAGATAATGTCCATATATGCAAATTCAGAGTGTGCTTCATAATCAAAGGTCCATAAATGAAAGGAAAAAATTGAAAACATTTCCACTAAGATCAGGAAGGAATAGGCAAGTATCTTCATTTTCCCCACCACTATAAAATATAGGTTTTGAAGTCCAAACTAGTGCAATTGGTCAAGAAACTTTCAAAATAAGAAAAAATCTTTTGTGTTTGTGCAAGTAAAGAATTAGCAGAAGAAAAATTAGAAAAACAAACTCATGCTCCTTCATATTGACTTTAGAAGTATCTTTGAGGACTCTGCTTCAATGGCAAGGGGTTAAAAAAAGCAAAAATAAATGAATGGGACTACAGCAACTAAAAAATTTATTCACAATGAGTGAAAACCATCATTTAAATGAAAAACATCCTACTGAATGAGAGCACATATTTTCACACATTATGTCCAATAAGGAGATACTAAGCAAAATATATAAAAAGCTCATAATACTCAACAACAAAATTAGCCAAGTCGATTAAAAAATGAGCAGAAAATCAGAATAAACATGTTTCCTGAGATGACATACAGGTCGTCAACAGCGCATTAATAAATCTTCATTATTTCTAATTATTAGGGAAATTCAAATCAAAATTACAATAAGACAGCACTTCATAACTTTGAGAATGACTGTATTCAAAAGACGAGAAACAAGTTTGGAAAGAACATGGAGAGACGGACCCTTTATACACTGTTAACGGGAATGTAAATTGGTGTACATGATATGGAGAACAATATAGGAATGCCTCAAATAATTAAAAATAGATATCTCATATGTTCCCTACTTCTGGGTGTTTCCTCCCAAATACAAAAATACTAATTTAAAAAGATATAGAGCCCTATTTTTATTGCAGCATTATTTACATTAGCCAAGAACTGAAAACATCGTTAAGTGCCTATCAATACATGAGTAGATTTAAAAAAAAAAAAAGATGTCGAATATATACACAATGAAGCATAACTCAACAATGGCAACTGTAACTGACCAAGTTTTCTGAAAGACCCTGACCATTAACCAATGTCCTTTGCCAGACCTGAAGACAGTTTGTGACAGTTCCGTATTTTTCTTTAGAGATCCGTACCAGGAAGCAGAAATGATATCTAAACTAAAACTTATGAAGCTATCTTCTATGCAATATTGTGGTCAATTTCTTAAGACACTTCTCATCCATTATAGTGATATTTAGGAACTACTGTGTTTGTCTTTCATTAAATCGCTTAACAAATATTTAATAAATACTTTCTTGAGTCGGTTTCATCTAGGTTTGAGTATGTACCAGGAATAAAATGAAGCACTCTGATCCAATGCACCATCTATTACATTTCAGGAAACAACCTAATTAAGATGAAATGTACCAAGAGGTGAGCATTTTATAATGATTAAAAATAAAGAAGCCAGTGGAGAACTAATGTTATATATGTGAGACTTCTTTCCTACAATAAATTTTCATGGATAATCAAAGTCTAAGGTGTTTTTTTTTTTTTTTTTTTTAATTTTATTTCGCTTATCGAGGAGTTAAGAAAAATCTACACTGGATAATCCTTTTCAAGATTTAGCATGATAGGAGTGTAAGCAATTTGGGAAAATTTAATTGACAGACCTAAGTATAAGAGTTTTATCTAAGCACTTTTATTACTATAAATTTTCTATTGTACCTACTTCCTAGAAATAAAAAAGTTGTTAAAAATGATCTGACTACATACTAAACAGTAGTATTTAGGATTATTTTGTGAGGCATTTCTTTGGAAAGAATTCCAAACTACATAATTTTAATTTATATCATGAAATATTAAAGGTGAATTGTCTGGAATTCATAGGCTTTCTATTCTTCAATATTAAAAGGACTACTGAATAAATTATATACTTGATTTAGCATATACCTTGAATTTGATTAGAATTTTATACTATTTGGTCACTTTAGGGGATTATTTTTGCCTTTGCTGTCTATGGCATGCAAAAGTAAATCATTTCAGAACATATTTTTCTCCTTCCATTTTCTTTCACCATCTCCTTCCACTTCCCTTTTCACTCTCCTCCCCTTTTTCTCTCTCCCTCCATTTCCTTCTTCTGTTGCATCCCCATCTTGTTTTTCTCTTTAAATACCTGTGCAAACATTTTCTCCTGGTCTTTTGTTTGTTTTGAAAGTCTCAAGTGAAGGTAGGATGGATGCAAATAGATGGAATAAAATTAGATCTCAAAATATTTGTTGAAAAGTGGCCATTCTTTTTAATGTTAGCTCAAAGAGTACTGTGCAAATATTTAACAGGCAGATATACATATTATAAAGTAGAAAATGGTGCTATTCTTAAAATATAAAAGGCAAAATTAAGACCTACATAAACATATATGACAAAGAGATTAAAAAGAAAGAAAACTAAAAGTCATAAAAGTTAAACTTACAGTATATACAATAGCTAGCAGGAAGATTTTTCTTATTTATTAACAGCGAAATATTTTAGTTTGTTTGTAAGTGACATGATTCACAATGTTAATAAGTATAGCACTGCAAAATTCCCTTAATTAGCAAGATTAAAAATATCATTGGTTTAGTTGGAAAATGTGAATGGAATATTGAATGAAAGTAATTAACAATTTCCATTAATAAGCCATGACTTAAAAGCCCTTTCTATTCTCCTCTTTCTGCTAAATAAGGTTGTATAGGTCAGAGTCTAGATTATTACCAACAATAACTGGTCAAATGTTCTATGGGCAAGGTCTAGTAATTTCTCCTTTAAATAATAGAAACATTCTGGTGGTATACTGAACAAGAAGACCTCTAGTGGAGACTGCTAAATCTGGTAGTCTTTTAGATGATGGTTCTCAGTCCATGTAATACAAACTTAAAATTCTTCACTTTATAAATTTAATAGATTTGGCAAAGATTTATAGCCATTTTATTAGGAAATTTTTGTAATCTTTATGTTTTAGAGAAAAATTGAATGAATTAGCTTGCAGCCCCCACAGATATGACCCATATTGACTCATACTGTTTATAAACTAATGCTATCCCTGGTTTATTATCTTGTTGGTCACTTTGGTAGGACAGCACTTACTGAGAAACTCCTCAGAATATGATGGAATCTTTGCTTCTTTATATGCTTATTAAATTCTTACTTATAATTGGATAATTCAGATTTGAATATTTTTTGCCAATAACAGTATTAAATAAATTGGCTGACATATCGGTAGGATACTGAAACTTCCCTTGTTATATTGTATTAAGTATTATCACTGTTGGTCAAAATAGTTCCAACGTGGAACAAGCTTACTCATAACTGCTTTTTTTAAAATATGACTGCTTGTTACACAATTAATAAATGCTATTTTAAAATAAAGCAAACACATGAAACTGAAAGGAAATTAAAATGCAATAGTTTATGTAAATAATAAAAAGCAAAAATGATAAAAACTTTAATCCCAAGCATTCAGTGTTCATTATTAAGAAGTAAATAGTTTAAACCAATCTTATGGTTTACCATACAACTGAAGCTTATCAGAGAGGAAATATTAAAAATGGTAATTTTTAGTTGCTAGATTTTAGTTGGTTAGGTCTTAAAACTACAACTAGAGGACAATTTGCCTGTCAGTCATGAATTGATGCATATGACAGAAGCATGAGGATGCTAATAATTGTACAACCTGAATTATATTGGTTTCTAAAAGTTGGGACTACAAACATTTCCTTACTCAAAGTTCAACAGAACCCTTGTCTCACTGTGCTTAATTCTTACTTTGGAGATTCTTCCAGAGCTGGAAAAAATAGTGTTTGTTCCAAAATTTCGTGTGTCTAGAGTACTTTAAAACTACCTTAAAATAAGAGTAAAGAAAATTTGATAATGAGCCTATGGAACTAATTTAGTTCCCTCATATCTTGTTGAAAATAATGAGTCTTTAACAAGGTTATGCTATTTTAGGTTCATTCTGATTCAAAATATTGTGAAAAGTTGATGAGAGTCCTCAGAAAATAAAACAATTCTTTTAGATTTTATCTAAATTGATATACATCATCAATAACTTATAAACTACCTTATATAATTGCAATTATATTTGTAAGTTCATGTGCTTTTAAATAATTGATTTGTAGGTCTCAATTATCCTACAAGTCTGTAGCAAAGCAGTACTCTTATTTAAAAGCATTTTCTGTACAGAAGCATAAAATATACTTTAGCTACACAAAATAAATATAATTATTGAATATTTAGAAATCAAATGAAAATAACATTATCAAGAACATAACATTGGTAATAGTATAACCAAATGTGAGCTCTCTGCCTGATGCCAGTGAGTCCTTTTAGATAAGAAAGACTTTATGGGAAGTCAACTTGCTCGAAGGTAGGAAAGAGGTGAGACTTGAATCTGTCTTCCCAATCAGGGGATTAGGAGAAAATTTTAAAGAGCTGGGAGGAAATGAGAGCAAAAAAAATCCGGTTTGATAAAAGCAATTAACTTTCACTCTAACATGCTGAAGGACTTTATGTTTCTGAATATGTCCCAGACAGTTCTGTTTTGTGTTCTCCAAGAATTTTGGTTTAGGATGATCCTGAACCAAGGGCCACTTCAGCACAGTCTAAGGTCTAGATACCCATGGCTACCATATCTGAGAGAAAATGTACATTCCTTAAATATAACATTCTTGCCAAACAGAAACTGGTTTATACATGTTTCTTTATCTATAGGAAGTCATTTAATTGCTTGTAAAAAACTAAAAGTTATGCTAAAGCTGTTAATTACTCTAACTGTTGAAATAGAAACAGTAAACTCAATACAGACCCATTACATTATATTGAGGAATTATATTTTATATAGAAATGGTATTAACATATTCTAACTCTGAGGAGCACACAGATAGGATGATGGCAATTTGTTAGTAATATGTAGGGTCAAAAAATACCATGAATAAAAATGCACAAAATTATAGATAGTAATTGGAACCCAAACTGTAAGACATATAGTAAATAAGTCTTTTGTCTTTTTTGGCATGGAGGAAAGATTATACTTATTGTAAATATGAGATCATTTTTAGCTATAACTCCCCCAAAGTAATATATAAATGAATAAATACATTGTTTACTTCGTAATCATGCAAACTGGTGATTTTAGAGACTATAGGGTTATAATCCATTATGAGACCTCTTGAGTGCATCAAAACATTACACTAGCAACAGAAGTCCCCTATCACTAAGATATCTAAGGGTTAAAACAAATTTACTCTGTTCAAACTTTGTTCTTTATAGTCCCTTTTCCCAAAATAACTGATTGCTTGTTAAAGTGACAATGCACCAAAATATGGTAAAACAACCCAACCTAAGGTTAATATCTAATCTTCAAGATTCCGGCATCCAGATACTTGACCCTAACCAACCTCCAGAATGATCAATTGCACAAGCTATTCCCAGGACAGAAGATGTTAATATGCATAGTCTCCATTTTACTGTACATTTAACACTCCTCGACTACCCTGAGATACTTGACATGATATTTGAGACAGTAGTCCATCTCTTAAGATTATCAGTTTCTTAAATAAACTTTATTTCCTTTCCACCAACACTAGTTTTCCTTATTATTGACTTTTGGGTAATGAGCAGCCAAACCTGGGTTTAGTATCAAGATTGCAGATCATGAAGAGGGAGTATGAGAATTAAAAAAAAAAAAAAACTTTTGTTTTACCTAATTGGCAACATTCATTCCTATATATGTTTTCTCCTTTTTATATGATGAATGAAAACAAACAAAAGTAAAGTCGTTGAATTTATTTCTTAAAAAAAATTTGTTTCTTAGCGCAATACAATGGTTATATTTTTAGGTATGTATGTTCTTTTTATAATTACATATTATATATTGTTAGTCAACATTTTCTTCCTAAATATTGTATAACTATAGAAAGAAGGCTAACCCATGCAATAATAAGTAATTTATAATTGCAGTATAGTTTGGGAATATCTGTATTTTTCTGAAATGTAAATCCAGATTGCCTGGAGATTCTAAGTATATGCAAGTACTTTTCTTTTTCACCATTACATTTCCCACCTTCACAAGTTCACATTTTAAGTGAATTAAAATTCCATTTCAGTCATGAAAGTTTATGTTCAGATAATATCACAATGCTTCATTTGTAGTGTAAAGACCTTACAGAAATAGCTTCCAAATATTTCTCTTCCATCCTTTGTGCCATTCTTGTCAATATCACTTTAACATTTGCTTGTAACCATATGCTATATCATCATATTGGTTTACAAAGTTACATATACTTTGCCTATATCAAAATATGAAAAAAAGACATTTTACCTTCATTTTCCATTTCTACCACTTTTCCTGTCTTATAAACATCCAAGTTTCTGACCTACATAGAATCTTTTTAAAAATTTCCTTTAGCATTCCCTGTAATATTTAAAGATTTCAGAGGAATGAAATTCCCAATCTCATCTGCCTGAGCAAAATCTTTATTTTTTCCTTCAACTTTAATATATATAATTTACATGCACAATTATATTATAGGTATTATATTATATCATTGCTATAATCTAATGCATATATAGCATATACATATATACACATATATATGTATTTTGACTGGATATAGAATCCTGATGTCACTCAATTGTCTTCTAGTAAGCATAACAATTAGATTGGATGCTATCCTCTACTTCTTATCTTTATTCCTCTAGAGATTATATGTAATTTTTCTTTTGGTTACCTTCAATATTTTTTCTTCATTTTTGGTTTTTGGTAATTGTAATATAACGTCCATTAATGTACAAAGTTTTCAAGTTTGCTATTATTTATTATGCCTTGTGTCCCTTGAGATTTTGGATCTGTGATAGCTCTACCTCTCATAAATTTTCATTAATTCCAATTATGTGTAGTTTCATGGACTGATTTTGGCCAATAACTATGCTCTCTTCTTTTTTATTTTTTTAACTTTGTTTTTCCCACTTGCAATTTGTTTCAATTATTTCTGAGTTTCATTCTAATAATTACCTTCTCTTTTCTGAATTTTTTTCTTTCTTACCTTTTGATCTACCTTGTATTACCTTTTAATTAGTCAAATTATATTAGATATTATGTTACATATATAATTATGTAGATGTATAAATTATACATTTTTTCTAAATTATAATTGTCTATATATAATCATACATATATATGATCTAATATCCAATACAAACTGCCTAATTAAAAAGAAATGCAAGGTAAATTATACATACAGTCATCCCTCACTATATCGCAGTTCATTTATCACGGCTTCACTGTATCGCAGGTTTTTTAAAAAAAAGTCTAATTTCATATCATGGAATTTTCACTGTATTGCGGGGTTTTGTAGTATATGTATACTTCACTAGTGAGTACCCACATAGAATTTGATATGTTGTTAAAATTACATAGGTTTAAGAGTTAGAAAGTGTTTATAAGAGTGTGGGAAGGGTTTATAGGACAGTAGGAAGGGTTTATAAAGCCTTAAAAATATAAATAATAAAGTAAATTATAACACTGCTACTTCACGGATTTTCACCTATCACAGGGGTCTCTGGAACGCAACTCCTGCGATAGGTGAGGGATTACTGTATATAATCTCATATATATTAAATGATATATATATGTATATGCATGCACACATGTGTATATAATTCATATTATATATATTGCATATAACTTAGATTCTATACCAATTTTGTCCCGCCTGGCATGCAGTATGAGATATACATCAATTTAGTCAAGAATTTAGCTTCATTTAAATAATTTTGTTGTCATGTTTACCAAATTTTGAATTTGCTGTTGCTATGAGTATCAGATACTTCTGTGGTTCTCAGGGACTTAAGATAGTCAAGCAAGGGTTTATTTGCTGTCCTCTAACTTTTTCTAGTTTGATCTTCCTATAGTTTATCTATTCATATTCTTATTCCTATTCTTTCTCTTGGTTTATAATAATTTGTTCTTGTCTCCTGACATGCAAATTTTATTTTGATACAATTTCGCAAATAAAATATTTTTTTAACAATATTATAAACTCGGGTAATGTCTTTTTTTCAATGTGATTTCCAGTTAGTGTATGAGTTGATCATTTGAACTTATTTTTGGAATGATCTGTCTAAAACTAGCTTATAGCCATGTGTGCTGACACATTTATTTAACTATTCCTAGAACAGTAGTATATCAAGTGCATACCTTTCCAGATTCCTAATTGGTATACATCAGAGGCTTCATACCTAGTTCGATCCTAAACTTATTCTGTCCCCAACCATGGCAAAACTGTGAGAAAACATTTTTTTTGTGTGTGTACTATACCCACTGGCCAACTCTTTCAACTAATTTCATAGACTGACAACTGTAATCTCTATATTATGGTAAATTCCTTCAGGAAAAAGCATTCTTGTTAAGGTGCTAATGTAGATAAATTGTTTCTATGAAATTTACAAATAGATTCCAAAGGATTAGGTAAGGCAGTCACTTGTAATCAAAAGAATGATGGTACAACAGAGGAAATGACAAGAGCCAAATCTTTACACTAGGAACTCTCAGAGGTAGTTTCTAACACTGAAATCACAAAAGATAAAATGCTGAAAGCTAATCCAAACTTAGAATAAGGTGCAGCAATTCACGAAGGCATAGTTAGGAAGCTCTTTTAATGTCATAATTTCACAAAGTAAAGACAAACACTACTTAAACCACTTAAATTTGTATAAGAATCAAAGTACTTAATTCTCAATATATTTTATGTTTTGCATTACAGTGTACTAAAATATTAATGCAATATTTTTATTTATAATAACTTCATAATCAATAGTAATACTAGCTTTTAATGCTATCATAAAAATAAATATCATGTAACTTTGTTATGGTACTGAACTGCCATACAAAGGGAAAAGCATAAAGAATTTGCTCAGTAATAATGTCAAAAATGAAACTAGTGGATAACTATATTAATACTTTTCTAAATATTAAAAAAATACTGAAAGCATCATCTTTGAATCCCAAAAGATTTTAATGTTGAATACGTAGACAAAATACTTTCAGTTTTTAATGTCAGAAATTGTTTTTCAATGAGAACACATTTTTGTTGGTCAATATACTACTGAATAGTTTTATATGGAAGGTAAAGATTACATCTTCATTTTCCATAAATAATTTAAAGTGTAAACTTCAAATATAAATTTTTATGTTGCATGTATTTAACATATAATAAAATAATACAAAATTTAATTAAGCTAGATTAACTTAAAATTAAAAAAAGGTTTAGAACTTGATATATTTTCTATGCATATGTGAACATACGCCTATATATATAAAATCAGAAAATATGTAAAATATTATGTAGCAGTTTAATTTGTATCTCCCACTAATGTCGCACTGAGGAAAGACTTACGTAGAATGTAAAATGGCATGTCAACACCATTGCATATTGTGGTCACTCTGCCAGATGTCTGCTTGATCCTATGCTGATGAAATATTTTCTTTTCTTTTTTGTGGTTCAAATATTATTGAGACATTATATTTTTAAGTGGTTTAATACTCTTGAATATTAGTTTTATTAAAGTATATGTTCATTAACAGAAGCAGGTTTTGAATTTTACGATTGATTATGTTGAAGTAATGTCTAATTTTAAGAACATCTATTCATATTTTAATGAGCACGGAGTTTAAACGTTTACATATTTTGGATTTTATTTTCGCTGTACAAACAAATTTTATTTTCTTTAAGGTAATAAAAAAATAAATTCAAAACACTCTGCTAAAAATTACAGGAGTTGTTTACCAACAGATTTCTTTTTTGCCAAAGAGAAAAAAAACAGACTTTATATGAGGATGAAGACAGTCCACAGAGTGTAGGAGGTGGTGCAGAGAAGAGGCAGATTTTTGTTTTGAATTATTTGTTTTGGTTTTCTGACTGTCATTTTAGAATTTCTATTCAGTAGGAATGTATGTGTGAGTGTGTATGTTTTATCTCTAATCTTCCATTCAATAGTGGTATTATAGGATTCAATAATCATTTTAAAAACATATACACAGATGCAATAGAGAAATGAAAGAAATTGAGTGGTTTTCAAGATATGCTATATTTATGAGACCTCTATGATTTTATCAGTTCACCAGTATGTATAAGCATAAAATCACAAGCAGAGAGACATTTAACCACATCAAGCTACAGAGTTGAACATTGAGGGGGCAAGTTTTGTGTTGAAATGACTCATTCAGCAATGTAACATTTCAGCTACAGTCATTATAGTGCATACTGTTCATTTATGGTCCATTACACTAACCTTCTCTGCATAAATGCTTATACACTAGGAGAAACTAGTACATTCTGCAGGTTCTGCTCATCCATCCTTTCCTATTTTCTCCACATCCTTGTTTTAGAATTTCACTTCCTATGGAAAAAATATTTTAAGAGGAAAAAAAAGTATCAAAATGCACAAACTAATAAAAAAAAAAAAAAAAAAAAAGCAATAGCACCAAGAAAATAGTGTCTTTGGTGCCTGAAGTAAATTTAGGGTCTAGTAATGACTAAAAATATTTTAAGCTGAACTGCCTTTATGCTTTATTAGAAGAATGCACAAAGTGGGCAGAAAATAAAGTATCTACTAATTGAGATAGTTATATTTTGACTCTCATAATCTACCTTATATGTTTCTTTGTGTATGGAGTAGTTCTACCCTTGATATAAGATAGAATAGTTTATATTTAATAAGATTGACTTTTAAATATTTTTCAGTTATACTATGCTTCAATAAGATTTGTGAGAAAAATAGCTTCTCAAGAATGTGAGTATTTGAAGGATCAAAGAGCACCAAGTTCAGCTACAAAAAAGCAGAACATTTCTACATGAGTTTCTGAGTTATCTGAATCTAAGCCTTCTCTACCTAATTTCCATTATCTCTTACAACAAACTTTTCATTCTGGTGGAGCTATCTCCTTTTCCGTTATTATTTGACTCCTTGATAATTATTTTCTCCATGCCTGGATGCTTTACCTAAAGCTTTCCCTAACTTCTCTCCTATGCTCTGAAAGGAGTGTAAGTGTGTCAGGAAAGAGAGAAAATGTGAAGACATCTTGGATGTTGGCAATATTTTATTTCCTGATATTTGTGGTGGTTAAACAGATGTGGTTATGAACATTCATAAATAGGTAGATCATTTTTGCATATTTATCTATTTTATACTTTAATAAATAATTATCAGCAAGTACTGATATTTAATGGAATGAAATTATAAAAGTGGTCTGGAATAGAATTAACTACTTAAAGTACATGTGAAGGATGGGAAATTAAGACACTTACTTAAAATATAAAATGATTCAAAGATCTTGTGTTTGTGAAATATTTTAATTATTTAATTTTGCATGTAGAATAATAGTTATTTTAGCCTAAATAGTTGCAAATAAGGATCTCTTAGTACATAAGGTAGGTGAAATACATGTTATATGCACATTTTTATATGAATTTTACCTGGAAACTATTATTGATTTTGCTTTACTTTCACTATGATGAATAGACCTTCCGACAATATTCAGAAATGCTTTATTCAAGATGTCCAGAGCAGGTTTATGACAATATACGTTACTTCCGTATATAGTACTTAAGTTAGTTGAGGCTCCCTATAGGTTTCAAAAGAAGCTGTTATCATTGTCCACATTTACGATCACCCCCCAAAAATGATCTTTTTATCTGAGATGTTGGGAAAAATATCATAGAATATGTTTTTTTTTCATTATGAAGTCATCCTCTCACCATGTGAGAACCCCCTCATTTCTCCTTGACACCCAGACCCGCATCTCATGCCTTAGCTCAGAAAATAAACACTTTGTCTCATTTACTCTAGAATCTACAGCCATGTAAATTTGCCATACATTGTTATTTAATTTGGTCTTATTCTATTTACCTGCCTGATATTAATTTGCTTGCTCAGTCAGTCTAAGAACTCAGAGAAATGAAGGAATTTCTATGCATCTCTACACATGGTATTGTATCTTAATATGTACATTCATTTCAGCAATAAAAAATTATATAGTCATACTAATTTTTATTGATTCACACTGATATTTCAAGGAAATGAGCAATATTTAAGTAATTTAAAACAGTAAAAATAAGATAATCTATTGGTATACAAAACAAAGAACGTACACTGCTGTGTTATAACACCTTTTGTATTGTTAATAGTAACATTTTTTGTATGTTCTCAAATAATGTTTCACAACTTTGTCTTTATTGTAAAATAGTGAGACACAGAACTAAGATTTACATTATTCTTCCTGTAGAAAGTATTGAATATGTAACTGACAGTTGTTAGACAAAGATTCAGTAATAAAGAAAAAAACAAAAAAATAAAACCCAAACAAAACAATGTAAAACCCCTGCATCCATATGTGACCAAATCCACATATGAAGATAACTAAGAACATGATACACTCTTGGAAAAAAATCTATGATGTAGATTAGAGACCTACCAAAAATTCAGGCTAAGAATATTCCGGACCTTTTATCTAAGAGTTTTGTGATAAATTAGTAGGTTATCATACATGATCCTATTAAATAATATTTGTACATCAACATCATACTGGATTTCATATTATAAATAAATCTATAGACTGAATAATATTGCTATGATTATTAACATTGACATGGAAAAAGTAAAAAGTTCTAACTGATGAAAATGAGGGGTGTGAGAATTAATAGGAGTGCTGATATTTCATGTTGCTTAGTAGTGATTACAGAGATATTCTCTCTCGGGGTGAAACAAATCACAGAAGTGTCCAGTAGATAATATTAGAACTTTGTCAGAACATTTTTAGGAGAAATAAAGAAAGTGTTTGTCTGTGATTTTTAAGTCAGTTAAAATTACTTATCTAAATGATTACTTAAAGACATAATGCTGCAAACATAATACTGAAATACAGAAGTAAGCACCAGGAAAGCACAAGAGACTAAAAGGTGGCCTTCTTTGTACTGGACTAAATAATGAAAGGCAAATGAGAGACTGTTGTTTTCTTTTTTAAGTCCTCTACTATTTTCTAAATTCACAAATAGCATGCTTTAAAATTTATATAGACAAAGGGTTAAAATTATTGATTGTTTTAAAAATAAAATGACATCTCACTAAACATAATTCCCTTTAGGTCCATCCATGTTGTGGTATCATCAGAATATCATCTTTTAAAAAGTTATTATTTTATTTTCTTTATTTATAAAGCCATACTCATTTTAAGATGATGAAATCACTTCTCAATTTATGGCTATCACACCACACCCACCATCAGAGTCCAGTGTCCTTCACCACTACTTTATTCCCTCTTTCTTTGTCTACCCACCATTATCTCCAATCAACCATCATCTTGTGTCCTGTGAATTTTTCTGGGATTTATCTTCTCATTTGTTGCATTTCATTCTGTTACACATATGAATGAAAGCTTTCTTCATTTCTCTTTTTCCTTCTGACTTATTTCACTTCCAGTTTCATCCAGATTGTAGCAAAATAAATAATTTTGTATTTTTAATAATTTCATAGAGTATACACTTCACAGGTTCTTTATTTAGTCATCTGCTGATGGACATTTAGATTGTTTTCACGTCTTGGCTCTTGTGAACTTTGCTGTTATGAATAAAGGGGTTCAGATATTTTTTCTAATTAGGGATTTTGCATTCTCTGGATATATGCCTACACATGGGATTGTGTATCAAATAATAATTCTATCTTTACTTTTTTGAGGAATCTTCATGCTATTTTCCAGAAAGGTTGTACTGATTTACATTCTGACCAATGGTGTAGGAGAATTCCATTTTTTTCCCACATCCCTTCCAACACATGTAGATTTTAGATTTTTTTTTTTTTATGTAGGCCATTCTCAATGACGTGGAGTGGTAATGCACTGTGATTTTTATTTGCATTTTTCTGATGATTATGTAGAACGTCTTTTCCATGTTTCTGTAGTCAACCTGTGAGTCTTCATTGGAGAGTTGTCTATTCAGATAGTTTGTCCTTTTTTGTCTGGGTTGTTTACTTTTTTGTTGTTTATATGTATGAAAACTTTATTTTTGAGATGAATCGCTTATCTAATATATATTGTGTGACTGTCTTCCCTAACTCAGTGGGATGCCTTTTGTTTTAGTAGTGATTTCTTTCACGGTGCAAAAGCTTCTTAATTTGATGTAGTCCCCATTATTTAGTTTTGCTTTGTTCTTTTTGTTTTGTTTTGTTTTGTTTTTTGCTGTAATTGTTTCTTTTCCAAAGGCCTCTTGCAGTTGATGTCATGAGTGTTTTCCCCACATTTTCTTCTAAGTATTTTATTGTTTCAGATACATATTGAGGTTTGTGATCCATTTTGAGTTAACTATGCATGATGCTAATGTATAGCCGATATTATATTATATTATATATATATTATTGTCTTTTTGACATATACTGTCAAGTTTTCTCAATACCATTTGTTGAATAGACATTCCTCCTTCCACTTTATGCTCTTGGCTCCTTTGTCAAAGATATGCTGTCCATATAGGTATGACTTTATTTCTGGGCTTTAAATTTTATTCTACTGTTCTCTACATCTGATTGTGTTCCAGTAACATATTGTTTTGATGATGATTACTTTGTAGTATAGTTTTAAGTTGGAAAGTGGGATTCTTCCACTGTTCTCCTTTCTCTCCTCAGGATAGCTTTGGTTATTCAAGGCCTCTTGTGGTTACAATCAACCTTCAATATCGTTAACTCTATTTCCTTGAAAAAATGTCTCTGAAATGTTAATGAGATTTTAATTAAATCTGTATGTCACTAGGGTAGAATGACTATTTTAATAAAGCTAATTGGTATACAAAACAAAGAGCATACACTGCTGTGCTATAACACCTTTTATATTGTTAATAGTCACATTTTTGTATGTTCTCAAATAATGTGTCTCAACTTACTTTATCTTTCTTGTAAAATAGTGAGACACAGAACTAAGATTTACATTATTCTTCCTATAGAAAGCATTGACTATGTAACTGACAGTTGTTAGATCAACTATATTTGCATAAACTTTTGAGTTTTTTGTAAAGACAAAGGTTCAGTAATAAAGAAAAAAATATATATAAAGCCCAAACAGAACAATATAAAACCCCTGTATCTATACGTGACCAAGTTGGGAGATTTTATTTTCTTTACTTTTGAGCAGAATATACTAATTTTTAAATACATTTGTGAGGGTCAAAGGAAAAGTTCCCCCATTTCTCTGAGTTGCTTCATATAATGGACAGATGAAGAAATTAACATTAGGTGTGATTAGTAAAAGTCCGGATTTAATAATAACATACAAATGGAGAATTTACACGTCAGTGAATTCTGAGGTAAGTTGGGCACACACACATTTGTATCTTGAGCTGAGATCTTAGGGGAGAGTGGAGGGGGCCTCCACTTGGTGAGGAAGAATAACTCATCTCTATTCTTACTCTAAAAATATAAATAAAAAACTTCCCTTTATGCACTCTTCTAAAGAACAGGGACAAGAGATCATTTCTTAGTTACTAGAAGGATGGAGGCCTAGGGAGTGGCAGAAGACTTCTTTAATTAAGGAAAGCGCTATAGGGTTAGAAGGATTGGAGCTTCTCCATTGTCTATGGGGCTGTCCTTTACTGTGCCTGGTTCTTCATGTCAAAGTGAGGCATTTAGAGAATAATTCTGAGATAACTTGAGGTATCATCACATTTTAGTCCAATCACATTCAAATCCCTTCCAGTCAAAGTTAGTCTATTCATATCCTCATTATTGACCTGGAGATTTACTAAGAAAACTATGTTTTTATTTTTAGATTTTCCTGTTACTCTTAGAATTTTTATCAACTTTAAACCAAAGTGTTTTCATGCAAATCTATATAATATTCAACATAAATATTAGCAACAATCAGGAAATGGTGATAAATTGCCTTCCTTTTAGAAAATGTGTTTTTTAATTTAAAACTATTGTTTGTTTTAATCCACTGAACTGCAATCTGCCAGTCCAGTGACTGTAAACAATATTAGGACCTTGCATATAGCTATAAATTTGCATATCATAAAATCATCCCAATACAAAGAGTTTAGTAATTTCTTGTAAAGAGGCCTCAGTAACTCTCTCAAGGAGGATTATTAGAGTAAGTCCTGATCATAGCAGCTTCCCAAACAATGGGATGACTGTTAAACAACTTTGCATATCTGCCTATTTCCAGAGCTCCAATCCACAAGGACAAGTATTTTCTCATACATGATGAAATAATACTAGAAATAAACCACAAAAAGAAAGCTGGAAAAGTCCAAAATATATGGTGGTTAAGTAACATGCTTCTGAATGATTAATTGGTAAACGAGGAAATTAGTGACATTTGAAATGATAGAAATGACAAAGAAAAGAAAACAAATATTGTAAAAAATACAATAAAATATGTCAGTTGCTCATGAGAGCTTTGAGACTTCAAACTTACATGCTTCAATGATTCTTGAATAAAAGAGCAATAAATTGGTGATTGAAAAAATAAAACCTACATATGGGTATATCACTAAAGTTGGAAAATAAATCTTAGTAACATTTAGAAAGGGAAAAAATTAAATTGTACATATAAGGCAAAATAAATTAAAGGATTAGTCTATACATAATATGCTCAATATGCCTCCCAAATTATGAAGAAGCAACAGTGCTAAACCACTCTTCTAATATTCAATGAAAATATGTTAAACAGACACTGTATATGGCAAACCAAAACAACTGAGGAAATAACAGTCTTCACAACCAGTGACTCGAGAAATGGCATGTAAGTTCTTTATCTCACTTTTGTTTTCCAGCAATAATTCTGAGGCTTTTGTTTTACGCCATTTTCCTGAATTTCCAGGGGGAGTAAGCTCCAGCTGCTCAGTGGATAACTGGGCTAGTGGCAAAGTAAATGTCTCTCTAATTCTTCTTCCCATTTTGTAATGATTGCCTGTTTTGTTTTTTGGGTTTTTTTTTTGTTGTTGTTATTGAGTTTTATTAATTCTTTGTGTATTTTATATATTAAGTCCTTATCAGAAATATGGAATGGAAATATCTGAGTATGTTTGTATTTTGGTTTTGGTCATGTCATTTTTCACTGGGAAAAAGCTTCTCAGTTTGATGTAGTCCCAGTTAGTTTTTGTTATTGTTGTTATTTTTGTTTCCATTGTTGCTGGAGTTGAGTTTTCAAAGATCTCTCAAAGGTTGATGTCATGGAATGTCTTTCCTATGTTGTTTTCCAAGAATTTTATGGTCTCCAGACCTATGTCCAAATCTCTATTTCATTTTGAGTTAACTTTTGTTACTGGTGATAGAGACTGGTCTAGATTTATTCCTTTGCTTGTGTTCAGTCATTGCAATGCAGTTTATTGAAGAGACTCTCCTTTTTGCATCATATGCTTTTGGTTCCTTTGTTGTACATTAAATAACTGAGTGATTCAGTTTCTGGTGATTCAATTCTATTCCAATGATCTGTACCTCTGCTATTATTCCAGTACTATACTGTTTTGTTCACTTTTGCTTTTTAACATAGCTCAATGTCTGGGATTGTATCCCTATAGATTTTTTCTTTTTTCTCTAATTGTTTTGGTTATCTGGGGGTCTTTTGTTGTTCCATACACATTTTAAGATTTTTTTGTTCTATTTCTCGAAATAAGCCTGGGGAATTTTAGTGTGTATTATATTAAATCTGTATATTGCTTTACGTAAATGACCATTTTAACAATGTTGATGCTTCCCAAACTTGAACAGGGTATATCTTTCCATGTCTTTACATTATTCTCTATTTTTTTTAAGAAGGACTTATAGTTCTCCTTAATAGGTTTCTCACCTTCTTTGTTAACTATATTCCAAAGTATTTGATTCTTTTTTACTTTTATTTTATATCATGTCATCTTCTTGCTTTTATTTTTGTCTCATGTTTTATTAGCATATAAAAATGCAACAAGTTTTTGTGCCTTGATTTTGTGGCCTGCCACTTTACTGTATTCATTGATTAGTTTTGATAGTTCTTTGACAGAGTTTTTAGGGTTTTCCACATATGTGTGTGTGTGTGTGTGTGTGTGTGTGTGTATATATATATAATCATGTCAGCTACAAATAATGATAGTTTAACTTCCTCCCTTCCAACTTGAACTATTTCCTTTTCTTGTCTGATTGTTCCAGTATGAAGTTAAATAGCAGTGGTGAGAGTGGACAGTCTTGTCTTGTTCCTGACCTGAAGGAAATGCTTTAAATTATTTACTTTGTCTATGATGTTGGCTGTGTTTTTCGTATATGATCTTTATCATGTTGAGGTATGTAACTTCTATCCCCAGTTTATAGTTTTGTTTTGTTTTTATCACAGATGGATTTGGATCTTGTCAAAAGCTTTTTATGCATCTATTGGCATGATCATATGGTTTTTCTCCTTGATCTTGTTGATATGATATATTACATTAGTAGATTATTGTGTTTTGAATCATTCTTGTATCCTGAATGAATTCTACTTGGTCATGATAGATGATCCTTGTTGGATTCAGTTTACTAATAATTTGCTGAATTTTTCATCTATTTATTAGAGATATTGGTCTGTAATATTCTTTATTGGTGACATTTCTATCAGCTTTTGGTATTAGTGTTATGTCAGCCACATAAGAAGTGATTGGTAGTGTTCCTGGTTGTACAATATTTGGAAGAGTTTGAGAAGAATAGGTATTAATTTGTTGAAGCTTTGGTAGAAATCATTGGGGCAGTCATCTGGTCCTGGTCTTTTATTTGTGGGAGACTTTTGATTACCTCTTCAATTTTCTTGCTTGTGACTGCTCTGTTCATGTTTTCCTATTCTTCCATGTTCAGTCTTGGTCAACTGTATTTTTCTAAAAATCTATCCATTTCCTAGAGGTTGTCCACGTCTTTGGCATAGAGATGTTCATATTAATCTCTTATGATACTTTGTATTTCTGGAATATCTGTTGTAACTCTCTCCCTTTCATTTCTGATTCTAGTTATGAGATTTTTCTGTCTTTTTCTTTGTGAATGTAGCCAATGGTTTGTTAATTTTGTTTAGCTTTTTCAAAGAACCAAATTTTGGTTTCATTGGTCTTTTGGATTGTCTTTTTTTCTATTTCATTTATTTCTGCTTGAATTATTGTTTCTTCCTACGGATTTTTGGTTTTAATTTTTCTTCTTTCTCTGATTGCTTTAAATATGGTGTTATATTATTTATTTGAGATTTTTTTTTGTTTCTTGAGGTAGCCTGAATCGCAATAAATTTCCCTCTTCATACTGTTATTGATGCATCCCATGGATTCTGGTAGCTCATTTCCTCATTCTCATTTGTCTCTAAGAATTTTAAAGTTCTTCTTTTACTTTCTCTTTTACCAAATAGTTATCCAGAAGTTTATTGTTTAGTCTGCAAATAATTTGGGGTCTTAAGCTTTCTTTTTGTACTTTATTTCTAGTTTTGAAACATTGTGGTCAGAGAAGATGCTTGGTATGATTTTAATCTTTGTATATTCATTGAGATATGTTTTGTGATATATCCTTGGGAGTATTCTATGTGAGCTTGAGAAGAAAGTGAAGTCTGCAATTTTTGATGAAGAGTTTGGTATAGGTCTATTAGACCTAACTATTCCAAATGACCATTTAAAGCTGCTGTTTCCCTCTTAATTTTCTGCATGATTGATCAGTCTATTGTTTTAAGAGTGGTGTTGAAGTCTCCTACTATTGTTTGGTTGTTGTCGATGTCTTTTAGTTCTAATAAAACTTGCTTAAAATGTATTTTGGTGCTCCATCATTTGGGTATAAATGTTATGAAGCATATGTCTTTATGCCGTATTGATCCTTTAATCATTATATAATGTCCATAACTGTCCTTCATCATGCTTTTTAGTTGGAAGTTTGTTTTATCTGATATAAGTATAGCTGTTCTTACTTTTTTCTGATTGCCATTCAACTGTAGCATTGTCTTCCAACCATTGACTTTGAGCCTATGCTTATCATTTGAAAGAAAGTGAGATGTCAAATGCAGTAGAAGTTTGGATTTTAATCCATTCAGGCACTCTCATTTTATTAGTGAGTTCAATCCATTAAAGTTTAGGGTGATTATTGATATGTAAATTTATTGAAATTTTGTTTTTTTATGAGTGTTGTTACAGTCAATTCCTTGGTTTTTGTCTTTCTCTTCTTACATGGGCTGAATGCTGTTATATTTTGATGAGTTGCTCTTTCTGTTTCTTTGTTCTTTTCCCTGGAGATGTGTTTTGAGCTTAACCTGAAGCTAGCATTAAGAATTCTATGTATATTTCTTCCTTTTATCTGAAAGAAAAATTAGTCTTACACTCATCTAGCCATTCACATTTACATTCTCTCTTCTTCCTCCCATCTTTTTATCTTTTACTGTCTTACTGATTTTAAGTAGGGCTTCTTTGAACACTATAGCACTCCTTATAATATTTCTTGTAGAGCTGGTTTGCAGTGGTGAATTCCTTTAACTTTTTCTTGTTTGATATGCTTTTTTATCATTCCTTCAGTTCTAAATTATAAATTATAAATTAGGGTATAGTATACTAGTTCAAAAATACTTTTCTTTCACCACTTTGAATATGTCTTGCCACTCCCTTCTGAACTGTAGAGTTTCAACTGAGAAATTCACTGTCAATTTTATGGTGATTCCTTTGTATGTGTCTTGTCTTTCTCTAGCTGATTTTAATATTCTTTCTTTAGCTTATATTTTTGACATTTTGATGATACTATGCCTTGGTTTAGGTCTGCTTGGGTTTCTTTTGTTTGCAACTCTTTGAGCTTCCTGGGTCTGGAGGCTCTCTTCAATCCTCCTTTAGGGACATTCTCTGATATTATTTCTTCAAATACAGTCCCCTGCCCCATTATCTCTCTTCTTTTGGGAATCTTATGATGCAAATGCCACTCTTTTTTGATATTACTCCATATATCTTGAATGCTGTCTTCATTTCTTTTCATTCATTTTTCTCTTTGCTGATTTGCTTGAGTGCATTCCTCTTCTCTATCTTCTAGCTCATAATTCCATAGGAGACTTTATCCATCCCACTCTTGAGTCCCTATATTGAGTTGTTTAGTTCAGCTATTGAGTATTCTATTTCTTTGATAATCTTGCTTTATTTTTATCTTTTTTGATTGTTATCTTTTTCTTTCTCCATTGCTTTTTTGATTTCATGTGGATGTTTACCACTGTTGTGCTAAATTAATTGTCAGGAAATTTACACATACCTGTTGCCTTTAGATTCCCCCTGGTGTTTTAATTGGATCCATTATTTCTTGTATTTTTTTTCTGTCTTCACTCTCTTGGTATTCTGTATTTCTTCTTGTGGATCAGCTTTCCCTGCAATGATGGCTTGTGTTGGGTATTTACTTGCACCAAATGAGCCTGGGTCCTTGGTTGAACACTTAAGTTGTGCAGTGTCACCACTCTCTGGATTTGTTGAAGTTCTTAGGTGGACACTGCAATAGGGTGCAACATTTCAGCTTATGGGGTTTGTGTTTGTATAGGGGCTGGAGAGCATTCCCTCAGCTTCACAGGTGTTAACAGGAATCTCATTGGCCTACAATCAGCAATTAGGTTGCAGTTTCACTTTCATCCACAAATTGACACCATTGGGAGACAATTGAAGTTTTCTCCCATATTGGAGACTCTTCCAGAGATTTTATTTCAGGTAACTTTAAGCCTTGGAGCCGAATTCCTGTTGAGTAGGCTCTGTGACTTTGGTGCATTATGGTGGGAATGGTTGGGTTTGAGAAATTCTAGTTGCCTTCTAGTTTTGGTGGTATCCCTTTAGAAATTCCCCTCAGGGACTCCTACTCAGTCCACTGGAGTGCTGACCTTCTTTCTTTCCTGTGTCAAGACCCTGTCTTCTGGCTCCCTGTCCTGGTTGGGCTCTCTGCTGCTGGGTCAACTCTCTGGGGAGCCAGTTATTCCCTAGACTTCATCCCCTCCACCACATTCCCTTTTTCCTCCTAAGGCTGGGGATCCCAAATCTTCAATGTAGCTATGAAACCTGATTATTTTGCCTAAGCTTTAAGGTGGAGAATGTTGTGGCTATCACTGTTTCTTTTGTATCTGCTTTTCCTTTGCATTTTGTCTGCAAAATAAATATTTCCTAGTTGATCTCTGGAGATATGATACTATGCTCCTACCAGGTTGCCATCTTCCCTTAACTTTTTATTATTGAAAACCTTTATTTCTCCATCAAGTTTGAATGATAGTTTTGCTGGGTAGAATATTCTTGGTGTTTTTGTCTCTTAATATTTTGAATATGTTACTTCATGCTTTCCTGACCAGTTGGGTTTCTGTTGAAAAGTGTGATATTAGCTTGATTAATATACATTTAGGCTATCTTTCTCTTTTCTCTGTCAGTTTCGAGTAGTTTTTTTCTTTTTTACTGACTTTTGCCAATTTTACTATGATGTGTCCTAAAGTAGTATTTATATTGAGAAATTTTCATGTTCCATCTGCTTTATGGGACATTGTTTCCTTTTGTGACATTTATGCGAAGTTCTCTGATGTTACTTATTGAGTAAGTTTTCTCTTACTTTTTCCATCTCCTTTCCTTCTGCAACACCTGTTATCCTTATGTTTTTCTTCTCATGGTGTCTGATATTTTTCATAGGATTTCTTATTTTTACCTCAATCTTTTTTCTCTTCTCTGATGGTTGCCTCTGCAATCTTGTCCTCAGTTTCTGAGATTCATACCTCTATAAGGTTAAGTCTGTTTACAGAGCATTCCAAGTTTATCTTTACTCATTGACTGCATCTCTTTTCTCTAGAATTTATGAGAGGATTTCCCTTATGATCTTACTCTCCTTGATGAAATATTCCCTTTGACCAGCTACTTGTTTTTTGAAGCCTTTAAAATGCCTCTGGAAAATTGTATGTGCCTCTTACATCTCATTCAGATTTTCTATAACTGATATGTAGAACTCATTATGTCAGTTTGTCCTATTCAATGTCAATGGAGTTCTTCTCTGGGGAGTTCCTGGCATCTTCCTCCCTTTGGGCCATTTGGCTGTAAGGGGGTGACTTTGATGTTGGCATGGCTTTCATCTCTGCCTTAGATGTAGCACTATGACTTTCTTTTTTCTTTTACTTTATATTTCTTCCAGAGTAATGAATTTGAGGGTTCTTCATAGCTGATAGCAGCCACTTCAGTGGGGTGCTGGACCTGTTCCCCTCTCTAAAAGGTTCTTTTTTCATAGGCAACTAATACTGTTTCATCGGTGTTCTCTCACTTCTGTGGGGGTAGGGGGAAATTCTTTTCTTGTGGACCACTGATAGAAGTTCTTCAATCCAAGGACCAAGTTCACAGGCAGTCCCTGTGAGCTCTGTTTAACCTTGAAGGAGCAGGCAGTTTCTATTTGTTGGATCTGGAGTGATGGCTCTCACTCCACACCATTCTCCAGGGCCAGTATTTTCTTAAGCAGGATCACTGTGCTCTACTAAGCAGAGATGGAAGTGCCTCATGATTGTGGAGGTTTGGCTTTCCCCACAAACCTCTGTAGCAACTCTATCAGGGACAAGTTGAATGTCAGCCCTATCAGCAGTATGAAACCCTGGAGAGACATGATACTGCTTATCATAGCTTTCTAGTTCAGGGAGTTGGGGAACCCAGGTAGATCTTCTCTTTTCTCCCATGCACAGAGACTGTAGTTTCTTTGTATGTTGGGACTGACTTGTTCCCTACAGTGTTTCAGTAAGTGAGCAAGATTTGTCTCTGCCCCTGTGTGTTTCTTTGAAGTCTAGGGTGATAGGTTCCCCTCCTCACTGTTCTTTAGTACCTGAATAAGACTAGACAGGTGCCCTTTTGCTTTACTATGCACAGAGATTGAAATGTCTTGTAATGAAGAGAGCAGGGCTCTCCCCTCTGAGACTCTCCATTCAGGGAGTAAGTTCAAAATATGCCTCTGAGTTTTGTGGATCCCTGGGGGTATGATACCATAGCTTTCCAGAAAAGGGGAAGAGGTATCCCAGATAGGTTCTCTGTGCAGAGACACTGTTGTATCTTTTTTCAAATATCTGTATATTATTCCTTTATACATCCATATCACATAGCTTTATTGACTCCCCTGTCAATGGGCACTTAAATATTTAAAAGGGAGAAAAACAGACATTTTATGATGACATGTATATGTGGCATATCAAGAAACCAAATGAACAAAATTAGACAAAAACAGACTTTCACTTAATGGAATCAAATTGATGGTTATTAGAAGGGCTATGGGCAACAGTCAGCATATCAGGTCAGACTAGTCAATTATATGGTGAAGGATAGAATTGGGCTGGTGACGGTATACTTAATGCAGTATATTCAGATGTTGACTTTGCAGTGATGCACAACTTAAAAAATATGTAATGTTATGATGTACTGTTCCTTCAATAAATCTTTCAAAAACTAAAAAGAAGCAAAACTGACTCAATAATGAATAAAACAAACTAATCCTTATTATCTACTTTAGAGATGTTTTAATTACTACTTTCATTTTGTTTTCTTAACAAAAGAAGTCAAGCCATAAAAGATAGAACTTTCATGATTTTAACCTTTTTTTTTTCATTTTGGAATTGTAGATTAATGGAACAATTTTTTTTTAAATTACAGTTTTATATTTTTCACTCTATCCTCCCTGAAATTAATATTAATAATGGAAAATTTATCAAAACTAAACTATTTAACCTAATAACAATACTATTATTTGACTATACATTTTTTTATTTCATGAAACTTTCATAAATGGCCTCTTTATTTTCTAAGATACAAACCAGGCTATCACCTTGCATTTAAAAACTTTGGCTATCTTGGGGGAAAATTACAAATTAATCTCATGCAGATTTCTCATTATTAGGAGTTTGAATATCTAGAACATTTTAACAGAATTGAGTTTCACTAAGGTGAGGTTACTGAAGTGAATATATATTTTCTTTACATGATAATAAACTCAAATATTCATGATTTTTTTCTAAGAACATTTCAAGCCTTCAAAAATGTGGGAATGTATAGTCATCTTATGCATCAAGTAGATTCATTAATATCACCTATCCAGATCACCCATGTCATTATGAGAAATAACAGATCTTCAAATTCTCCTACTCGGTGCTTCTAGAACAGTTTGGGAATGAATCACTCCTGCCATTTTTTCTCACTTTTTCTTATTCATCCAAATAATCTCAAATAAATTAGCCTTTTATTGCTTTTAAATGTGTAGTATACAAAATTATTTCATAAAATTTTCATTGAAACATTGAATCTTGTGTGGGTTGATGTGAATGAAATTGTTACTTATCAAATTAACCTGAAAGTCATTTCACAGTATGACAAAAATAATATCATGTCAAAATATTATGAGTTTTGTTTGATGTTAATTAAAAACAATTTGAAATCTTAAACTAGCCTATTGTCTGCTTTGAAAATTCTTATTTAAATCATATACTGTTGATTTCATAAAATTGATACGCTTTTTCTTCTTATGAAAAATACTAAATGATGTTAACCATATATTGTATAAGAGATACTTCCTTTAGAAATATGTCTTCATACTAGTGACTCAGGTTAAAAAAATGAAAGAATGAATTTCCTTATTTAATAAAGTCCTATTAAGACAGATGAATTGAATAATAGAACTTGAACATAAACATGTAACTCTTATTAAACTACTCAGATATAGACCGTACTAATATTTTCTTATACACTTTTATATTTATAGCAATATATATGTATATATATACATATACATATATATATATCTATAAAACCCTGTTAAATAATGTTTGATTAAAATACAACACATGACTGAAGTGGTAGACACTCAAATGAACAGATAATTTTGTCACCTGTAATTTGTATGTGGCTAAAAGTCAATCATATAAGACCAAATATTACGATAGTCATCCAGCCAGTATGGAAATTAAACAGTTTTTACAGTTTTATATTATGAAATTATTTTGTAAAATCTCATTTAGTTACAATTTTTACATAATATACATATGTACATATATATATATATGCAAACTTAAAAAAGTCAAAACTGCATCAATAAGCAACATCACGCAGGGATATAATTCTAAACTATTCTCCTAAACAGGTTTCACATCGATCCTTGGTAAGGCAATTAATTTGAATTTCTTCAATTTTCTCATCAATAAATACAATATGTATTATTCTTTATGTGTAAGACTTTAAAAGAAAACTTTAAAAAATATTTAAATATGCTAATGACTAATGCATGGAGCATTTTCAGTCCTTTAGGGAACGTGTCAGAACTTAGTGAATATTAAGTTAATTAATGTAACCAATGGTTTCTGTGTTTTTCTATAAAAATGGTTTGACTCAAATATATAAAGCCTATTAAATAAAATATTTTTACTTAACATGTAATAACGGTGGTCCTTAGTTTACCATATTATTTGTCCAGTTTACCTAAATATATTTTAGTGACTTCTCTAATATAGCAAAAGTCACAAAACTTTATTGGCAAACAATTAAAAAGAGTTTGAAACTCATTAAAATATTTATTTTGAAAATTAATTTAAAACAAAATGAATAACAATATGGAAAGAATTCTAATAGTACCTATATCCTGGTATATATTTTGTTATGTTTTTCAAATGATATATCTTTTTTAAATAGCAATTTTGGTATATTGTCAAAATAGAAAAAAAATGACTGGAAAAATACCATATGATAAAAAGAGAAAATGAAGAGTTTATGCTAAAAATATTAGCTATTAAACTAATTTTTTTTTAAAAAAAGGTAGAGAGCAATGAAGACAAGTAGATAGGCAAACAGGCAGTAGGAGAGAGAAGGAAGAAGCATGTTTTTCCATTTTAATTTTATTTAGTTGTTTGCACTGGTTATTTCCCCTGGGTCTGGGACTTGAATACAGGGGTATGTGTTTGTGTTCCTTTGGAGCTTATTGACCTGTTACTTCACCAGGGTGCAACAATAAACTAAATCTTAATTGATCGAATCTACATATTATAAAATTTTTTGTGTCTAAAATTGCTATAAATATTTTGGGTTTGAATACTTAGAAAAATTTTGGGGACAATATTTAGAAAAGACATCTAATATGAAAGACCTTGTCAAATGAGCTTGTTGATTTATGAATCAACCTGTGATTATAATTTAAATGTATTCATTTAAACTTGTTTTACTTAAGCCTTACTTTTAAAATCATATTAACTTTATCATCACATGTAATTTGCCATCATTAACTTTAACATCACATGAACATAATTTTATTAACATAAATAAAATTTGCTTTATTAAAGTTTAGTAAAATTTATATTAAGCTTATTAATGTCAGACATATATTATTTATTTTATATTTCTTATACTAAAGGTATAATCTAACAAATATCTTTTTTATGATGGTGCCAATCATCATGAGGGGAGGTAACTATTGAATTATGAGATTATTAATAACATTAAAGTAAAAGTAATATAAGCAGGTAAGATGAAGGAATTAGAAACAATCTCATCAGAAGACCAAATGATTCTCATGACTTTATTTTCATGATATTTAAACATATCAAATTTAGAGAGATAAAGCAAAGCAGACATTCATTACAAAACAAATGTAATTAATTTTTGGATTCCACTATTGAATATAATTTTATCAATTAATCATACATTTTTTTTAATTCAAATGCCAGTGATAATTAAATACTTAAGAGAAGATGAAGGGATAATTAAATACTTAAGAGAAGTTGGTAGATAGAGTTACTCCAGATGCAGGAGCGCAGGAACATGGGATTTAAGGAGAAAATAAACATATTTGAAAGTCCTCATACTGTGAAAGCTCAGATTGGAAATGATTTTTCATAAAAAAACAATGTGCTCTATAATTCTATTTCTATGACTATACCAAACTTTTTATTTTCTGTGGAAAACACTTGAATAACATGTGTGGGATAACGTGTATAGAGGGGAGCGAGATATCAGGAAGATCTTGCATTTGCATAGATATAAATTAAGGGAAAAAGGAATATAAATAGCTAGGATCATAAAAGTATTGGTACTTTGGAAAGTATATAAAAGGCTTAATCTTGACTGTTGATAGGTGTAATGTCAGATCATTTTACATTATAGTATATCTTATATACAGCATTGACAAAGAAAATGTAAACAAAAACCTCCAAACAGAATTAGAAGGAGTAAATCAATCCTTAGATCCATCATGATAAATGACGGAGTATCTACTTGAGAACAACTTTTCTCCTCTAAAGTTTTATGATATTAGATATCATGTTTTCTGCAGATTCTAATTGCACATGACCTCTATTAGAATATTGGGTTAATTTTTTTCCATAGTTGAAATATTCCGCAAAGTGCGTGTGTGTATTTGTGTGTGTGTGAGCATTTACATGTAAGTATGCAGACAGGTTTTTGAATTGGCTTCAGTATATGGCCTCTTTTTCTCTACTTCCATAGACATAAACTCCATATACTCTTTTAGAGTTTTATACTTCAAGTGGGTATGCTCATGCTTTATTCTCTTGACTTTTTATTTATTCAAAGGACACAGAGGTACTATGAAGAAAAGAAATAATTTTAGGCACCTGCTAAACAATTTTAAAACATCATTTGAGGGAAACATTCAATCTTGTGTGTGTAATTTGTCAAAAATAGAGAAAGTATGACAAAGATAATGAATTATATCCAAAAGTGTTCAAAAAAGATAGTCCTGAACTGGTATTTTAAATACAAAAGTATGTTTAATTGAATTACTTAACGGATTTATATATAAATAACTTTAATATCTGATTTAATAATCTTATCTGATTATTAAGTTTTAAAAGTTAATTGGATACTTAAAATATATTTATGGGTGTTTAAAAATCCTTATTTGATAGTTATCTTTTAGAAATCCAGTCCTTAAAAACATTGTCAGTAGGCACTGAAGAAAGAATTATGCTAAAAAAGGACAAATTTTGATCTGGCTTTTTCTTATGTAAACTGTTTAAACTATTTCAAATAACATCAAATACAATTTTTGCACCATTTAGAAAAATATCATAAATGATAAATTAAAACATATTATCACTACAATATTTCATAATCACAAAAAGTTATTTCAAGCTTATTTAACAGATTTAAAAATACATTGTGCTTGTGTACATAAAAAGGGGAAAATATAAATCATATCTTGGTTAGTTTTTTTAAACAATTTTTTTTCAATTTTAGGAGTCTTAATGCCTCTGAGCTATTATTATCTCAGAATAGTGAATGTCTATATTTTCTCAAATTCATGTTTCTTTCCTCGAGCCATAGGAAATGTAGAAGATTTAGCATAAAAGTGTCCTTATATCTTCTCCAGAATTTTCTTCCAAAATGCTTACATCTGTCTGTTACATAAGATAGCTTTCATAAACATAAAAGAAGCTATAAACAGATATTCAGAAAACAATCAGTTCTCATAGACCTCAAATAGTCTCTCAATAATTTGAGGACTGAAGTACTGAGGGGTTGTATCTGTCCCATCAGAGAATAACAACCAAGCTCTCATACACCAGGCAATAATACTCTGACATGAAATACACCTGACCAACAGTTATTATAAAGAGATTATCATATTGTATATATCTTTATATATATAAAGAGATTATATGTAATTAATATATTATATTGAGATACTATATGATTTCAGAATTGCTTATAGGTGAAAAACACACATCATAAAGCCAATAAAATACAACACATTTTAAATTTAGTACATAATATAATATATTAAATTTGATAACATAAGTAAACTTTTTGGGATATATCAGGTACAAAAATCTAGTAAAGTCCTGGAAAAAATGTGATAGAATTTACAAAGGATCATGCAAAATACTGCCATTACCTATTATAAGTATATAAAATTCTAAGGAGAGGCTGAACAACATCAGGCAAGAATTTCTGTGAGATGAAAAATCACGTTAGGTTCTTACATATTTGGGAATTGCCTAGTAGATTTTTTTTCCCATCTCTACCTCCACCTATGACAAACTATCCAGTGCAGGGGTAATTGCATTAAACAAGTAAAAACCAATAAACATTTGAAGTGGGTATTTTTAGACATTGTATATCAAACGATTCATGACTGCTACTTCTTAGAGAAGAGAATGTCACAATATAAGCTCTACCACAGAAGGGCCTTCCTGTTGCAGGTCCTTTTTTTCAGGGGTACCCATGTTACTAGGTTGATGAAGCAAAAAGAGCTCAAAACCACAGAGACATGAGAAATGATCTGAGTAGCACAAATCAAGTTGTCAATAGAATGAATAACGGAGACTGCCAGTCAGCCAGAGGTGGTGATATTAAAACTAGAGATTTTGGGAGTTAACAGTAGTCAAATTAATTGTTCTTTCAGATAATTTTCACTTAAATAAGCACATGTTAAGTGGCATGTCTTAGTTATTAAAATTAACTGATTTTGAGAATTGCTACCAACTCACAGATGTATTCTCGGAGAGTCTGCACTCAGGTAATTACTATTTTAAATTCAAGGTGCAGAGTGATCTTGCAGAGATCTTCATATTTATATTATACATTTTGTGTATCAAATTGTAGGATTAAACATCAAGGACAAACTTTTCAGGATGACAAGAAAGAAATAATGAAAACATGATCCCACGTCATTTGCCTCAATAAATGTATTACATTCTAGCTTTGTTCTGAAGAAACCAAGGGCTTACTGATAGTGTCTGCATTTATTATATGTAACCTGTGCAAGGCAAAGGCAAACCAGGGCTTATTCGACTAGTGTTCCGTATGATTTCTGTCATTTTACAATCTACCACGAACCTCTCTAAAGGTCATACCTATCAAAAAAAGCACACAAAGAAAGTTCCCTCACACATACACATGCATGCAGATGCACATACACACACACACACACCTGACAAGTAAACAATATATGAAAAGGTATTTTTTTTTGTCTCTAGTGACTGTTACTGCAAACTTCTTTGTCTAATAGTCTGACAATTTGGCACACAATGATGCTCCATACTCCCAATGGTTCACAGGTTTTTTTCTTTTTTCACTACTGATTTACATCAATCTGGGCGTGAAGTTGTGCATCTGATTTCTCTCGTCCTTCCTTCCTTCCCTCCCTCCCTCCCTCCTGTCCTTCTTTTTTATAAATTTTATTGATGGAATATTACATCATAACATGTATATTTATGGTATGTATTATTGTAAATCAACATCTCTTTCTAAGACATTGTTTACCATCACCAGTTCGGTTCTTCCTTCACCATATAATTGATGGGGATCAATTTGCCCCACCTAGTTTGCCCTGCCCTGATCCCCCTTCCTCCCTTGCACACTCTAATTTTATTTTATAGACTAAAAGTTCATTTTTTGTTTCATTTAGTTCATTTGCTTATTTAGTTTCTCTCTGTGTCACAAATGAGAAAAATTATATGTCTTTCTCCTCCTAGTTAATCCCATTAAGTATAATTTTTTTTCTTCTGTTTTTGCTTTGGGATTGTCCTTTTTTCATCTCAGACGAGAGCATCTGCTTAGACATTCTGCTGATTCCATGTTCTGTATGTGCCCTCCAAGTAAGGTTCTACTTGAGCAACCAGTCTGTATTCTTTCCAGAAACTATTTTGACATTTGACAAAAATAAGTGTCGTGGTTAATGATAAAAACTGGTGGAAATTACTGTAGAACAAGCCTAACCTCATATAGATATCTAGAGATTTTTATAACCCTGTGACCCTTTAGAGTGGGTGTAATACTCTACTTTTCAAGCATTCGGTAAAGCAACTGTCTTGATTCCCTTTACTAATTTTGAATATAGTTGTTTCTATCCTTCAGATAGCAGCAAGCTGACAGTAAAATGCAATGATCAATTTTATTTGAGAATTTTCAATAAGTTTTTCAAACAGTTTTCGGTATTCCAAATTCAGTTGGGATCAGCTTCCATTTACTTCTTTCCATGCTTAATTTTCAAGAATAAATATCAGAAAATGAAAGATTTCTTTATATCACTTGAAGAATTTCAGTGATGCTTCCAGTCTATAAATTGACTATTACCCAGAAGACTAAACTCAAAATCTACCACTATCTCCTTTATTGTTTTCTGGCAGTTACATTATTGTTTTTAAACTGTAAATAGAGTTGAGTTACACTATAAAAGGTTATATATGCACACATTTAACATTTTTAAGTCTTCATGAATCTAGTTTTTCTCATTAATGTTCCTCCTTATCACTAAAGGTGCTCATTTTTCTAATGTTGATATATTAACTCTTGCCTTATTTTAATTACCATGTATTTTAATATTCATTTCATACATATTGTGATCAATTTTATTTTTTGAATTTCAGGAATTCTTAAATTATGACAGTGATCAATTTTTAATTTTATATAAATTAATTTAGTTGTATACCAAGTCATACATTAATTCTGGTATATAGTGATTATTATAATTAATTATAAGATATTAATTTATACAAATTAATTTCATTAGAGTTTAGAAGAAATAATTATAAACTGAAGTTAATATAATTTAGTGTTCTTAAAATCAATATTAGATATACTATACACTCACAAAATACATTTGGTTTTATATTGAACTAGAATTTTAAACATTTAATAAATTTTGCCTAATTTGAGTGATTATATATTTTTAACATATCTACAATTTTATTCATAATTTTTATTACATTTACTAGATTGAAAAAATGTGGAATAATAAGTATATTCCTATATGATACATTAATTCTTTAATTGACTATATGCAGCTATCAGTTGGTTTATAGGAGTATTTATTGTCATTTTCTTTTATATTTCATCATTAAAGCATTAAAATTTAAGGTCTAGTTCACCTGGGAGCAGTCCCACATACATCCCAAGGTCGTGAGGTCAAAATTTGGGGCCAGGGGGAGCAACCAATTTGAGCAGCTAAATTAAAAAACAAAAGCACTGCTTCTGCCTTTATCTTGCTATATATCTATGTACTTGTGTTCCTTCCTGCCTTCACCTTTGCTAAAAAAAAAAAAAAAAAAAAAAAAAAAAATGCTATTGCATAGCTATAGTGTCATAAAAAATAGTGTATGATTAATTTCAAATTTACTTATACCGATAACAATTAAGTTGAAACATAATTTTATTTTCTTTAAACCTTTTACTTTACACATTTTAAAATCAATTAGCTTAAACATCTATTTGATGTGAATAAAAATACTGCATTATTGATTAGTCTACAGCTTGAAAGTTTATATTTCTAAATTTTGCAATTAAAATACACTGCCTAATTTAAAATTTTATGTGAATAAATATATAATTACATTTTATATATTTATATATAAATTATGTATTTCTTGTGAATAAATATGCACATATGGAGCTATTAGAGAGCTATATAATCCTTATGATATAACCAAATCAAAATCACTCCTTTTAGCATACACTTTTTGTGCCATTATAGTCTATTTTTCTCCTGTTTTAATGATCTATTATTACCTTTATTATTAAAGCAAAAAGAATTTCATAATATATTTTACTCATTCTAAAAGAATCAGGCATTATATATTTTATTAAAAAGCATGGCTTCACTTTCTGCAATAATTAGATTTATAAAAATGATTATATGTCAATTAAATGAGCTGTTTTCCATTTATATTAAAGAAATTGATTATCTAATTGACATTTCAATGTACCATCTATAAGATATGTATTTTAAGTTTCATTTGAACTGATGTTCTATGAAGCATGTTTGAAAATTTCAAGAATTATGATTAGTGACAGCATCTGTTAGCTGTCTGTAAATTACTCCTACTCATTGTTTGTATTCAAAGTTGCACTTTTGAAAGCAAATAATATGCTGGTAGTTAATAATGTCACTCAAATTGGAAAGAAAAAATGTAAGCAACTATATAATCACCAAAAGAGAAGATCAATTTTCTCTTTCTATTAAAATTGCCTTTTCCCAGGTGGTCAATTGCACTTGTCATCTGTTATTTTGGAAAACGTACAGGATTTAATAGATGAGGTATATCAAACTAACTACATTAGGAATGTACCAGCTGTCATTATGGCTTCAACCCAACATTATCTTTTGGGAAAAGTAAATTCCAAAATGCAGACAGTATACTATTAGTCTGATATAATGAGTATAAGTTCCACCATCTGTTGCACATTTTACAATTAATTATGATTGTTTTCTTTAAAAAAACTCATTTTTCTTTGTTATATAAAAGCAAGATATCATGGAATATTAATTGTCTAATAATGACACACTAGAACTCTCAATTATCCTGATAACTAATTACAGATACTGAAAAATTATAATTCTGTGACATTAATTTGATTTATGCTTGTATGTGTCAAAATTTTATTTTGATTCTCTATTGCTTTGGAGCAAGTCATAAAAATTGAAATAAACAATATTTCTCAAGTTTTCTTCTTAATTTTATAGATATCAAAATCTTATCCTATGGAAGGGTGTTTAGTCTAACACATGGAATACTTTATCATTAAATTTTAAACTTCAGTTTGTTTTGGCATTGTATGATATTAAATTTAATATCTAAAATGATATTTTGAAATTTTTAAGTTGAAAAATTTCTTTCAAATTGTTTTTGATATGCAAGCTAATCACATATCTAATCTTTATTTCAATTATATTACATTTATATTATAAAATCTATTCTGATTTTTATAGTTTCCACTATTTCTAAATAAAGAAGGAAAACATTTTTCTATTTGATGTGACTTCTGGCACAAAAAAGCTAATTTAAATGTCAGTTTTATATTAATCTATAAGAAGTCTTAAATAATTAAGATCTATGCTGTTTTTTACTCATTTTTGATAGATTAATTTCAGATTTTTCTGTTTAAAGACTAAACTATATTTCCATTCTCTTCTTTTTCTCTAGTGTAGCTCTATTCTATTTTCTTGACACATTGAATACACAATTAGTTCCTAATTTAATGCTCATATTTTGGCATAGTTTTAGAAACTCCCCAAATGTAGAAAATAATAAATCTAAGCTGCCTCAATATACGTATTTTATAAATATGAATGTGTTCTTGAGTTATCACATCACTTTGAATACTTTGGTCAGTTGTAACCACAAACATCTTAAATAGCATTCTAGGATTCAAGTTAATGGAAGGATCAATCTAATTAGATAAAGATTCATGCAGTTTCCAGGAATATCATTTCCTAGTTGTAATTACTATTGATGACATTTACATTATCACATAAAGAACTAGCTTGTGCTCATAATTATGAACTTGCTGTTCTGTGATTCCACATATGGAAAAATCAATCATAAACCATTGGAAAGAATCCCAGATTCGTGGACATCTTTCACAAGAACAATTATTTTGGGGAAGTTTTCCTAACTTAAGGAAACATTCTTTGTACATTGCTAGAAATAAATTACATAAATTTCATTCTAAAATGTCATGAAGAAATAAAACATTTACAAACCTTAAGCCAGGAAATATCTTAAAATAAGTATATTCAAATTATCTATTTAATGGTCCAATATGTCCAGGCTTTAGAATAAATTGAGATTTTAGCAAAATCTTATCAGATATTAATCTTTAATGTGGAATTGATCTTATTAGTTATTCTGATAGAAAAGTAGGATGCAAATGATCTCAACTCTGCTCCCAAGGTGCTTACCATTTATATATTTAAGAAAGTTACATGTGAAAGCATATTATTAGTTATATGTGTTATGTTAGTAATATAAATAAATGGTTTGAGAAATATGAACACAAGATACAAAGCTCTCTCAAGAACCACTTGAATAAGATATTGAATCATCAGTATATCTCAGGGTAATTGGGAGTAATGAGATTTTATAGACACACAAGACTAATCCTGTTGCAGGTACTCTGATAAGAACTTCCTGCTTTTCAACTATTTAATTCACATAAAGATCTCATGAAGTAGGAATTATATTACTTCTACAAATAAATTAAAATTACTAACTAGCAGTATGAGATTTAAATTTTAGAGTGTTGTAAAGATAAAATAAAACAATTTATTTAAAAAATCTATAAATGTAGAATATCTTTATTTTGAAGAGCCTGGCTATCCTGTATAAAATCTATTTTACAAACTGTGATTTTACCTGAGATTACTATATTTACAACACCAAATAATTTTTCCAGTTTCATAGATAATTGGCAGAAGAGTTGATAGTCTGCATGAGAGACAAAGGGCAGATTACTACTTACGAAGACAGCAGTTTAGGGTAACATCGGTATGCTGGTTCCTGAAACCTCACTTCTCACAGTATTATACTATGAGATCCAGGAGTCCTATACATTCAACTGCAAAACAACCCTTAAATTAGTAAGCTATGTCTTATATATGCTGTTGCTAGCAAATGTGATCAAATTGCCATAGAGGGGGACATCTTATTTTCCAGTATATTTGACAACGTGTTGTGAGAGAGACACTATATTTTCCATGCATGATTGTTATAAAACATTTTGAAAATGTAGTTCTGAGTAAAATGACTGCAGATGTCTTTGTATGAAAAGGCATAGAAATCTGAGCAATCACTATCTCTGGGCACCTATACTCATATTCATCCTTGATACATAATAATAAATGAGTCAAGTATTTATTACTATCTCCAAAGTAATAAAAGAGGGATCAAATAGTAAATAAAGTAGCAATGCATATGATAATTGTATACTACTGAAGTGAAGTAGAAAATTGTGTAGCATGATAGACTTGAATAAAATGCTTAATTAAAAATATGTTTGTATGATTAAGCTATGAAAAAGTATGAATCTATTTCAATGAGAAAGCTCAGTTTTGGCTGGCATTATTAGAAAATAAAGTTCTGAAAATCATGACTTAAGATGACCTTCATAGGTTAGACAAAGGATAGCAAAATGAGGTCAGCTTTACTATCAATAGGACCCTATAAAAGAAAGTACAAGGAGATATTATTGTGGATCTTCTGGGAAAGTCATTCTGGTCTACTGGGGGAATGCCAGGACACAGGTCAATAAGCACACTCACAGTAATTGAAGAGCAATTCATTTTTGGACTTTGTATGTAAGGAGGTGCTTTAAATATATAAACGAAGAGATTTAATATTGGTTTAGAGATCAGGTGGAACTGAATCTTAAAAGGATAAAACTTCTTACTAGAAATTCAGCAGGATAGAAACTGTTAAGAGAACAAGGCCAAAAATATCAAAGGATGATAAAAATGGTTTTAGAAATAAATTGTTTATTTCCCTTCTAATTTTCACATAGGTAATATTTTGTAATTTATGTAGATATCAGAATGGTATTACACTTGATATTGCAGTAAGTAGTTATTTTAAAAACATTATTTGTTGTAGAGAATTGGAGTAAAGCTGGGGGAAGTGTTAAGATATAAAATCATATTCAAAATGATATGTATTAAGTCTATGTTTGTTTCTCCTTATAGAGATGACTAATATCAAGTAAAATATTTTATTTTTATAAAAAATTTAGATAAAGTATAATTTAAGGTTGTAAAATAAACCAAATCTAATTGTATCAATTAACAATATGCTAATAGAAATATGTAACTATAACACTAATATGCTAATAAAAATTAAGGAGATAAGAAATGACAATTGATAGATAAAATATCTCAGACAGCCTAATAACTAGTTAAAAGTAAATTCAAACTTATTACAAAAATAAATTTTTATAAGTGCTTTTTAAACAAAATTGCAAAGTTATCAGTAAAAAAAAAAAAAATTAGAGAGAATATAATGGAAAATATGTTTCTCATAGATGTCTAATGGAAATAAGCACTCATGTTAATGTTCTGGATGTTAATTTGTCAAGTTAACACCTATCTAATGCTTTCAACATGCTCATACTTTGTAGTAAACCCAACTGAGGAATTTTTATTCAAGACATTTCATTAAGTTCTTAATCAGAATATGAATGTTAACTATGTAAAGAAAATAGTTTGTCTATTTTTCATCTTTGCTAATTCAGAATCATTGACTCTAGTCATGAATTGGCCCTTTATCAAAAATTAAAGTTGAACAGAAGTGTTTGATATTGGCTAGACTCATGGTCAATATGAAGATTCAATATAAGGCGAAGTTTTTCTGAGATTGGCCAAAAGGGAAAATCAATTTGAATTCAAGAAACAAGGATAGGTTACAGTCAACTATCTAGTGCATACTATCTGTGAGGGTAGAGTGATCATAGAAACTGAAGGAGCAAAAATGCAAAAGTGAAGACCCTTTGGTTTGGGGCACATCTGTCTGCTGGAATCAGAGAGACAATTTAATTGTAAAATTGAATGTATTTTAGATTTGGAACAAAGTGTGATCATTTTCAGAATATAAACAAGTTTAAGTTACAGTCTTTCTGGTTATGTTATCTCTATATAGATGATTAGATACAGATAAGATGATATAGATATAGTTTTCTTTTCTTTTCTTTTCTTTTTTAAGGAAAGGTGTGAGCAGGAATGGAGTCAAGTAGGCAGGCCGGCAGGAAGAGAGAGAAGGAAGAATTTTTTTTTAATTCCATTTTAGTTGTTCACATTGATTATTCCCTTCATCTCACCTCTAGTACTAGGACTAGAACCTGGGTTTATGTGGCCTGTGTCCCTCAAAGGCAGCTGAATTCACCACTTCTCCACCTGACAAGCCATGATAGAGATTATAGTCAAATAATATTAACTGTGTATTCTGTATTTACCAGTTTACTTGCTCAAATTTAGTTTTAACACCTAGAACAGTACTCAATGTACTCTTGTGGTCACCCAATATGTGCAAGTAGCAAAAGGTTCTCTGGGGTCAAGTGAGGCTCTGTTTTCTGCCTTCTTTGTTTCAATTCTCACAATGTAAAAAATTATCTTTTTTTTAGAACAGTGTCATATTTTCACAGTTTTAATGGTTACTTCACTGATGAAAATGGCTCCCAAGTATAATACTGTATCTTGTTCTCAAGTGTGATAAGGCGCCGATGTATTTTCCTGAGAAAATCCATGTGTTAGATAAGCTTCTTTCAGGCATAACATACAATGTTGTTGGGTATAATTTCTATGTGTATAACTAAATAATAGTTACTAAATAAAGTGTTATTAATCAGAAATATAGAAAAAACAGCATGTGTATTGAACATTAGTGGAAATATTGGGAGCAAAAGCTCAAAGGAACCTAATAACATTAAGGAAAAGTGATTCATCAGTTACTAATTCATTGTTCATGGTGAATTATAGAACACAACTGCTATGACTAATAAGAATAAATTTATGTATAATATATAAATAATATCGGTATCTTCTATCTCATATATATGTATGTACATAAATACACACAGGTAGAAATATGGACATATGCATATGCTACAATTATCTTACATATTATATATGAAAATATCAAAATATTAGTTGGACAAATTATAAGTTATTTAATTTTTCTTTATATATTCAACAATTTTCATTAGTCTTCAATCACTATCATTTTCATACATGTAAGTAAATACACTGTACTTTTAAATGATAATCTGTTAAAATTTGATCAAATTGTTAAAACCATTTTTTGACCTAAATATCTACTGTAGAAGAAAAACTGCACCCTCAGCTTCTAGCCTCCGTAGGCGAGTTGTGGAACCCATCAAACTATCAGGGGCCTTGCAGTCTGGGCTGGCTGGATTGTTTTAAGACAACTGAATAAATTACTGGCCAGATAAAAGGACTTTTTTTTATTACCTGAGAATGGAGTCTTACTGCATTTTGCAAATATATGTTTTGTAAACTGAATCCTGTGTATTGCCCATGTGAAGGATTCACAGATATTCAACTTGGGTTCTGCTTGTAAGCTTGTAATTCCTGTTCTAATTTATACCTGCCCTCTCCCGCACTGTTAAGTGTATGCCTCACTCCCTTGCCCAGCTAAGGAATCCAAACCCTGAGCCCATGCAAAAACAAAGCTGCCTTCACTACTTCTGAAAGAGAACTCATTTGGCTTTTGTTGGTGAAGAGAGAGCTATAATACTATTTTTAGGGTAATTTAATGCAAAATTTAAAGATACACATAAGTTATTGGTAAGAACATGTGTTGCAACATAAGAGTTATAATAGTAGTGTAACATTGGAAGCAATTTAAATATCACACAATTGAGAAATGGTTAAACATATAAAACACATTGTTAAATAATTTTCTAAAATAACATTTTACAATATGAGTGAGCATATAATGTATATACTGCTAATTGCCTAAAGAAGATCACAACAGAATATATTTCATAGAATATAAATTTTGATAGAAAAATATATATTCATGTTAACTTGCTGCCATAATTATGATTAATGGCCTATAGTGTTTTTTTAAATATATAATATTTTATAATTTAGTAATGTTTTTTGAAATAAACAATTATCTCTACACACTATGAACTTAAATTATTTTGTGTCTGTTATATTTTTATCTCATCTTTATTTAAATAAATACGTTTTTTCCATAATAATAAAATAAAATGTAACATGGGAGTTTTTTAATGTTATCTCATATATAAGTGCTAAAATATGCTCTATTATGTATATGATCATTCTAAAATAGTATTTTCTACTTTCTAAATAATAATACAATTCAACTGGTTTAATCAGCATATTTACTTGAGTTGTGATTCTACTAAACCTGCAGGGTAGCTCTTAAGGAACATTATGAAACATAGACATGAAAAGGAATAAAGCTTATAATTTCATATTGACAGTGTAACAGTATATCCTCATTATAATGAAAAGTAACAAATATGAGTTCATGGAACTGCTATAAGTTTCCAAATGTTTAAAAATACAGCTTTAGAGGAAAAATGGGAAAACTATGGAGCCTCTTATACAAGTAATATTTTCCTTAGAAAATTCTAAGGAATAGAAGTCTAGTTTAGATCAGAATGTTAACTAAGGGTTAAGGTGACGTGAAGTCCTGTTGCCTAGAAAGAAACAGGTAAGAGTGGAGACATTGCTTTTAGCAGAAAAATGTGTAAAGAAGGATGAGAGCTTTCAAGCTTTAAGAGTCAATCTTCAAATCCTCTTTGAGTTAGAAGGTACTGAAAAGAATGAAGCTACCTTAAAAGCACTGATGGACATAAGGGAAGGTTATACTCAGAAAAAAAAAAAAATGGTGTTGCACTAAGTTTAAGACTGTACCAGAAGTTTGTCCAAAAAAGCCATTTACTAATATGATTAACTCCTTTTTCTACATATAGAACATATATTTTTTAAATAATACTCACTTCTAAATTAGAAAAATCACCTCAGAATTTTCCATGAAACAGCGACCTATATTCAGATTTTAATTGTCATATCAGATTAAGAGCTTGCTTTATTTTACTGCATGAGAATATTAACCAGCATATATTGAATATTTTGCAAGCAGTCATGATATAAAATGGATAACAAATGGCATATTTCATCAAGACAGATTTTGACTTACTCGTTTCATCATATTGAATAATTCTAAGGAATTTACCTACTTTTCCTAAAAATATTATCTATATTTTTATCTTCCAAAATAATCTAAAAAGCCCATTGCAATGCCATTAAAGATAATGACCAATAATATCTAAATGCCTAAAAAGGTAAATTATTCCAATTAGCACATTAGATAACTAAGCTAGTTTTCTTATAATCTTAAAAAACAAGACAAAAAGGAAATTGAAGTCAATATACTTACATATTAAATGTTAGCATTCTCTCCACATTCTGTGCCATAGAGACATAGCAACTCATCCATTGAATAAGTTATTTACATCATCATCATGCATTTAACATGGGTCTAGCTGCAACTCCTATTTTTTCTAAAAATCGTTTCTAAATATTCGTATGTATATGTTGTATAATGTTCAAGATTCATAGCACAGAGTTTATTTAGGTGACTATCGTTTTCTAAACCCTAAAATAATCAATAATACAATGGTTATGATATTCTTAGTAAATTATTAGGAAGGCGATGACAGAAAAAGTCCCTAAAACGATAATGTGTATCTATCTAGTCTATATGCACATATAGCCATTGAACAAGCATAGATATATATATTTTGGGGGAGGGAATATACAAAGATAGATATTATATATAGATTTATACACTATATAAATATTCACATGCATTCATACAAATATAAACCATAAATATAAGTATGTGTTTTATATATATATATATATATATATATATTATGTATAAGCATAAGAACATCCAAGGAGATATTACGGTAAGCTTCTGGTCTACTGAGGAAAGCTGGACACAGGTCAATAAGGGCACTCACAATAATTGAAGAGAAATTAATTTCTGTGTTTTTTTTTTCCTAGGGAAAGCGCCTTCTAGCATTACAGCTGTATCTCTCAACTGACATATCCAAACGGTGCTCTTTTAGAAGTAGTGAAGACAGCTTTATTATGCAGGAGCCAGATATAGAATCTGAGCCCTGAAATACTTTTGGGGTACACTTTTATTGGTGGGGGCGAGAGGGAGGTATAAATTAGAATAGAAATTACAAATGGAATTCAATTATTCACTTGTCAATTCCTCACAAAGATAACACACAAGATTCACATAATTGCAAAATACACATAGGGTTCCATTCTCAGGTGAAAAGAAAAAGTCCTTTTATGTAGTCAGTAGTTTCCAGCCAGTCTAGACTGTCAGGTTCCCGTTGCCTTGGTGGCCACTGTTGGTCCACAGCGGCTAGAAACTGGGGGTGTAGTTTCCTTTTCTCCTACATTCCCCTGTTTTTCTGTTTCACACTGATGATAATTAGCTTTGAAAGTCCATAGATGGGGAATTGGGGCAGAGACTAGATCTTACTACTTCCTGCTGGATAGGGTCATAAGTGGGTGCAGCATCTTGGACCTTCTCAATATAGAACAGAATATAGCTAGCATTCTTTTACATCATCAGGAAGTACTGGGTTATATTGTCAAGCCAGCAAGACATGCTACATTGTGACCTGTTGAACAATTGTGCTTATGGTGGACTGAATCAAGCTTATTATGACAGGTGGAAGACAAGGAAGCTGTATGCAAATTCCCAAAATGAGTCCCATAATTCCCAACAAAGTTTTGAATCCACCGGCCCAGGAGAACCAAGACAGCCATTTAGAGTCGAAAAGGGATTTCCATTTCTGGACTGGGACATGGGCTATTTTCTGCATACTTCTGGCAGCATCCTTAACTATCTTTCCATTGTCATCTATTTACAAGCAGCAGTTTGCTAAACTGAACTTAGTGCAAATTCCTCCCTCCTCTGCTAATAAGTAATCTAAGGCTAGTGGTTCTGGAGGATGGCAGCTCTCATTTGGGTAGCCTGAGCTGCCAGTAAGTCTAGTGCAGTAGCTGATTGGTAATTATCTGTACTGCTGCCTGTAAATTTATCAATCGATTCGGGAGATAGATGGGAGTTTGGTACCCTCAACTGCCATCTTGTGCCCAAGTGGCAGGGCCATGGAATTGAATCATTCTTTCAAGGGGCCATTCATTGCCCCATTGATTGGTATCACCAGTCGCTTTGGCCTATGTAACTCATTATAAACTTTAATTCCCAATGTTTCCCCTATAGAGTCTCCTAGGAGGAAGAACTGAGGCCTAATTATGCCAATGTAACAGTGCCTGTCCAACCTTGGGGTAGGCAGGTATATGCCATTTCACCACAGATCCAATAGTGACATTTTAGTGCACAAGCAATGGTTTCAAAGATCTGTTCCCAGTCATGGAGTCTCATACTTGGATAATAGAAATCGTCTAAGTTTCCAAAGGGGATCGCAGGATTGGCAAGCCCCTATAGGTGCCATATGAACAGTTCCATAGGTTAGAGCTAGGATGCCACGTACAGTTCTTATATTGGCGGGTTAGACTCCAATACCAAGTGAATCCAGGACTATCCTCACTATTGGAGTTGCTCCAAGCCCAGTAGTAAGCTATACAAGGGCTGATACCTGTCTCACTGCACTGTTTATAGGAAAATACTGTTTCAAGGAAAAATATTTGAGTATTGGTGTTATAAGATGATTTCTTCCCAACTAGCTTGCTACAAAAAGTTTCCTTATATTTAGGATCTGTCACCTTGCATGGGGTCAAGATGCCATTAATCAAGATGCTGGATTTGTCCCATTTCCCTTCTGCAGGTGCACAGTCGAGGGGAACTGCCTTCCTGGCATATGTCCAACTGCAATGACTCTGGCCAAGGAAGACTTCTGACCTTACAGTGGTCTGTTTTAGACAAAATATTCCAGGGGGTGGTTTCTACCAATGGCCAATCATAGTTTGTCTCTGTGTTCCACCAACCTGTCTCATGATGGACCTCAGAGAGGTTACTCAGAATCCCGTAAGGCTAAGGGGGGCAGTGAACCAAGGACAGTTTTTTCCTGGCCCTGGCCCATCATATACCCAGAAGCTGTATAAACTAAAAGTAGTCGTTATAGCCTGGGCTAGTTGCAAAAAGTGGTTAGGTGCATGTTGATCTGCTATTGGGGCTGCCCTTAATGGGTGAATTAACACCTTGAACAGAGTGTATACTAGGTTCATGGTTCAAGGGAAGCAATAAAACCAGAACAATATTTCAAAGTGGAATTCAAGAAGGGTTGGCCTTCCCAATTATCTATATATGCTGACAGGTAGCAATCCACAGAAGAATTCCGTCGGACTGACTGATAAGGGCAACTGGAAGAAGCCTAGAGTATGAGCAGAGCAATGAACAGAGATAAACACGGAGTCTCCTGGCACGTCATCAGCTCCTCTAAGTCTCTGACAAATTGTGAGTCAGCTTGAGACATGTGGAAGACAGTTCCTGGGCAGTCCAGGTGGAGCTCTGGCCAGTGGGTTCTCCTTCCTGGTTGGATGACTCACTGCTCTGATGAACTGTTTTCTCTCGTGAGCATTGCACTCACGGAGCTATACCTCAAACTTTGAGAGCAGTTGGAGTAACAAGCACGACAGTATGTGGACCTGTCCACTGAGGTTTTAGTGGTTCCTTCTTCCAATCTTTGACGCAAACCTGATCCCCAGGTTCGTACGGATGAACTGGGTTTCCTAATGAAACCGGGGCTCTCTCTAGTACATATCTGTTCATACCTGGAAGGTGACACCTAGAGCCTGGACTTGTTCCCACAGATGCTTGTCCCATTTGAGGAAGGCTCCTAAAGATGCTACACAGGAGTGGTGCGGGCCTTCCGTACAGACTCAAATGGAGAGAACCCATGTTTTCCAGGGGTGCATCTTACCCGGAAGAGAGCTGATGGCAGGAGGTCCACTCAAGAATAACCTGTTTCTTGAACTAGTCTTCCCAATGTACCCATGAGGGTACGATTCATTCCCTCAACTTTCCCTGAACTCTGTGGCTGATAGGCATTATGTAGTCTCCATGTAACTACTAGTCCTTTTGCAATTGTTTGGACTAGATCGGTTACCAATGTTGGTCCATTGTCGCTATGAATGCTTAGGGGTATGCCATACCTGGGAATTATTTCTCTAAAGACGACTTTTGCGACTTAACTACTTTTTTCGGTTTTGGTAGCAACTTCTGTACAGTTTGAATAGGTGCAGATTAAGACAAGGAGGTAGTGGTACCTTTTAGCCCTGGGCAGCTCAGTGAAGTCTACCTTAATGTCCTCGAAGGGAGCACTACCCATCCTCTGCACCTCTGGCGGTGGATGTGGGACAGTGCTGGCTTTATTTTTAGCACACGTGATGCACCGTTCTGTGCTTGTGCTACAGAGGGCAGACAGCTTACTGATGTAAAACTGCTTTCGGAGAAGCATTTCCAGAGATGTCTTCCCAAGGTGGCTTAGCTGGTGATAGTCTGTGACAAGCTGGAGCCCTAGTGCATGGGGAACATAGATTGGGCCATCTGGAAGCTACCACCACTCCCCTGGTATTTCGATGGCCCCTTCTGATTTGGCCCATTCTTCTTCTTGTAGGGCATTTTGAGGTTTGTTGGTCTTTGGACTGAGGCCAGAAGGCAGGCTGATTCTCCACCTCTGCCCTCTGCTGCTAATCTTGCAATTTTATCAACTAAATTATTACTAATTGATATTAAATTTGTATTTCTTTTTGTCCATAGCAATGTAGGATGGTGACCTCCTGCTTCAAGCCAAGCAGCCTCTAGTAGTTTCAGAATCTCCTCTTTGTGTTTAATGTTTTTGCTGTCGGTGGTTAATAGTCCCCTCCCTTTGTAAATGGGTCCATGTATATGCACAATACAAAGGCATAGCCGGAGTCAGTATAAATATTAACTCTTTTCCCTTTTGCTAGTGTTAGAGCTCTGATCAAAGCCTGAGTTCAACCCGCTGTGCTGACCAGCCCTGGGGAAGTGCTTTGGCTTCAATTACAGAAAAGTTTCTGTGGTTACAGTGTAGCCAGTTTGCTTTTCCCCTTATATATAGCTGCTTCCATCCATGAAAAGAGTGAGCTCAGGATTCTGCAATAGGGAGTTTGCAGGTCTGGGCGACTGGCGTACACCTCATCTAGCACTTCAGCACAGTTGTGCTCCAGAGTGCCTTCCTCTGAAGGTAGAAACGTGGTGAGGTTTAGAGTCCGCACAGTCTCTGGAGTCAACTGAGGGTTTTCACAGAGTAGCCCTTGGTATTGGGTAAGCCAGGCGTTAGCCATCTTTGTCCCTGATTATTCATCAGAGTTATTACTGCATGAGGCACTTTCACATTTATTTCCCAGCCAAGAGTGAACTTATCTGACTCCCGGATAAGAAGAATGGTAGCAGCCAGCGATCTCAAGCAAGAAGACCACCTGTTGCTACTGAATCAAACTTTTTAGACAGGTAGGCCACCGGTCTTTGCTGCGGACCGACTGCCTGAGTGAGAACTCCCAATGTCATTCTGTCTTTCTCATGAACAAAGAGGCTAAATGGCTATTCTGCATCTGGGAGCCCTAGTGCCAGGGTCTGCCCAAGTGGTTTCTTAATTCCCTGGAACGTCTTCTCTTGCTCCCCCCAAGAAGAGAGTCTCGCTCCAGACCAGTTACAGCTGCGTATAAGAGGCTTTGCCAAGGCTGAGAAGCTGGGGATCCAGATTTGGCAAAACCCCGTGTCTCCTAAGAATTCACGAAGTTTTCTCCTGGTCTTATGTCAGAGTAGAGCTAAAGTTACTTCTTTTCTTTTGGCACCAAGTGCCTGATGCCTTTGGGAAATGTCAAAGCCCAGATAATGTTCTTTCTTATTGCAGATCCGAGCCTTTTTCCATGAGGCTTGGTACCCTGATTCACTGAGATGCTCAAGAAGGGCATGGGTACCCACAAGGCAGTTTTCCTTGGTTGTACTAGCCAGGAGGAGGTCGTCCACGTATTGGAGGAGAGTACAATGAAATCTTTCATGGAGAAAATTTGCTAAGTCTGCAGCCAAAGCTTCCCCCAAACAATGTTGGAGAGTTTATTTGAAGCCCTGAGGTAATCGGGTAGAAGTTGCATCTGCCTACTCGTGTTTGGATCAGTCCATTCGAATGTAAATAAGAGCTGGCTCTGGGGTGGGGGGGCAGCCTGATGCAAAAGAAGGCATCTTTTAGATCTAGGCACATGAACCAAGTGGCCTCTGAGGATAATTGGCTCAGCAAAGTGTATGGATTTGGGATCACCAGATGCAGTGAAACAGCTACTTTGCTAATGGCTCTTAGTCGTGTACAGGCCGGTAGCCTCCCCCAGACTTCTTAACCAGTAACAGAGGTGTATTTTAGGGCTACTGACACTCTTTGAGAATACCTGCTTCTTTTAATCAGTCTGAATGTTCCCTAGTCTAGCTTCTTGAGGGGTAGGATATTGGTGCAGGTGTTGGGACTGGGTCACCGGCTTTAATTTAACTGTGACCAGAGGTCTTTTTTTCACTAATCCTGGTGGATTGCCTTCTGCCCAAACCAGTGGAAAAGCGGAGAGAAATTCTGGCAAGTTTTTCTCCATTTACTGAGAGTTGTAAGTACACCACTCCTCTTCTATGGGCATAGTGATGGTCAGAATAAGCCCTGCAGTTTCAGGTTTCACATGCAGAGTTGCTATTCCCTTGTAACTAAATGAAATTTAGGCCCCGAGTTTGGCTAGTAGATCCAACCAAGAAGGGGTATGGGACAGTCTGGAATGTACAGAAACTCATGTTTTACTACATGGCCCCTGAGCTTGCAAGTTTGGGCTTCGAAGAAGCCTGGCAAGTTGCCCGATCTCCCATGGCCCCCATTAAGGTGACCATCTTTGTTCCGAACGGGCCTACTGGGGTTGTTACAACTGAATGCTCTGTTCTAGTATCTACCATAAATTCTATTGGTTGGTCCCCTACATTTAATCTGACCATGGACTCCAGGGACCTAAATTCAGGGAGCTCAGTCTTTCTCAGTCCATGTCAGCCTCTGCCATTCCAAGGAAATTCAGTCCCCACCCTTCTCTTTCTCGCGGGTCTAGTCTATTGGCAGTCTACTTTCGCAGGTATTCATTCTTCCGAAGTCCAAATTCCTTGCAGTAAGCATATTGGTCGTTTCTAAGCCAGGGCCCGCCTTCCCTCCATCTTTGCAGTCTCCACCCCCTTCCGCCTTCCTGTGGCCATTTTTCTTGGAGAGCTACAGCTAACAGCTTGGCCTCTTTCAATCTACAATCAGCCTCCCTCCTGGCTACTACTTCCTGATTCATAAAGACCTTGTTGGCTACTTCTAAGAGCTGGCCGATATTAATTTCAGCGAAACCTTCCAGCTTTTAGAGCTTCCTATGGCTGTCTGCAGTTGATTGACCCACAAAGGTGGCGTTTATCATCCTCTGATTATCTGGAGCCTCTTGGTCAAATGGGGTGTAAATTAGGAATGTCTCGCATAACCACATTCATAATAGTCTCCTGGTGACTCATTGGGCTGCTGGGTAACAGCGAGAGTTTTGGACATATTGGTGGGTTTTCGGGCCCTAGCTTGCACCCGCTGCAAGATGGCTGCCTGATATCATTGGATATAGGCCCGTCCCTCCTCCATATTGAAGTCCCAGTTGGGTCATTCCTCCGGAGCTGTTGTTCCAGACCAGACAATTACATCAACCACTCCTGTAGGAGCATTGGCTTCTAGGTAAGAACGAGCTTCCCCATTATGCGCCGGCTTTCTTCTGTATTAAAGAGCATGCAGAGTAAGTGCTGGCAGTCCTCCCAAGTGGGACGGTGCATTGGAAAATAGTTTCGAGGGGGGCTGCCAAACTGTGGCAGCATGCCTCCCCGGAGTCTTCTTGCCTCCTGCTGGCCTTGAGATGGCTCCCAAAGCCATTGACCACCAAAAGCCAATGTGATTTGGGTTTCCCATCAAGGGAAACAAAATATTACAGCTCTTTCTCAACTGACATATCCAAACGGTGCTCTTTTAGAAGTACTGAAGACAGCTTTATTATGCAGAGGCCAGATATAGAATCTGAGCCTCTAAATACTTTTTGGGTACACTTTCATTGGTGAGAGAGAGGGGGAGGTATAAATTAGAATAGGAATTACAAACGGAATTCAATTATTCCTTTGTGAATTCCTCACATGGATAACACATAGGATTCACATAATTGCAAAATGCACACAAGGTTCCATTCTCAGGTGAAAAGAAAAAAGTCCTTTTATGTAGTCAGTAGCTTCCAGCCAGTCTAGACTGTCAGGTGCCTGGTGGCTTGGTGGCCACTGTTGGTCCACAGTGGCTAGAAACTGGGGGTGTGGCTTCCTTTTCTCCTACAATAGTGTCTTAATTTAAATATGCTACTTTTGACCTTTTTTGTCTCCGAGGTCTTGTCATATATGTTAATTGACACACCTTAATTTCTGGAAGCTATTTATATTTGTATACATAAAAATGGTAGATATATAGTTTTTCACTACTATGATAGTCTAGCTTTCAACTCCAGAATATAGATGAACTTTCCTGTATAATTAAATTAGCTCTCTTCATCTTTATCTTTTTAGGAAATGAAAGGTTATTTATATTTTTTTGCCCAGTTATACTTTGACAATATTGCTATTTATAAAACTACTTTGTTTTAATTAGAGATCTCAACAGAGTCTATTTGTATTTTCATCAAAACTATTTCTCTCATCTCAAACTGTCCTTTGAAGCTAAACCTGTAAGATGGGAAGTGACCAATTTGGCCCCCTGACCAACATTATCTCTTATGATATCTTAAGTCCCTTTTATCTCTGAACTGGTTAAGGTGAAAATATCGTGATGTTTACAAAAGCTGTTGCCTGTGTCAATATCAAACAAGAATATATTTTTAGAGTTCTGTTGTGTTGGTATTTCTTATTGCTCCTATGTTGAATTCTAAATCTTAATTTGTTTAATAAATGTCTCCATTTCAATAAGAAAATTCCATGAAGTTAAGGATCTGGTTCATCTGAGATAGGTAGGGTCCAGGATCTATTAACACCCTGGCTTCTGGCCTATGGAAATTTAGCTTGGTAGTTTCAGTTTTTGTTGCCTTTGGAAATTTGTTTTGTTTTCCCCTTCTCCTTTGCTTCCCCGTGAATGTGCACCACTCATTGTTTAAATTGTAATTATTTTGCTTAAGGCTCCTTTGGGGTGATACAACCCTGAAACCATTTAGCTCTTCCCCTAACTATACATTCTTGTGGATCCCAGTCTTTGCTCTGCAGATAAGAGAAATCTCCAACCTTCTTCATGCATATGAGCTTTCACAAGGGAGTATACTGAGACCTTGCAGTAACCACTAACATTGGTAGTTCCTCATTCACAGTGGTCTGGCATATCCAAAGAAGAGGCAGAGAAGGAAAATGAAGGCTCAATTAAACATTATATCTCAGGAGAGCTGAACCACTAACTGGAGGACATAAGCTTAAATACTTTTCTCTTTTAGTGACATGTACCACAGCCTGAAATCTTGTCCTTTGTGCTGACACCTCATGCATGTGCTTTAAAAATAAACATTGTCTGAGAAAGGTCTGACTTCAGAGCAATTTCTTTTACCCAGAAGTCGAAGGACTCACAGAGTTCCTGTGGAGTGTTTGGAGATTTGTAACACATCTTATTTAATGCTAGATGTCCACTATTCAATATACCAATTTGAATATAAGAAACAATTTTATAGAGTAAAGGAAGTAATAAATCAAGTTGTCAGATTTTATTCTAAATATCATGTTTAGATCGTGATAAAATATTTTAGTAAAGTATTCTAATATCTAATTGTTTTATTTCAGGAATATTTTATTTCATGTTAGAAAGTAGGAAAATATCATATCATCTCTTAAAATATGAGACATTTAGGTTATTTAACAATATTCTCTAATTCAAATTGAGAATATTCATGAATACATATTTTCAAACCAGTATGACAAATTTTTAGTTATGTACTATTTAAAAACAATGATTTAATTGTAATAAAGAATATTTCTATCATTAGTTTAATTTCAATGTGTCATTTCAACTGGATTTACTTGCAGATGGATTTTCAAATCATCTTGTCAATTTTTAAAAAAGGAAGTAAATGACTAGGATTTTGACTGAAAATAATTTGAAATACAAACTCAATTATTTCCATCCAAAAGTACAGCATTTTCCCAAGATATATTTTATAAATACTGAACTCTAGATATTACCAAAAGACTTAAGTAAAAAATGTTTATTCAAGAAAAATTACTGTCTCACATAAAATTGCAAGATTTGCAGTATTTTTATTTAGGACTACTAAAACCATAACTTCAGAAACCAGCATCTTCACTGTAATCAGAAAGGGAATACCTATTTGAAAATCACTGCAAGTCCCATCACCAGTACATTGCCATATTTGACCCAATGTGGAGCTCTCAGGAAAAGCCTCATTTACATGATTAATATGCACTAAGTATTTGTGTATGTTCAAATTGTTTTGAAATCAAATCCCCAGTGTGGTGGTATTTGAATGTGGGACCTTTGGGAGGTGTTTAAATCACAAGTGTGGAACCATCATGATTGGGATAAGTTCTATTATAAGTGTCTGCAGAAATCTCTCTTGCCTCAGTCATGTGAGAAAAGAGTAAAAATATCATCTTTGAACCTAAATGTAGTTCCTCAGCAGACACAGATATGCTGGTATCTTGCATTTAGAAATCATTGCTTCCATAACTGTGAAGAGTAAATTTCTGTCATCTAAAAGCTTCCGACTTACAGTGTTATACTAGTCCAAAGCAACTAAGACAATGATAATAATAAAACAAAAAAAAGTGAAAGTATTTTTAGCTGCACAATGCAGGGAATTAAACTACAGAGAATTAGTTTAGAGAAATAAATAATGATAGCAACAACAACAACAAAAATGCCACAACAGCCATTGGTAGATCTGGTTGCAGAATTGCTGCAACATAAATGTTCTTTTTTAATTAACTATATTTGCAAACAAATAATAAATTGTGACCCACACAAAGGAAAAATAAGTAGTCAATAGAAAATAGTAGCAAACATTTTTAAGGGACCTAGATGTTAGACAAAGACTTGAAATCAGTCTTCATCAATATATTCAAGGAATAATGGAAACCATGTTTACAGAACTGACAGAAAGCAGAGCTACGTCTTACCAAATATCTCAATAATATGATAGATATTTTATGAAAGAGCTAGTAGTAATTCTAGAATTGAAGAGACAAATAACTAAAATGAAATTTTGCTGGAGGGACTCAACAGTAAAACTGTTAGGTCAGTGATCACTGAGAGTGATTAAAGTATGGCACCTAAAAAACATTAAACACACCTGTCACTCTACTCTCGATTTCCAATAAAATCCATCAGTGTAAAGAATACAGTTCTTTGGAGAAATACCTGATTCTAGAGCCAGAGCCAGAAAAATACAAACTAAGCCTGGAGTATCTCATAAAATAGTAATTAAGGGTTTTCTTACATAATAAAAGGAGCAGGCTTGGTAAAGAGAGTCAACTTGAAATAACTCCCCATTACCAAAAGTAGAATAAAATTAATTAGTATTGAATTATATACCAAAGAATAAAATAAAATCCTAAATCCATGGGTTCATAAGTCAAACAACTAATTTCCTTGCAGAATAGTATAGAAATAATCAGTGAAATGGACAATCACAAATAGAACCACAGTAATAGTAACTGTAGATTTATATTATTGAAATGCAAAATATGGTGGTGATATTTTATGAGAAGGATGTTTGGTATACCTCTTTCTAAGGGATGATCGGATTCTTTTCTAAATAATATTTTATTAAAAGGGAAAAGTAGTAACAAGAATAGAAAACTCCTGATGATCCCTGCTTATGTCATGCTTATATCATGTACCTTCTGTTATGCTGTAATAAGAGGAACACATGTCTGTCTATTCTTCATAATAATTCATAGTTTCAGCATGATCATCAGAAAATATCAATCAGGCCTAATTTGAGAGGCATTCTACAAAATATCTTGTTAGTATTCCCTAAGGGTGACAAGCTTAGGAAATACAAAAAAACATTCTACAATACTATTACCAATAGAAGGAGATTAGTTAAATATGCATTGAAATACAATGTGGTGTCTTGGATTGGATTCTGAAACAGAAATTTATTAAAAGTAATAATTCAAAACTAAATAAAAAGTTAAACACCTGAAGTTTATTTAAAAAAAGAACAAATGTAGTTTTTTTTTTTATAAAGATATTATAGTTGTGTTCAATGTTAACTTAAGGAAATTATGAGTGATTTTTAAGAATATATGAACCACTTCTTGTAACTTTTATGCAAATTGAATGTTTAAATTTAATAAATTCAAAGTGTGAAAGTTCAAAAATTAAGAAAATATTTTTAAATAGAGTGAAAATATAAAAATCCACAATAAAATATGAGAATTTAAAAGTTAAGATTAAATATTTAAGAAATAAAATTTTGAGACCTAAAAAGTAAAATGTTAAAATTTAAAATAAAAAATGTTTTGTAGTGTTAAATATTAAGAAGTTTAACTAAAATTATTTCACTCTATAGAACTTCATTCTTTGTCAATTTTATCTATCAGTATTAAATATCTAAATTAGGATGAAAAACTAGCATGATCTATTAATTCACTTAGACAACAAAAAAATATTGCTCCTAGGCTTAAGAACTACACAGAGGGATAACTTGACCTCCACATCCAAAAAAGCCACAGTCTGCTCATTGGAAAATAGGAGATATAGCTGTACTCAGAGCCATGTGGAGTACTATCTACACTGTCCCCATGTTCAACAGAGTTTACAGGGGCTGACCTGACTTTGAATCTGCTTATTTACTGGCCAACTGCAAGAGGGTGAACCTTGGCCCAATCTTTACCAGATTCTTCAGTCTCTATACACAGCTGAGCATATAGGACTTCTCTGTGAACCTCACTGTTGCACTGGAGAACAATAGAGAGTGAGACTCATCGCCCAGAAACAAAAGATAGAAGCTGCCTACTGCCTCAGCACTCAATAGAGTTCACTGAGGCTGCTCATGAACTTTGTCTTTGGATTGGAAAAATTTCAATCAGTGGTGCTCATGAGAAGAACTGTCCCCCAAATCCATAGAAGTCAGGAGACACCACTGAAGCAGCATTAGTGGCCAACAGCAAGAGAACATTCTAAAGAGTGGAACCAGTTCCACCCCCAACTGAAACCAAGTGGCTGGTACAGGATACACCAGGACCCAACATCATCACTCAGGAAGAAATCTAAAGTAAAAGAGAAAGCCACAATGATAAACTAAAGATTGAGAAACAAGCCATGCCAATTTCAATGTCATCCAAAAAATATGAAAGGCTTAAACACGGGAAACTGCCACAACTTGCCTAGAGAAGCACTTCATTGACTTTAATTGGGACAGTAAAAATATAAAGACATCCAAATAATAGTTTAAATAAAGCTGAACAATTTGTAGGAGGCACACGTAATCACTCAAAGGCAATTAGAAGACTTTGAAAAGAAGTGGCATATCAAAGTCAATACTTCACCAGTGAAATTGAGGTAATGAAGAAAGTCATAACAGAAATTTTGGTGATAAAAGATATAGTCAAGGAATTAAAGATAGACATGGAAACCTTTATAAATAGATTCAATGTTGCAGAGTAATAAATCACAGAAATTGAAGACAAGTCACAAAAGTGACCATTGTAGAAACAAATATAGAAACAAGATTGAAGAAACCCTTTGAGAAATACTAGACACCATGAGAAGAACAAACATAAAGAAAACAAGTATCCCAGAGAGAGAGGAGAAGGAAAAAGGAACAGAATACTTAAGTAAAGAAATAATGGCAGAGAACTTCCCATATCTGTCACGGAGTAACAATGAAGGTCCAAGAAGCACATAAAACATGAACATTTCTAAATGCAAAAAAACCTATTGCAGACATGTCATAGAAATACCAGCAAAAGCCAATGATATAAAAAAGCTACTCAAGGCTATGAGAGAAAAAAAGAAACATAACCTATAAAGATACAGTCATCAAGCTATCCTTGGACTTCTCAACAGAAACCAACTGGCCAGTGGAAAGTGGAATGACATATTCAAAATACTAAAAGACATTAACTATCAGCTAATAATTCTCTATCATGCACTATAATTCAAATATGATGAAGAAATAATGGTCTTCAATGATAAATAAAATTTAATGAATTATTTAATCACCAGGCCTGATATTCAAGAAATCTTGAAAAGGGTTCTACAACAGGGAAAGCAAAAACAAAGATCCATCAAACCACAAGAATCATAACAAACCTGAAAGCAAAAGCAGAAACAAAGGCAGGATCAACAGAATAGAACAACAACAGAAAAATATTAAAGGGGGAGCAAAAATCATGGAATCTGGACAAATATAAAAATACAATATGGCTTCAATCCATAAAAAACTATCACAGAGCTTTAAAGACAGTGATAATATACATAATAATCACAAAACATAATCCTAAAGAGATACATGGCTGGAAAGTAGATGAAATTGAAAGTATCAACACTGAAAACCATAGAGAGGAAAAAGAAAATAAAAAAAGATGAGACATGAATCAACAGACACAAAAAATAACAGAAAACAAAGGCTCAAATGACAGTAATAAAGCCCTACATATCAGTTATCACCTTAAATGCGAATAGAGTAATCACACCAATCAAAAACACAGAGTTGTTGGCTGGATCAAAACACAGGATTCATCAATATTATGCCTTTTAGATATTCATATCTGATTCAAAGACTAGCACAAGTCAACAAAGGTTATGGAAAATTTGATCACAGCAACAGTGAAGAAAGTAAATCAGTAACTAATACTAATTTCAGACAAGATAAGCATCTTCCTCAGAAGAGTATCATGAAATAAGGAAGGACACTTCACTATGGTCAAGGGGGTAATTTATCAAGAAATATCTATCATTAACATATATGCAATATTGGATCATCTAAAAAATTAAAACAAATACTGACTCCAAGAGAAACCCAAGTTAAATAAATAACACCTGACAGAACTAGAAAGGGTAGAACAATCAAAATTAAAAAATTTGCAGAAAAGGAAATAACAAAAGTAAGACGTAATTAAATAAAATTGAAAGCAAAATCATCCAGAAGATCAATAAATCCAAGAGCTGAATCTTTTAAACAATAATCAAAATAGATAAACCCCTGCCTAGACTCACAGAGAAAAACGGAGAGAAAACCTTAATAAAGCTGAGATGCGAAAGAGGTAAGATTAAAGCTGACACAACAAATAAAGTATGAAAACTGTTCTTGAAGATATTTCTAAACAGAAATTTCTAATACTAATCCTAATGTAAGAGAAATATGCATGATGGACAGTAATTAATACTTGGGACAAATAGGAAATGGGCTAAACAGATCAATCATAAGCACAAAATTGAAGTAATATTAAAAAAAAAATTTCTTCTAAAACAATAATGCATTCTACCAAACATTCAGGCAGAGCTAATCCTAATTCTACTAAAAAACCTTCCACAAAATTGAAGGGAATAAAAAAACCTCTGTTTCATTCTACGAGGCCAATATACTCTGATTCCAAAATTAGACAAATGCAGCACTATTAACTATTAACTATTAACCAATATCAAAAATCATTAAAATCCTGACAAACTGAATTCAGCAGCACATTAAACAATAATTTATTACAATTAAATGGAATTTATTCCAGGCATACAAGGATAGTTCAACATATGCAAATAAATTAATATATTGTACCACATCAACAAAGAGAAAATAAAAATCAAGTGATCGTATCAATAGGTGCAGAAAAATTGACCCAGTCAAGATAAAACCCTCCCCAAAATAGGAATTAAATGAACAGGTATCAATATAATAAAATCAACATATGACAAATCCAGAGTCAAATTCATACTCAGTGTGAAAATAAAAAAGTTTTCCCCCTAAGATCTGGAATAAGACAAAATTGCTTCTCATCGCTACTATTGAATATAATTTTGGAGGTCTTCATCAGAGATTTGACAAATAAAACACATTAAAGAAATCCAAATTGGAAAAGAAAAAAAATTTATTATTGTTTGTAAATCACATGATATTATACCTGGAAATTCCTAAAGACTACGCAACCAGCTGATGGAGACAATAAATACATACAGCAAAAGTGTCAGTATATAAAATCAACATACAAAAATAGTAGCATTCCTATATAATCAATGAAGTAGATAAAGAAATTCCATTCTCAGCACCACCAAAACATATCAAATACCAGAGGATAAACCTAAAAAAGTAGATAAAAGATCACTTCAATAAAAGTTGTTAGACTTTAACAAAGGTCATAGAAGAGACAAAGAGATCAAATAATATTCCAGGCTCATGGATTGGAAGAATGAATTAAAATGACTATTCTACCCAAAGCGATATATAAATTTAAAGCATTTTCCATCAAAATTCTAAAGACATTTTTGAAGGTAATTGAGCAAGCACTAATGAAGTTTGTATAAATCTACACAAGGCTCTGAATAGACAAAGATATTCTGAGGGGGAAATAAAGAAAGAACAGCTGAGGAATTACACTTGTTGGCTTCAAACTATACTATAAAGTGAGCATCATCAAGAGTATGGTACTTGAACGAAAATAGACAGATTAGTATAATAAAATTGAGATCCCAGAAATAAAGCCACATCTACATGAGCAGTTAAACTTTGAAAAAGGAGTCAATAGCATAAAATGGAAGAAGGAAAATTCATTTAAAAATAGTGTTGGGAAAACTGGACAGACATCTACTAGAAAATGAAAATAGATTACTCATTAGCAGTATACACAAAAATTAACTCAAGATTGATTAAATACCTGAACATAAGACAAACTATAAAATTCTTAGACAAAAATGTGAGGAAAATACTCCATAACTTCACTCTCAAAGAGATCTTTGGAAAAGGAACAGTCATGGCAAAAGCAACTAAATTACAACTAAATAATTTGACTGCATTAACCTAAAAAGCTTCTTCCCAGCATTCACAGACAATCCACCAAATTGGAGAAGAGATTTACACCAACGTAAATCAGATATACGTTTAATCTCCAAAATATATAACTAGCTCATCCATCTCAATGAAAATAAGTAAACAACCCACTCAAAAACTGGGCATAAAAGCTGAAGAGATACTATCTAAGGAAGAAGCACAGATGTCCAATAGAAATGAAAAAAAAAAAAATGTACTACATCACTCATCACCAGAAAATTACAAATTAAAAAGACAGGTAGTTGAGAATGGCCTGTATCAAAAACACTAGAAACAATAAAATCTTGGAGGTGGTGTGGAGAAAAAGGAACACTCTTTCACTGTTGGTGGAAATGTAAATTAGAGTAATCTCTTAGAAAATAGTGTGGGAATTCCTTAAATAAATAAATAAATAAAGGTGAGCCTGCCATGTAATACATCAATCTCATTCCTAGGCATATACTCAGGCAATACAAAATTTCTGAAAAAAAAAAATTGTCTATATTCCTTTGCTCACAGTAGTACAGTACACAATAACCCAGAAATGAAAACAATCTAAATGCCCATCAATAGATGATGGATCAAGAAGCTGTGGTAAAAATATTAAATGAAATTCTATGCAGTTACTAATGAGATGAAAATGTGCCCTTTGCAATAATCTGTAAGGAACTAGACGGGATAGTGTTAAGCAAAGCAAGTCAGAAGGAAATACAGAGAGAAATGCAGGATTATGTTTATTCCAATGTGGAATATAATGAAATGAAACAAATAAGCAGATTAACTCCAACAAAATTCATAGGACACAAGATGAAGGGTATGAGGTAGGGAAAGGAAAGAAGTAAAAGTCAGTGATAAAGTATACTAGAACTCTTTTCACAGGTACAGTGTGTAATAGCCATAGACTGAGAAGCAATTTCAGTATCATAAAATGAATATAATTTGTAAAACAAATAAAATAATAAAATTATTATTAAAATGAATTAGCAAAATATATTAGAAACATTTGGCATGCAAATTAACTATTTCATATTCAAAAATTATTGTGAAGAAAATAATTATTTTATGTTTTTGCAAATCTGTCATTTTTAAAAGAACATAGCAGTTTTCATCTGCTTCTGCATTTAAACTATTGCTTTCGTTAAAACATATGAAGAAATTTGACCTCAGTATGTAATTAGAAAAAGAAAGGTTATTTTAATAGTCTGTTCATATAATTGTGGATAATTAATTGCATTTCCTCTCAAACTAAACAAGCAATATTATCTAGCATGCTAGTTTTAATTTTGAAATCTCAAATCATAACAATTTATACTTTGTTACATAAAAATCCATTATCATGAATTTGAAACTTTATAAGCAATCTTGCAATATTAAACAGTGATATTAAGAATTTTTTCAATCGTTTATACAGATGTTCAAATTTTGACACATTTCATTTCATTAAAAATCATATTTACTCTTAGTATAACCTATTTCATCATAAAGATTCTAAAGTATTGTTTGACTGTAAGATGTAGAGTGGTATATACAGGTTTTCCAGAAGTCTGATTTTTTTGAAAGCTCAAAAATATTTACAGCCAAAAATACTATCAATTTTTGCCTTAAAGTAAAAGTCCCACTTTGTTCTTTTTTAAAATAACGTTTGCTAGGTACCCAAATCTGAAAAATTATAATTAGTCAGACATTCTTTCAAGTAAAATGGTGTTCTTTGAAAAATATTGAGAACTTCAATTCACAACTACAGTAATAATCCTATTGTCTTTCTTAAACCAACCATAATTTTATAGACAGCAGAGTGTTCTGTTTTTTGCCTTATTGTCATATGCTATAGCAAAAAAGGAAAAAAAAAAAACTTGTACTAAACAGTTAAGTTTAAATAAATGTAAAATTTTTACTGCTTCATCAAGGATGCTTTTCAAAATAACTGTGAGTGTGTGTGTGCACATGTGTGTGTGTGTGTGTGTGTCCATGTGCAAACATTAATTCACACTATGGGCATATTGTTGAAGAACCCAAGGACTGTGAGTAGTTTTGTTTTCTGCTTTATTTGGGCTAAATTGCCAGAGACTTAACTGTATTGCTTTTGTATCAGCAGGGACAATGTTAACATAGAAAATAAGAAAAATAATGTCTAATTATGAAAATAACTACCTTCATACTCCCTGAAATGGTCTAGAGACCACACACTGAAATACTCTTGTCTAGAGCAATAGGAAATACTCTAAAGGTATTTTGGATTCCTAAGTAATAATTCTAAATCATAACGGAAATTGCTTGATAGATTCTGTTAAACATTGACCTCTATTGCTGTACATTTTCTATTTTCTTAATTTCTGAATGTCATGAAAAGCATAAAATAGTTGTTTGAATATTTTTCACATTTTAACTTTTTAATTATGTGATGTAATAGGATTATATCAGAATTTTACAGTTCTTTGGATTATCCAATCTCAATCTCAAATCATTTCTTATTTTTAAACTTTAGCTTATATTACACATAGTGTTACATATATTACTCAAAATATCTCTATGTAGAGAGAAAAAGACAGGAACAGAGAGAGAGAAGAGAATGTTCTGATCATCTGTAATGTCAGTAAACATATTATCAAATATGGGTTAATATGAATCCCTGAAAAATAATTTAGCTCAGACTTCAATTTTAAAATTTTAGAATCCTTGATTCTTTTTCAAAACACTTTATCAATAGACTGAATATAATAGAATAAGCTGAATTAAGTACTATTTAAATGAGATTATTATCAATGCACAGTAAACTATAAAATGAAGTTCTAGTTAATATGTATTTTCATCAAAAATCAAATGGAAGATATGATGCTGTGTCATATTTTATATAGTTATTTCATTGTATTCAGTGTATCATAGAGATCTGAAAGCTAGACTGTCATGACAACTTGGTATTAAAACTCTACTACTAATTATTCTTCATAACATTTCTAACAGATTTGAATTCTGACAAATACTGGTTCCTATTCTCTAAAATAACAGCCGATGTTCCCTTTTACATCAGTGAACTGCAAATAAGACAGGGGAGTGAATATTTTTATATTACTGTCCTTTTGAACGATAGTATTTACTTGATAATATCTCAAGAATTATGTAAGAGAAATATTTTATGTAGCCTTGTGGTAAAAAATTCAGAATTGGTGAATTTCCCATGTATTAGTTATTTTATTTAGAATAATTATTTGAACTTTCTGATTTTTAGTTTCTATATAAAATTATTAAAGAAGTTTATTATCCCCTTAAAAATAACCTCCACTGTCTCTTCCTATGGTATTACTATTTGTCCCAGCTAATAGTGCAGACAGTATATTTTGCTTATAAAACCCAGTTAGTGAACCATCAGAAAAATCACTGGATACCATTGTGTATCTTTGGGTAATTGAGAAAATTATTTTCCAAAATAAACCTTTCAGACTACATTTGTGAAATACTTTGAGAAACAATTGTAGGCTAAAGGGGTGTCTTGACATGGCCAGAAATAATATAGCATGAGAATGGGAGAGAAGTATTATCGAACACTGAGACCAGACATCCAAATATTTTAAGGGGAATGGTTAGGCATTTATGAACAACTGCTACTTTATAAAAGGTGATTTTTTAGTAACATTGCACTAGAAAGCATGAAAACCATAGAATTGACATAATTTATATATTAGTTGATTAAAAGCTTGAATTTATAAGTATTGACTAGTCACTACAAAATTTGAACTACATTTCAAATTTAACTTCCAGTTATAGAAGTGTTGAACTCAGTTTTTATGAGTTTTTACACAATACATAAAAGTGTTATGAATGCAGAATAAATTCAATAAATATTAATTGAGTAGAACAAATTCCATGAAAAACCTAATTGAAGTAATTGGGGTTAAGACCTTGCCTAAGGCAATTCATTTTACAATCTCAAACTAGGACATTTCTCACTGAATATATATTATTTGCTTCATTATCTCTAGCAAAAGTTTTTTAAATAATTATCCCAAAGAGATGAATACAAAAACTATGACAGATAATATATTTTTGGTATTTTTTGGTTGCTAATACATCTACTATCTCCAGATATGATTTGAACATGCAAAATCTAAAGCAAGCAGATTACATAAAGTAAGAATAAAATATTAGTTAAAATAAATTCAGTACATTTACATTCAGGTTCATTACTGATATTTGAGAACCTGCTGCAGCAATTTTACACCTATTTTCGGGTTTTGTCTATTTCTTGCCTTATTTTGTTTTCATGTTAACTTCTTTTTTATTTAGATAAAAGAACAACATTTTGTGTAAGGGCAATCTAAAATCAGAAATGATAGGGGAGAAATTACAACTGATACTACAGAAATGCAAAGAATCAAAAGTGAATAGTATAAATACCTTTATGGCAATACATTGGATGACCAAGAAGAAATAAACAAATTCTGTGGAGACAGCATTCCAAGACTAAATTGGGAAGAACTAGAAAACCTGAACAGATCAATCTCAATCTAGTAAATTGAAATAGTAATGAAAAAATCTCCCTCAAAAGTCCCAGATCAGATAGTTTCAAATGTAAATTCTACCAGATTTTTGAAAAGTGAATACAATCTTCCAAAACTGATCCAAAAAATTGAAGAAAGCAAACTTTCAAACACTTTCTAAGCTAGCATTATTCTTATTGCAAAGCCAAAGGCATAACCAAAAAGAAAATTACAGAACAATTTCTTTGATTAATATTGATGCAAAAATCCTCAATAAAATATCTAGTCAAATTAAAAAACTTATTTAAAAACTTATAAAAGACAATCAAGTAGAGTTTGTTCCAGGGAAGCAATGATGGTTTGATACAAACAAATCAAAAAACTTTATACACCTCACCAACAAAAAGAGGGGCAAAAGCTAAATGTTCAATTCATAGATGCAAAAAACATAATGATGCAACATCCTTTTATGTTGAAAATGTTCCAGAAGTCACCTAGACGGACTATATCGCAACATAATAAAGGCTATATATGACAAATCCACAGTTAGCATCAAACTCAATGCAGAAAAACTAAAAGCTTTTCTTAGGATCAGGAGTAAGACAAGGATTTTCACTCGCCCCATTCCTATTTAATATAGTGTTGGAAGTCATGGACAATATAATTGCACACGAAAAGGACATAAAGTTATCCAAATTGGAAAGGTAGACATGAAACTATCACTATTTGCAGATAAAATAATTATACACTTAGAGACCCCTCCAAAGATTAGTAAAATGCTATTTGGTACAACAATCAAATAGATTAAAGTAGTAGCCTAAAAAATTAGTGTTAATGAATCTGTTGTATTTCTATAAGCAAGTAATGAACTTGCAGAAAGAGAATTTAGGGGTATACCATTTACAATTGCATCAAAAGAATGAAATACTTTGGAATAAACTTAACCAAAGAAGTGAAAGATGTACTCTGAAAATATAAGAAACAGAAATAAAAGTGAAATAAAAGAAGTAGAAATCTCGAAGAAATGGAATGACCATGTTAATGGATTGGACGAATTGACATAATTAAAATGGATATATTACCTAAAGCAATATACAGATTTAATGCTATAGCCATCAAAATCCCAAAGATATTATTCACAGAAATAAAATTTAAAAAATCATGAATTTTGTTTGAAACTATAAGAGACCACAAATAACAAAATCAATTTTCAGGGTAAAGAAAAAAAAAGACATGTCATACTCCCTAACTTCAAACTGTGCTATAAGATAGCATAATCAGCATGGTATTGTAATAAAAACAGACACAAAGATCAATGGAATAGAATTTAAAGCTTGGAAATAAACTCATATGTACATATGTATGTATGTATATGTATATATATATATATATATATACATACATACATACATACAACTAATTTTCAACATAGGAGTCCAGGACATATAGTGGAGTAAGGACAGGCTCTTTAACAAATGGTGTTGGGAAAACTGGACAGCCAAATGCAAAAGAATGCAGCTAGATCACTGTTTAACACTATATAATATTTATTTAAAATTAATTAAATATTTAGATGTAAGTTCTAAAGTTAATCTATACATATTTGGATTTACTGTAATGCACATCTCAAATCCATATAATGTTATAATTCAATGTTTCCTCAAAACAATTAGTTTAAATTAAAAGAAGTGTTAACTCAGGTATAATTGTAGACTGAGAAGATTTAACATATCCAAAAATATGTGATAAAATCAAAAGTTATTACATCGAGCATATATCTTAGTTCTGTATTCCCTGGAACTATGAACATGATGATAGAAGCATATGAAGCCAGGTATATTTTTCCATATATATTTTAGAAACATATGTCATGGTAGAGAAAATAAGTTATCCTGTATGCATATCAAACATATACTTTGAAGGAATGTCTGTCCTCAACAATTTTGATTAGGTTCAGAGCTTACATTTGTGTAGTTTTCATGTTGGTAATAACTTACTCTGGCCTCATATAAGTATCAGTAAACCAAAGGCAATAAAATAGTAATGATTCTCATCTTGTGATTTTTTAATTTTTTTCTTTTAAGATTAAACATAAAAATCTTAAAAATTTCATCACACAATAGATTTATTTAAATATCTTCTCATATAAACTTTCAGTTGAAGTCTCACAAATCTTTCCTTATATATTTCAAATCTTGAATTCAATAAGAGACAGAGCTACATTAATATTGTCATATTTTGGCTAATCTATTATTTATTTTGACACAAAGCTTAAGTAAGTATGTCAGTGAGTACAGAAGTCAGTGAAATCATGGAATTATGAATTAATATCAAAGTCAATTCCTTTAAAAGAGCAACAACAGATACAATGCATTCATTATTTTAAACTTACATGCACCTATTGGTTATTTTTATGTTGGGAAGTCAGTTGCAAATTTCAAAAAATCTTTACTTTTTGGTATCAGACACTTAGCATTGTGATTTTTCATGATGAGATGGATTCTACCCAACTCTTCATACACTGACCTTTGTGATTGACTTTAAAAATAGATGGCAGAGGAAGTGATAGTACACAGGCCCTGAAATGTGATTTAATGTGTTTTCCTTCTTTCTTTAAGAAACAAGCCTTTACTATGTGAATAAGTTCATGGATGTATAGGATGGAAGATGAAGTCCCTGTTCCACTAATTAGAACAGTGCTATATACACTAGTGTAGCCTTCTAGACAAATAAGCCCCTATCCTACCAAGCTGACTCAAGGTCACGAATGAGCCCAGCAGAGATCAGCCAAACATGGCCTAGACAAGACTCATGAGAAAAATTAATACATACATATGTATTGAGGTAATATTGTTTTATAACACGTTTTAGCTAGACAGGTTTATGCTTCATCAAATATATAATATACCATGCTCAGCACCAAATTTCTAATAGATTTCTAATAGTCCTCTATCACTGCCCAGTACTTATATTTTAAGACACTGGGCTCTTGTTATTTATTTATTAATTTTCATTGTAATTCCAGGTAAACAAATCAGTTGCCTTCCATATTTTCTTTTAAAAATGTTTATTGATGCAACACTGCTTTATAGCAGGTATGGGTTTTAGATTTGCATTGTTGTAAATCCTTATCTGTACATACAATGTTAAGTAACCAAGACTTCAAAACTATCTATATTTTCTTTTAAAAAAATAGAACATTCTATTTAGAATTTAGAGGCCATTAGAATAATGATATTCAAACTTGAGTCTCCATTAGATTGGGTTAAAAATATCATAAGAATAATTTTCTAAATCACAATTTAAACCTGAAGAATCAAGCTTGCCACCAGATGCCAACAGCACTCTTCCTCAGATGAGACAATAAACCATATCTCTAATAATTGTCAAATGACTACTGGGGAAAAATTGACCCCCATCAAGAACTGCTGTTGTAGATCAAAATTATCAAAGGTTTTTCATTAATTTTAGAAAAGCATGCAAACTTCTTAAATATCGTATAATACCGAGTTAGATTTATCTGCTTATCTCTTCTACCTTCTTCAGTATATTTATAGTCTCGGTATGATTATAATGTAGTTAAAATTGTCTTCCAAAATACACCAAATACTTCACATGATAGAGTTTCTAATATTTCCCTTTGTTTCATCTTGCCAACCAACAATCATCCCTCAGCTCCCACTTTAAAAGTTATATTTTGTGAGAAGACTTCTAAGAAACATAGAGATTAGACTAGACCCTTCACTGAAGCTGTTCATGCACTTTATGCCTGTGTTTTGAAACATTGATCACAGCTATACTTATTAAATTAGCAAATAACTATTTTAATGGATTTCTTTCTTCATGATATACTAACATCACAAGAGAAGGAATGGTGTATTTCTTTTATTCCTAGCGCCTGACTCATTTGTTGGATCTCAATAATTAATTGAGTAATGAATTAAAAAAAAAGTATTTAGTTGTGAAAACACCTGCATTCAATTGAGTAAACTTCTCTAATAATTTTTGGAAACAGATGAAAGCATAAATACAAATTGTCATCTCTCCCACCTCAGATAAATCATACTTATGTCTATATCCTAGATATTATTAATTATCTCCAGTCTTTAGTAACTTCTTTCTTTAAGGATATTTTCAGAAGTTATAAATTTGGTAATCGTGCCAAGTCTGATAATTTTCAGTAGGCAAATATTCTGTCAAGAATACCAGAGTACTTAAAATATTTTTTGTATTTTATGCTTTTTACCAATTTAAAATCTAACCTGTTTTCACCTCTTCACATCTTCCACATACTCACTGAAAGTATCTATCTAGGTGGTTTCTTATTAAATAGTCAGTAAGTGATCCTACAGCGTTCTGATTTTCCCATATGTTATTAAACCCCAGACACTCATCCATTTTATTCCAGTGCCCATTTTATGCCAGTTCACTGTTTCTTGTCTCCTGGTGAGTTATCTATATCTTCATTTTGAAGCACCTGCTGATTCAAAACTAAAGTCATATAGAACACCTGCATAAATAACTTTCCCACCTTCCTCACTGGTATCCAGGACTTGAATAATTCCATGCAGTAGAAGTGAAGTTTAGCATGAAAAACATTCGTTAGTGTTCACCAGTGCATCTGAGCTGCTTAGCCTCATGGTAAAAATGCTTCTAGCATTCTAACAGTGATTATTCTGATGCATGCTGATAGACAGCATGAAGCATAGAACAGGCAGTTTCCTCACCTGGAGATGTTAATGGGGTTCTCAGAGAAGAGGGCTTGGGTTTATTGATGAGAATATATCATTGAAATCTATGAAGGGTCATGAAGAAATCAAGACTTATCATTTTCTACTTTAGACTTATTTGTACCTAAATATGTTGGTTACATGTTTAAAAAGTAAAAGTACATTTTTCCTTCTTCCATGGAAATACATATAAAAAGTAAAACATTTATCTGGGCTCAATAGACAAAAGGTAAAATTCTATTTTTCTTTTTTAGAAAGAAACTGTTGTTATGATGAAAGAATGGTTACAAGTGGTTATGAATCCATGTATTTCATATTTTAATGTGTAATTCTAATGGGAACTCTATGAAAGTTTAATTAAAGCTAAGTGAATCTCACCACAATGTCCAGGAGTTAATTATGGAACATTTCATTCTTCTTCCATTCCAGCCCCAATCTCTTTCTATTTACAGATTCTTGTTTTTTTAAGGAAAGGTGCAGGCAAGAATGAAAATGAGTATATAGGCAGACAGGAAGAGACAGGAGGAAGAAACACTTTATTTTCATTTAGTTATTCACACTGGTGTCACCTCAGGAGCCTTGGCTCTAACCCAGGGGTATGTGACCTGCACTCCTTTGGAGGTGATTGACCTAAACTTTACTCCACCAGGGCATGCCTGATTTGCAGATTTCTCATGAAATTATCACCGGTTTCTCATGTTTCCACTCATCCATCTATTCAACAAATATTTTTTAAAAAGGTGGTGTTATATTCCCAAAATAAATATTCTTGCCTGATAGATATTCTATAATTCATAAGAATTAATGAATGACACAAATCCTGTTAGTTCCCCCTAATAAATATTGGTTATTCTTTGTAGAAATGCTGCGGAATCACCAAGCATGAGAAATATTGGCCACCATCCTCCTCATCACTGCTTAATATTTCCTAAAATCTTTGGGAAAAATTGCAAATATTATGACCTAAAAGAATACTATTATGAAGGTGTTTAACTATGATTTCCAAATCTTACTTTTCCAAAGACATCAATTTGAAAGGATTTATTCAGTAGTGCATGTAGGTAGATATAGATAGATAGAGATCCCCTTGGTCTTGTAAAATCAGTTGATACAGTTCTCATTTCTAATTGTAAGTATCTTCATTTCTTTGAGATCTTCTCTGTTGTTGAAGTCACTTTCTTAGTCATGCAGCATACTGACATGCTGGAAAATAATGTTCAAGTTCAAACTTTGGTTGATATTTAATAGGAACTGAAGTTAAAGTATTTCTGTCTACTGCCCATCAGAATCATGAATCCATGATAGATTTTTTCCAGAATATTAGCCTTCCATAGACCTCAACATAGCAGGTTTGATACTGTTATCTACATCAGTTTCCTTGTCTCCTTTTTCTGCATCTCTATTGAGCTTTCTTCACCTTCCAAATAAACTACTTTTAGTAGAATCTTATCTGAGAATCTGATTTCTGGGGTAACCCAAGTAAAGACAATAATAATAATATTTTTAGAAACAGAAATTTAGGACATTAAGGCATTTGGACACAAATGGTTTGGAAAAGGTATGAAATAATTCAATACATTAAGCATGAAAGTACCTTCATTCATATTAATACTTTATCCTTTACTCAAGGATGGAAATTGCATCAAACTTATAATTTCTGAATATTAATTAAATAATATATAGCAAAGTACTTCTAAGTCGGTAAAGTTCTAGTGTTGCTCATTTGATCATAGGTATTATTTAGTGCGATTTCTTGTAATTTCACCAAGGAAGTGTAGGTATTTTATTCATCCTGTAGAAATAAGGGGCAGAAAATAAAAATCTTTATTATTGAATTTTCAAAGTAAACTTCTGAGTTTGGTCTTTCTGCTTGCTGTCATAATATGAGCTGAAGTTTAGTCACCTCAGAAAATCCAAGACAAAATCTAAGGTGATATTACTAACTGGAAATTTATATATTATAATGTATGGAACCTTATCTAACAGGAAAAATAACATAGGACTTCAGGAATTTTTATCAAGGTTAATGCAATTCCTTAGTTAAAATCATGTGTATGTATTTAGAAGTTTTTCAGCTATAAAATAGAAAGATGAGAACATAGATTTTCTATTCCCTCATTTTTTATTTAACAGAGAAAGCAGTTGAAGCCAATTAATTTAAATACATTTCCCAAAGGAGCACATTAAGTTCTAGCCCCAAAATATTAAAAATAAATTGACATATTCTTAATTCTGTTACCTTAACTATAGCTATCTAATTTCAGTCTCAATTTCATGATTGTCAGCTTTCTCTTTTACGATGTCCTCAATTGTCTGATCTTTCTATTCCTCTGGTATCTTTTATCTGTCTATCAAAAGTTTTGTTCCATAAATGCCTTTAAATTCAGACTTTCACAATTCAAATAACATTCTCCCTGAATAGTTGTGGAATACATTCTGTTTCTGTCCTTTTCTCTCTCTCATTATCTCTGTACTATGAGCGTGCACACACACACACACACACACACGAACTCTTTTCATGTCTCTTTTGAGTACTCATTGAAAACCTGTTAAACTTCACTTATAATGAGATTCCAATAAATTATTAATGTTGAGCAACAAATAACTTTTGCTTTGAAGGAAATTGCATCACAATTTTATATAGCTTAAGGTTTTCATCATTATAAATCAACATATGCAAATATGTTGAAAGAACTGGACTGATCATATTAAGATTCTTTTATTTACAGCCCCAATCTCTTTCTATTTACAGATTCTTGTTGGTTTTTTTTTTTTTTTTTTTTTTAAGGAAACGTGCAGGCAAGAATGAAAATGAGTATATAGAGGCAGGCAGGAAGAGAGAGGAGGATGAAACACTTTATTTTCATTTAGTTATGCACACTGGTTTCACCCCAGGATCCTTGAATCTAACCCAGGGGTATGTGACCTACACTCCTTTGGAGGTGGTTGATCTAAACTTTACTCCACCAGGGCATGCCTGATTTGCAGATTTCTCATGAAATTATCACCGGTTTCTCATGTTTCCACTCAGCCATTTACTCAACAAATATTTCAAAAAAATTTAGTGTTATAATCCCAAAATAAATATCCTTGCCTGATAGATATTCTACCCAGGTTGTCCACCCATCTCTACCTTCCCCCCTTGTAACTACTGATTTTTTTAATAAACTAAAAATCTATATTTAATTCATTTGCTTGGTTTCTCTGTATCTTCCAAATAAATGAAATCATAAAAAGATCTGCTTCTTCTAGATTATCTCTCAAAAAAATTCCCTCTACTACCACCATATTGTTGCAAATAACAGGATTTCATAATTTTTGATAGCTGGGTAGTATTCCATTGTGTGTGTGTGTGTGTGTGTGTGTGTGTGTGTGTGTGTGTGTGTGTGTGTGTGTGTGTGTGTGTGTGTCTATCACATGTCCTTTATCCACTCATCTATTGATGGGCATGTTTTTTTTCCAACTCGACCATTTTAAATAACACTGCAATGTTATAAATTACACTGCAAGGGGGTAAATGTTTCTCTTTCAACCAGTGTTATTGTGTGTTTAGGGTAAATGCCCAGAAATAGAATTATTGGATAAAATGGAATTTCTATTATCAATTTTTTTGGTGGAATCTCCATACAGCTTGTCTGCACCATTTTATTCTCCAAGCAGAGTATACAATTTCCCTTTCTTAATAACCTTTACAATACTTGTTGTTTTTGGTCTTTTTTTTAATAGTGATCCTTACAAGTGGAAGTAATGCTCATTATTATTTTGATTTAGTTTAGCATAGATTTAAAAAAAAATCTTTAAACATTAAGCTTCCTTAAGTTCTTTGCAACATTTCTGCAAATTCTCATAGGTGGACACATCTTTTTTGGTATTTATCTATAATTTTTCAGCATCTTTATTTCTTTGATTAGAAAAAAAAAAAAAAAAAAACACTTGATGCTTGACTACAATTTCGAATTCTTAATTGCTAAACACTAGTTATTTTATACGTTTGGAAGTATCTAATGTGGATATTACTGACTGAGTGAATCTTCTAGATTGCTTTTCTCCAATCTGTAACTTAGAGATGAAGACTTCTACCTGGGATGCTGCCTGTTTAGCATATGGCCTCCATGCTAACCAGTTAAGAGGAAGAGAAATAGTGATGTATACCAGAGGTTTAACCTTCTAATTACAGAATTGTCTCATACCATTTCTAATATTCTAGTGGTCAGTACTTATACCTCCTCACAATTTCTTCTCCCTTGAATCATTTCTGTACACAGAATAATGTGGGTCAAATATTTTGAAGGTGCTAGATATCTCTGCATAACCTTTTTCATTGTTTAGATTTTATTTTATTTTATTACTTTATTTTTGCTGTGCATACATACTTACCTAGTTAAATTGTTTATCTACAATGTACTGCAACTTTTAAAAATATTTTTATACTATAGAGTATATTAAATACAAACCTATTTTAAATGTCTGAGGCAAAATATTCTTTATTTAAGAAGTAAGTGGTTTTATTTCATTTTTGTTGAAAAGGTGAGAAATATAAGAAGGTGACATAGAGTTGAGAAGCAAATTGTTTTATCCTGTTTTTCTTCAGTATTTAAATCAGTAGGTACATAACAATGTTTCAACCCAATGTTCATTTAGAGAATGCGATTCAAGGATCACAAATTATCCATCAGTACTTGAGACAAACTCAGTGTGTATCCTTGAAGATCACTGGGAATAATCTTACTTTATTTGGCAAATATTTCAACCTGCTTCCTGCACCTTTCTGAAATGCTACAATTAAAATGCATCTATCCAAGCTTATCTCAACCCTAAATATGTGTATAAATCCAACACTTTTGCTAAGCCTCTGATTTTAGATGAGGATATTTTCGGTTTTAGAAAATATTTTAACTGCTCAGATAATCATTATAATGTGCAAAAATAATGATACTGACCTACACAACTTATATCTAAGGAGATGTTGGTCACCAAGAAGAGACAGGGTCAGATTTTAAGAGAAATGAAAGTTTTCAAAAGAGCAACATACACCTAGTGCAGCATAATGGTGTCTCTTATAAGACCTACCACAGCATTATAGTGAGCATGAGAAGAGTCAGTGATCAATAAGATTTTGACTTTGATTTCAAGAAGAGCTGATGTGTTCTACAGGAAGCTATACCTGCTAAGAAAAAATATTTCAATGACATCTGAGTTTTAGAGACTACCTCTCCTCCAATATCACATTGTTCTTTGAATGAGTAACTGAATATTGATAGGGTTCAGAGTGAAAACAGTTCCATAAATTTCATCAACTCCCAACTACTTTCTAATCTATTTGCAAAAATATCTCAGTGGCACCTAATCACTAATATGGAATTTAACTCAACTCACTAAAACTTATATAAAACTTACTGTCGATTAAAATTTACTACAGCATTGGGAAAATATAGTTAGAATAATTAAAACAAAAAAGGATAACAGATCCTAGAACATTCCCAGAAAAACAATGAAAGTAAGAACTATACTGAAGAAAATTTTTTTTCCATTTGATCTAAACATATTTTATAAATATAGGACAATAAATTCCTAACAGATAGTTATCTTCCCATTCTAATTGTTAAAAAGTATGACTGGGAATAAGAAATGCTTTTGATGTCTCTTAAATACATACTTACATATGATATATAATTTTAAAAGCTCCTTATACAAAATGAAAAAATTCAACAACTTCTCTTATTAAGCATTATCATTTGTTTTTGTTCTTTTACCTTTATGGTTCACTAATAATGTTAGTTAGCTACTCTTTCATTTGCCCCAAACTGAGCACAGTTTTAAAATTTTTTGAATTGAATTTTATATATAACAAATAGAAAGTTTTTGATTTGCAGAGATTCAAAATAGAAAATAACTTTAGGTCTTTCCCATAATGGAAAATAAATATTAACAAATGCGTGTATGGCATACCCTGGTGGCCTAGCAGATAAAATCATTGGACATAGTCCACATATATCCCAAGGATCCAGGTTCTTGACCCAGTTCAGGAGGAACCACCAAGATGATCAATTAAGTACAATAAAGTGCTTCTTCCTCCTCTCTCTTGCTGCTTGCCTGTCACTGCTCATCTTCATTCCTGTCTGTACTTTTTCTATGTAAAAAAGCATGTGAATGTATCACCTGCATAGTTTTATATTAACTATTTGATATAGGATTTGAAAATATTTTCTCTCAATCCTTAGCTCTCTTTTACTGATTTTTTTTCCTTTGTTGTACAGACATTTTTTAGTTAGTCATAGTTCTATTTTTTTTTATTTTGTTGCTTTTACTTTTGTTTTGAAGTGTGAAACATCATGTGAAGACAAATATTAACTTTCCACTGTATTTTAGGAGTTTTAGCAAACAAAGTATACAAGGAATAAACCTACAGCAACAAATAATCTGATTAAAGGTAGACCAGGTATGAATACACATTTTTTACAAAGGACACAAATAGCTGGCAAATAGGTATATGAAAATATGCTCAACCTTACTGGTCATCATGGAAATGCAAATCAAAATCACAATATGGTATTACACATCTATTAAGCTGTTTCCTGTCAAAAAAAAAATCAAGACATAACAAATATTAGTGAGGATGTAGAAAAAGGAAACTCTTGTGTACTGTTGTTGGAAATTTAAATGGATACAACATGTTTACAGTCCCACTCCTGTCCCAACGGGGAGAATAATAAGCACCCATGTGTTGCCTGGGAGCTTGGCAAGTTTTTCATCTAGTTCTGTCAGTGGTAAGTCTATAGAATTTCTAAGGCCAAGAACACAAAGTCCTGGATATGCTTGACCAAGTCTAACAGACCAACAGTCTATTTCACATAAGTCATCATTATTTCATTCTGAAGAAATGTTCTATGTTTGCTCTTGTGTTGTTATAGTCCTTCTTTAACTTTCCTAGAACAGATGCCACACACACAACCTCCCTATCCAATCCTTCTCAACAATGGAACAGGTAGATTCATATAGCCCAGGACCTCTGCAAAGACTATCAGCTGCTGAATACCTCTATGAACAGGATATGCATGGAGACATAAATATGGATGAGGAACTTATTCTAACCCAGAATACATTGTCCCAGCACAGAGGTACTCATTTCCAGAAAAGCAAGAGCCCATGGAAGAATCTTCCTCACCCAGGCCGTAGAAAGCATCATGAACAGGAAGAAAGAACATTCTTAAGAAGCAGTAAATTATTAACAAAGGAGAATATTAAGGGGAGACTTTGGAGAGGTGAACTGAACACAGACATTTACAATCATGAAGATCATAGGGAATCATTTTGTTTTATATGTTTGTTTTAAAGCAGGAGCCTCGTGATTGCTTTGGCAGCACATATACTAAAATTGGAACCATGCAGAGATTAGCATGGCCCTGCACAAGGATGACACAAATTCGTGAAGCATTCCATATTTTCAGAAATCAAAATTAAAACAAAAATAAAAAACAGGAGTCAATCTGACTTATAGCAGTTCTATTGCCTTTTAGCTGCTGCTAGACAGGGCAACATAGAAATAGATTAAAAGTTTGAATACTCTTAAAAGCAGTACAAGTGAGAGTTGATGTTGCTTAAAGAAATCTGGAAACAGAAAGGAGAAAAAATTACAATATGTAAGTCTACTCATTATTAAATTGGGTGGGAATTGCAGTAGGGTGTCATTGAGGAAAAAGACAGAATCAGGAATAATTCATACATAGTCTTTGGCTTCAGTTTGACTTAGATGCCTTAAGATGAAGGAAGGGTAAGAGAGGAATAGGTGTGGGGATAGAAAGAGAGTGTTCTAAACTGAACATTTATCTGTAAGAATTCTTTTTGTTATTTGAAACTCAAGATCAGAAAAGTGATAAAGACTAGAGATACAAATTCACACATCAGAAAATAGATATTATTTAAAACAATGGTAGGTATAAATGAATTAACCTAAGAACAGAAGAGACACATACATTTGAAAAGTAAGGTATGCTCTCAGGCACTCCAATATCACTGAGGTTTATTAGAGGAGATAATAACAACTGAAAAGGTAAAATAAAAAGGCAGCTGAAAAAAGTACATAGTCAAGTATAACATGTTTCAAGATGGTAGTCGGTGATCCTCAGGGTGTAATATTATCAGAATAGCAAAATCAGAAGATGGTTTGGATAGTTTAAAGAGTAACAGAGTCAATCATTTCAAGATGTTTTTTTTAACATTTTTGCGTTGCTAGAAATCAATATGTTGATAGACTTAGAGGAATAGTCAATATTGCAATTGAAGGCAGAAATAAATGTAGTAAATAACTCCTTGAGATGCAAGATCAGAGGTATCCAAGATACAGGTAAAAGGGTTTGTTCTTGGTAGAAGCAAGGACATTTCCAATGAAATGTATACTATACAACATATGATATATAATATATAACATCCTTTTTGTTTTTAATTTTATAATTAACAACATACTGTAGAAATGTAAACATGACATTCCCTATTAAACTGTCTCATTAGTAAACTCTATTCTTATTTTTAATTCATTTTTCAAGATTCAAAGGAAAACTAACTTGGAAAGTTAGAGTGAAAGAAAACAAATTGTGTCTATTAGTAAAAATGATGAAAGTTTCTTTTACTTCTGAAAGATTTCTAAATGTTATCAGGGACTCCTGGATATTATTAGCATAGTCACCTAACCCATATTCAAAACATTTTTTCCTGATTATATATTAAACTTAATTGAAAAATATATAGCATCAACTGTTTTGTCTTCTAATGTGTGTCTAAAGTGACTTTATATCATAAGAGTAGGAAAGTCAGAATTACCTAGAAATATTCTTCTGCAAGCACCTCAATATTATAAAGCCCTTCCTGTTGCTCAGATTTTTGCTGGTAGTATTACACTCATCTGCCTGTTCCTAGAAAACCACAAAAGAATACTCTAAACAGGAGTCATTTTAACTTTAGGTCATTGATTCTCATTATTTTCTGTAAACCTGAGCCCAAGTACATACTCACACACATGAATGCATGTACATATACACTTCTTGAATTCATAGTATCTGAAAGTATATATACTAAGATTGTGCTTATTTTGTAAAGGAATATTTAACAATTATGAATTTTATGCATGCACTACTACTTTATAAGCACTGATTCACTTAAAATCAAAACCTGATTTTGATATTATGAAAGCATATTTTTGAGTGTAGTTATATTATTTCCTTTTTTAACTCAACTTGGAATTGTATTTCTTTGATCCATACATTTATGTTGCATAACAGACCTGTTGGAGATATAATTTTATATTATCATACTCACTTAAACTTAACTAAACTAGATTTTAGTTAAATGTCACTACTCTTCAGACTTAACTTTGAAAAATAACCAACTGTTCATGTGAGACATTTTGCATAAACATTTTAGTTAAATTTGAACTTACACTTACCATATTTATTAACAATAATTTGTTTCTCACTATTTGATGAATTCCCACATGGAAAAGTAAACACTTGCTTCTTTTATGATATTTCCCATCATGGGATGGTATGTTTGATAAATCAAACATTGCATGAAATGCACCTATTATTTATTAATTAGATAAAAATCACCCTTACTAAATTTTAAAGGGAATGAATATATTAGAGGTTTTTAAATTTGGAAGTCAATTTTAATGTAAATTTATTTAGTATTTTTAAAGGATATAATTATTCTACTTTTGAATTAAGCTACCAAGACACATCATTGCTAAAATATCTTAGAGTTATGGAGATTCTCTTCTATGTCTTTCAAATCATATTCACCAAGTCATTTCATATTTTATTATTCCACCTATGGAGAAAGCCATCTCTATTTATTAGCATTTAATGGCAAATTAATAACAACATCAGTGTATACATCAAAACACACACAGTGACTGAGAGCATTGACTTCAAAATCAGAGAGAACTTGGTTTTATCATCTTGCCTTGACTTCCATCATTGAGGTGAAGACACACTCTACCTAGTGGGAATCTTGATCAGGAAAATATTTATAAAGTCCCAGAAACATAATTTTTAATTAATAGGAAGAACCAAGTATATAGTTCCTTCTTTCCTCTCTCCCTCTCTCCCTCCCTTCCTCCTTTCTTCCCTTCTTTTTTCCTTCCTTCTCTCCCTTTGTCCTTCTGTTTTTATTTCTTTGTCATTTGCCCTTCCCTCCATCCTCCTTTCTTAATTTTTCTTTCCTTTCCCTCCCTCTCTCTTCCTCCCTACCTTCCTCTCCCGCTCTCATTCCACTCTTTCCTCCCTCCTTTCTCTCACTCTCTCCTTCCTGCATTCCATTATCTTTCATTTTGAAAGTGAAAGCATTGTGTAGATTAAACATAACCATCTACATTTGTTTGCAATTGAGTGAAAATAATGCTTAGCAAATTTTCTATTCTTTTGATACTTCAATATATATGATGTTTTCCCTCTCATCATTCTAGACAAATTTCTACTGTTCATCTTTATGACTCAAATAAAATATTACCGCCTTATAATTTTTTCTCTTACTAACACCTCCCACATTCCAAACCATTCAGAGTGTTTCCCTTCTTTGGATTTCCACAGCACTTTATTCATTACAGTGTAGATCAGCAATCACTTGCTCACAGATCTGTCTCTTCTAATAGATTAAATTCGTCCAAAGCAAGGAGCATATGCTATTTCTTCTGATGATTCCCAGGTCTCTGTCAATGTTTATTGAATGTGCATGAATGCTAGCTTGTTTGTTACCATAACTGGAAGGGGCATGGCAATTTTCAAGCTTAATTATAGATGATTCTCATATAGAGAAAAGCAGATTCACCAAAATTCACAAAATTAATTGTGTGGCTTTCCAGAATGCTATTAGTAGTCACATTAAAAACCTTGAAAATACTTTTGAAAAAATGCCATGATAACAAAATTTATTGTGTGGTTTATTGCATAATATGCAAAATCATAATAGTAAATATGAATACAAGTGGCTGTCTTATTTCATCATTTCAAACTATAACTTTGCATTTAATTCTGTGTTCATCAAGTAATGCAATAATGACAAGCACTTGGAATTTGAGCATGAGTACTAATCAGTAGATCTTTTTCAAAGAAGTAAGATGATTTTAATTTGCTATATTGAAACATGTTCAATAAAAACAAGACAATGGCTAATGAAATAAATTACTGTGCATAATGTTCAATTACCACAATTCTTTGTAAGAAGTCATATTTCACAAGTGATCATAATCTAATCTAATAATAGGAAAAAGATGACATAAATTTGCTAGTCATAATTTTTTCTGTTTGTAAATGTTTTGGAAAGCTGCTAAATTGAATATTTTATATGCTGATTTAGAATTACATATTGCATACAGATGCACATTAGCATTTAGACAAACTTTGTTCATAGCCATATATTATGCATGCAATTCAGAAATGTATATATTATTGTATATATCTGGGTAACCCTTTCTCCAAAGGAATATGAACAATTCTTTTTCATGGAATTATAATCACTTTAGAGGCATTGCAATTAATATTAATAATATATGTTTAAAAACTCCAAAATTGTGAGTAGATTGAGACAACATCAGCCTGAAAAAGGTGCATAGTTGACAAAGTACCAAAAAAAAGCAGAATATTATCTGAACACTGGATTTCAAAAAAAGTTTACACAAATGACAATCACCGAAAATAAATTTAAATATCTTATAATACCAATAAACTCTCTAAGCCATCTACAACAACTGGGCACTGCTAACATTTTCAAGTATTTTCACATACTATTGGGATATTGGAGTACCTAATGGAGTAACGGTTTGGTCAGCCACCTTCGACTGGCATAGTTCTCATCCATCCCAAAGACCCAGGCTCAAGTGTTGTGGCTGAGGGGCACAACCAAGATGAACAAATAAATAAAATAAATAAAGCACTTCTTCCTCCTCTCTCTCTGCCTCCATGCTCTCCTACTCACCTTTGTTCCTGTCCATTTTATTTTTAAAAATATGGGGGGACAAGTAAACAAGCAAAGACCACAAATCCCCTGAAATCCAAAATAGCAAACAACATTTTGAGCTCCTTACTCCTTAAAATCTTGCTTCTTTTCTATCTCTCTCCATTCCTTCAAACACAAGTAAGTTTACTGGAAAACTGAACTTTATTAAGCATATTCTTTTATTTTGTAGTTCACTCCTCAATCTACCATAATATACCTTTAACTTTTAAGACACTTTGGAGTTATTTTCTTTAACGTTCTCCTAATATCTTTATTCATGGGGTCCTTCAATCAATTCCTTTCTTAACTCTTCTGAAAAACCATCTTTGTTTTCTAATCCCTTTACTCCCAGCAGCCCTGATTTCTGTGTCAATTCTGGGTCCTCTTCTTACCATTCTAATTACTTGTTTTCTGCTTGCTCCTTTCTCCTTATGAGAATCGGAGGAACTCACCCAATGATTGGAATGGGAAATCAATTTTTCTCATATCAAAACTCCAAGGTCTTCAAACTTAGAAACCTTGAAATAATGAGTCAAATATAATAATACAATAAAGAAAATTACATGGGAGATAAGGTAAGATTTTAAAATGAAGCTCATAATTTTGACATTTTTCTAATAACATTCTTTTTACAAAACAAATTTAAAAGAAATACCTTGGAGAAAGGATTATATTCTATTTGCAAAGCCAGAAAAGTAAACTAGCAATTATATATGAGTATGGAAATTTTTGGAGAAAATTTTGCATTTTATATTATGGGATACAGCATAGGATGTTCACTTCCCTAGAATTTATGCTATCAGTACTTTTCTTTTCATTTCAAGTACTTTTTCCAGTGCAAGTTTTTAGAGATTTGTAACTTCAAAAAAGCAGATATACTGAGGAATATTAAACAATCAATCAGAAGCCCAGACCTCAACCCAAGATTTAAATATCCAATTGTCCATTGAACCTGTCTCCCTTAGTATCAGAAGGCATTATAAACTTAATATACTTCATCAAACTCCCAAATATGATTGTGTAATTCTTCCATACAGCGTTCTTCAAAAATGTGCTTAAATCTCTAGGATAAATACAAACACATTAAGTAAAATGCCAATACTTTTAAAGTCCCATTTCTTACTACTGTTTTATTTTTATGTGCTGATTCTTATATGAGTGACTGTATATGTTGAAAATACCACCCTCTCACTCTTTCTGACTTTTTCTTATTTTGTTTCCCCTCCTGGTAGTTTTCTTTTTCATTTATGTATCCTTGATTTTTTAGGTTTCTAGTATTCTCTAAGTTTTAGCTTCTCTATCATTTCACTTTTCTCTGGTTAGGTTTTCTCTAGAAAATGTCCCCTTCCGCCCACCCCAAGAGATTCAGATGGCTGTGCAAAGCTCACATAGTCTAAAAGTATTTTATTAATGGAGCACCTACTCACAGTTTTTGTAATTTTTAACTTAGAGGTAGACTTTGTAAATACTCTTTAACCCATGTAAGAAAGGATTCTGCATTCCTTGTGTTTCCCTAGTGTTTTGTACAGTGCAGTCAAAATACTGTAGATGAATGGTCTCCCTGGATTCTCTAAAAGGTTGAATTTAAGACAGAAATATTATTAAGATAGGTTTCAAAGTGAAGCAGAAGACATTGACGGAAAATGTAAAATATAAGGCATGACAAAATCCAATATAGATATAAAGAAGCATTAGAAATAGAATGATCAGTGACAATGACATCAGAGACTTGAAATAAGAAGAACAGAAGCCACCATGATCAGGGCTGTAAAGAAAAGCAGTAAAGCAGAAGGCATTTTGAAGGCAGAGAACTGAATCATTCAGTGCATAATATTATTAAATCAGTGCAGTGCTGAGACTATATGCAAATTATTCTTTCCTTTATTCCAGTGCTTTCTAACAAAACATGAGTGAAGTTTCCACATCCGATAAGTCAACACTGAAGAGATATTATAAATAGTTTGTGTTGGGTCCTCCCCATTGCCCCCAAATCAAAATATCAAAACATTAATGCCCAAAGAGATAGTATTTGAAGACAGGCCTTTGGAAGGTAACCATATTTAGATGAGGTCATAAATATGATACCCCCCTATATATGATTATTCCCATTATTTTTTAATTAATCATATTGAAAGGACATTGCTTTATAACTATAAAAATTTAAGGTATGCATTATTAGATGTCAACTCCCATTGTCTTTCTTGTGTTAATATAGTGGGACCACACTCTATATTAGGCATCAATTTACTTATGTGTAAAACAAAAATAAAGAAATAATGTGGAAAAATGTTAGAATAAAAGTTATCATTTAATGAATTCCCTTTAATAATAGAAAAATGCAAATTTCAAAATTGATGTAATTATTGAAAAACAAAATATAAGTTCAACTATTAAGAGTTACATCATTCTGGCATGCTCTGGTGACTCCAGATGCCTAATACATATAAAGCCCAAGGACCTGGGTTTGGGAATAGGACCAGGTGGACAACCAATATCAGCAACTACATGGATGGATGAACCCATCTTCCTCCTCTTTCTTCCTACCTACTTGCTTTCATTCCTGCTTGCTTCCTTTCTCTAAGTAAATAAAATAATTATTTAAAAAGTTGCATTATCCTAAAAAGTATTGAATATTGAATACCAATAATTTAAATGTGGAACTCTCAGAGAATGAATCTGATTGGTGCCTGACTAAGTCCAGGGACCAGTCCCTGAGCAATCACTGTGGTCTGAGGTATTGTGAGGAGATGGCAGCTCCAGTGGAAGTCCAGAGTTGAGTAGAACAGTGACAACATTTTAGTGAAATTATGAAAGAATATATAACTTAATTGAAAAATAAAAATATAAACTCTTAGTAGTGTGGAAGTTAAAAGAAAGTTCCCTCATTTCTCTGAGGTTCGTTACAGGTTAGACGAATTAGCAAATTAACATTAGGTATACATTAATAAGAGACTAGATTTAATAATAACATACTTATGGGGAATTCGTTTGGTGGTAAATTCTGGGGTAGCTGGAACAGACTAGTGATTTATATACTGTGCTTAGGCATACATAGGGAACCTGGGTTCACAGGGGAGAGAGGATAGGTGTCTCCATGTGGAAAAGAGGAAGGACTCATCCCAATTCTTACTCTAAATATAAAGATAAATAACTCCCCTGTCTACATTCTTCTAAAGAATAAGGACAAGAGATCATTTCTTGACTAGAAGGGTGGAGTCCCAGAGGGTGCCAGATGGCTTCTTGATTAAGGGAAAGGATAAAAGTTTAGAAAAACAGGAAGTTCAGCTTTCCCTCTGGGACTTTCTTGACTGTCCTTCATTCTGTATGTCTGGGTGGGGATTTTTACAGGAGAACAATTGGAGATCTTATTTGACCTTAAAGACCTTTGGAAAATCTTGGCATAGGAGTGCCCTGCTGGAGCCTCAGTTAGTCAATCACCTCCTAGGGAGAAAGCCACAAACTCCTGGGTGTGAGTCCTGAGTCCAGGGTGAAAACAACCACTATGAAGAAATAAATAAAACTAAAATAAAAATGCTTCTTCCCCTCCTCTCTTCCTGTATGCCTGACTACTTGTATTCTCACCTGCTCCATTTCTTAAAATAAATAAATAAAAGTTTCACATTAAAACTGTTTATTGTTCATATTCTAGGAAGTTAGAGTAATATGTGCTGACTTCATTGTGCAATTTGGGAAACTATATGCTTCTCAGTCTTTAAGATGTTTCATATGCATTTTTATTAGTATCATAACAGATTATGAATGTAAAGTGATGGCTAATGATTTTTCAGATTTCAGTAATAATTTACTGTGAATCACTTTTCCATGAGATATATTTTCTTTTTATATACTTCTGAACATCAGAGGCAAGTTGCAGAGGGTACATGTATCTTTTCTATTTTTTATTCTTTTCTTAGTTAATTAATTATTTACTTTACCTCAGGCATTTGATAGATGAATAAAAAAACTTTTGCAAATATTGATTGTTTCTTTACTATGCTCCTATCCAGTGAAATAATAATGATTAAGTAGCGGAAAGGAACAAGAAATTTTTAACTCCTGCATTATAACTGTTGAAAAGATCATGGGTTGTCAATTAATAGAAGGATGTCAGTGCCTGGCAAGTAAAAGGAGATAATCTAGAATGGACGGAAAATGAGAGGGATGTGATGACTGGGGATCCAGGTTCATAACATAGACTCTTTTTTAATTTTTCTCCTAATTAGCAAAGTCTGGCATGTTTAACAGGGTCAATGACTAATAATTTGTGTACAAACGAGATGTAATATAAAGAAAACTTTTAGCAAGAAATAGCTGGTTCCTCATTTAGTGATAAAAACCATATTAAATAACAGATAGATCATCTCTTACTTAAAGTTCTTATTAGTATTAAGGAGGAGACAGTTGAAAATATTGTGCAATTTGTCTAGGACAATATCAGGAAGGTTTCCCTGACTTCTCAACATCTTATTAATAACATCCTTTTCTATCTCAAAAGTACACTAGTTTGGAATATAAAAGTATATAATCATCCCATTTATAGTCCACACAGACTTTATCTTGACTGACAAGAGTTTTAAAAGACTGCTATCCACCACAATGAGCAGAAGCTCTGACTCGCTGTTATGATAGTCATATGTATTATTTGACCCCTATATTTCTTCTCAAGTGAAATTGCTGAATATATACTTTGCTATTACTGTATTTATTGATATTTTTAAACCAATGTTATTTATATGGAATGTCATTACTTTCAGATACTCTCATCTTCTTAAAAAACAGCCCCTAAAATTTTAATCCATTATTGTCTTGAATATATTATTTTCTTCATACTTTGCAGAGCTACTTCTAGCACAGTACTGCCAAGGATACCTTCTACACATCCACAAAACAATTAAGTTATTTTTGAAGTTATTATATAAATATAAATACTTCAAATTAATTAAAATTTTCATGATCTTCTCTTTGAGGTCAATTGCTTGATTGCTAAACACACACACACGCTGTTGACTGCACTAGTCAAGAGGAAATCACTTTATTGCTTAACTAAATATAAATTCATGCCCCCTTTATAAGCATATATTTTTATAATGATAGTTGTAAACACGTTTGCTTATTTTTACAACCATTCATGTGTTAGGGGACTAGCAGTGATCAGGATAAATATGTTTTCATATGTGATAGCCATATTATCAAAAAGGAAATAATTAACAATAATTAACATAGTTTTCTGTGGGATCAAGAAAAACTGGAATATATGACAAAGCCTAGACAAAGTGAATTCCAGAGAATAAGCAAGCAGCAGAAAGCAAATACAGATTTTATATCTGGGTATATAGTAATATCATATAAATAAGAGAGAATGGAGAAGCTGTCAAAAATGGAGGCACAAATAATCATCACAATGGGGCTGTTAATGGTTTCTAAAGCCAGTGGTCTTTTACCAAGACAAAGCTGAACCTTGTGCCCCCACAGATAAAATTTTCCGTAAACCAGCAGCCAGGGAGCAAACCCACCACTTCTTTATCCTGCCTGTCTCAGCCAACAGTCCCATGGAACTCTTGTCTCGGGGAAAGTTATGCTAGGTGAAGTTAGCCAGGAACTAAACTTGAATGCCAATATCTATTAAAGAAATATAATTTCTTGTTAAAAAATTTGCAGCAAATAAAGCTATATCTTGATGACTTAACTGGTGAATTCTATCAAATTTTTAAAAAGAAATTGAGTGTGCAAAGAAAAAATGAAGAGTGGGATAAAATATTTATTCATTGAATTTTAAAGAAATTTTATACAGAACATTTAAAGAGCTCTTTAAACTTTTTAAGAAAACAATCTTAATAAGCTTGTACAAAAGATTTAAACAGGCAAAAATAAAAACAAAACAAACATACATATGGTAAATTAGGATAAGAAAATGTAAATTAACATCAGAGAAAAATCACAAATAACCTTTAAAATGCCAAAAAATAAGAGAAAATACCATATTCTGGCTAAGATGCAAACTAACTGAAATTTACACATTGCTGGTAGAAATGAAAAACATTGCAAATATTTTTGATTCTTTGTCCAAGGTGTTATAATCAACTATGCTTGTATAACACAAACATCCCACATCCAGATAAATAAAAAAGTTGTGTGACCATTTCAGACCAAAAAGCAAAAACAAGGAATTATTTGACTTCATCCTCTGACTCTAAAACCTCTAGTCCCAAACCCTCATTCCTAACCATCACATTCTCTCATTTTATTTTTCCCTATCACTCTCATGATTCTACTGCTTCTATATAATAATATATAAAGATTTTCTGTGTACAAAATTGTTTGAATATATATACATATATAGTACCCATTTTTTTCACTAAGTCTCTAAGAAAATCTGCATTCAGCAAATAAATTGAAGTATATTCAATAACACCAACACAGAAAAAACACTGTGTTAGCTGCTGAGACTAGATTTCAAGATAGAAATAGTCTGTCCTGATTGAACCTACAGTCTATAAGAACTGATAAAATATTAAATTATAAATGATAAATGAAAGTTTTAACTATGCTATATTAAGAAAATAAAAATGACTGTGATAAAGAAGTATGAGTACCTAAAAGTCACTTTAAATGATGGAACAAAGAAAGTCAGCCTGGAAAGATTTGATCTGAAAAGTAAATGATAAGAAGATATTATCAATATCAAAATGTAGGGAGGAGTCATGTTCAAGGGACATAAGTAAGAAAGAGAGCCAGATTCTTCTGAAAGATGTCAGTTTGAATAGAATATGTTGAATGGTGGAAGTTCACAAGATGAAGAGGGAGCATTGCTAGTGGGACAATTTTAGCTGCTGAGGTCATAGGAATTTGCATTTTATTTTAAGGGCAAGGGAAACCAGTGAAGCATTAAATTAGACAAGTGACATAATTTGATTTATCTTTTAAGAACCATCATTGTTCTCACCATTTTATTGATGGGAAAGTGCTAATTACAAGGTTAATTACAAGGTTAATTATTCTGCTCATATGGCGGAATCAAGAGTCAAACCTGGTTTGTGAAGTATGTGGAGCTGTTAAATTTGGTGTTCATTCATCCCCAATTGAAAAAGTCTGGTCATCATTTTAGGTATTACCTCTAAAACATTTTAACTTCCACCTAAAATCACCATGTTCTTGAAAGCTAAGGATTCACTGGGAAATATTTCTTGATTTTTGCTTTTCCACTGAACACAGTTTATTTAAGAAAATAATATGAGATAATAATCTCTCTACTGTAACAAAAATTAATTTTATTTTTATGTGAGATAGACCCCATTTGGCTTTTTTCTTTCTTTTTGTTCCTTTGTAGATTTTAAGTCAAAGTATCCATAATAAAAGTTGGGTAGGAAAAGATTTCCCTTTTGGGAAGTAATCTATAGTGATCAAAAATATAAGTTTTCTTAACTCAAATGCAATTGTAATGTACGATGAGAATTTAATAAAATGGCAAACCAATATTTCCAAAGTTTTACATTTCAAAGATTCAGTAAACATTCACTAAAATCTAGCAAAATCTGGTATCCCACTGAATAAGGCCACCAGGCATAATCCACATATTTCCCAAAAGCCCAGGTTTAAGATTAGGGTTAGGGGGAACAACCAATATGAACAACCAGTGAGTAAATGTTTCTTGCTCCTCTCTCTTCCTGCCTGCCTGCATTCATTCATGCCTGTATTTATCCTTCAAAAAAAAGAGAAAGATTTGCTGCTGTTTTTATTTTAATTAGTTTTATACTGTTACATGAAAGTACTGTCATCATAAGACCATCTAGATATTTATATTTTGTAAAAACTCCAATGAAAGATGAATCATCTGAATATGTGAAATAAAACATTTAACTAAATAATTTCAATGCTAAAATAAAAGGATGTACAAAATTATTTTCATGATTAAATTATATTTTTATTAATTGCCTCATAAAATTTTTTTCTATAATTCACTATTAATTATAAACAATATAATTTATAGTTCCTTGCCTAATATATCAAGAACAATATCTTCTATGTTGGATTACAGTATTCAGTTTCACTATCTCTCATAACAGAAATATCTCAGCATAAATATTAACTTTTAACACTAATGAGTTTATAATTTCAAAACAAGTGCCTAAACTAAAAAAATATTAAATGTCCAGTCACGTATGTTCTTCTAGTAAATATTATAAATTTTACTTTCGTGACCTTTCTTCTACCTGATACTTACAGATAATAAATTGTCAACAGAGTTCACAATACATCTGTGCAAAAAAGTCCTAAGATTTTACTTGGCTAGATGTTACAGTTAATAAATTTTATCAGTATACCATTTACCCTTTTCTTCATTTCCAGTGTTGTTTAGAACAAGTGTTACCTTGTCTTTATGGTGATAATGTTAATTTGTTTGCTCCTGTCAAAATTTATTATGAGAACATCTGTTAGGATTAAGTTATATCATGGCAAATTAACAAAATCCACCTGTCTTCTTTGAATTTGTTACTGAATGATGTGTTCAAATACATATATACATATATATGCACATTTTTGCATTCACATATGAGTATGTATTTCCTTATACTTCTTTTACTAGGCAAATGCAGATAATTATCTCCTCTACAAATTATGTCTTCCATATATTCTCCCAACACTTCGTAAAGTAGTTTTTCTCAAATCTACAAACTGAGAGATCAGCATAATGGAAAAAAAGGTAGAAAATTACTAAAATATGAAAAGATAATAGTTAACATAAATCAATACATTTTAAACATATGATGAAAATACGGTAAAATTCGTACAAAAATGAAATTGATGTAACTATTAGTCTAAAATTATTTTATAATTGGTGACTAAAACAATATCATAAAGAAAAACCAAAGAAAAAAGTAATTAATGCTAAATTTTGCTATGAATAAAAATTTTCAAAGCAGAACTGTTATATTTTTGTTCTAGAAACTATTCAGTGTTGGGTGATGAAATATTAGCCAAATTACATTTAATTATCTGAACTATGTTTGAATAATACAGCAATATATTTAGATATTAAAAATGTGGAAATGCAACTTTTTATGTTCAATTGACACTATTATTAACTAATTTCTTTTTCTTTTTGAATAGGTAGTAAATAAGGGATTTAAATTACCAGAATAATTGCAGTTCAAATACAACATGATCTCAAAATATTTTAGGTATCATTGATTATCCTTTATTAATTTGAGTGAATCCAAAATAGTGCTGCTTAATCATTTACTAAAGTTTACTTAATTTTTAATTTTCAAAATGATAATGCAGTATCAATTCAGTATCCATACTAAATATCCATTGTATTCAAAATGCAATTATTTCATCTCCTTTGGTGCTGCTTCAATGTGTCTATTTGTCACAAATTATTTTAGATTTAATATGATATGTGATATTTACAGATTTCAAATCATGGTTTGTTATATGTGTATGTGACTAGAAATTTTAAAAAATGATGGTTCAGTTAGATTTAGTTCTTTCCTTTGTTTGGTTTCTCAATATATCACATATTAGTGAAATCAATGATGTTTGTAATCAAACAGAAACAGACTTTTATTCTATGAGATATATCAGTGGTTACCAGAAGAAAAGAGTAAAGGGGTGGGCAAATTTTGTAAAATAATTGGTTATAAGGTAAAGGACAGCATTGAACTGTCAGAGGTAAACCTAAAGCATTATATCCAAATGTTGCTTTATAATCATTCATACCTTAAACCTATGTAATGTTATAGTGAGATTCTACTTCAATAAAATAAAATTGAATATAATTTTAATTGATTCATCAATATCACATTTGGTTAGTGGCTACCACAGTGAACAATACATCTTATACAACACTTCCATCATTGTAGATAGTACTACATTATCTAAGAATCACTGTTGATATGACCTCTCCTCTAAAATAAAAGACTTGCACATACACATGCACCAAAGATAGAATGAGAAAGGAAAGAAGGAAGGAAGAAAGGGAGGGAGAAAGGAAATGGTGATAATTTAGTCCATATAAACTTTATGATATAGTACCTCCATATGAAAATTTTAATCCTGAGATGATTTGGAGCACCAGTCATACACAAAAAACATACTGAATGCCAGAAACTATTTGCCATTTTTTTCTCTATAGAATATAATGTGAAGTTGACTATTGTGATATCTCTACAAAGAATCTAAGTCGTTTTGAGATTGACATCTTTGGAATTCCCTGATGAAATGATCTTTTCATTCCAAGTGATCAGTTGAAAGATTTTTTAAGTTTTTCTCCTATTTTCAGGGCATTCTTTATTTTATCAGTGTCTGGAACTTATAAGAACAACAATCAATTTAACATTGGTAACTAACTGCTAATTCTCAGGCCATCAGAGAGGATATTTTGATAGTTTTAAAAAGGAAAAGTATTATTTAATAACCAGATTTATTTACTCATTTTTTTCTAAGCATAACTACTGCTGACACCTGTTCCACATGCTGAGCAGTGAACATCTTTGGATTTATTGAGATTCTATTCTGTTGAAAGAGACAAATATGCTTTGTAAGTAGATAAATTCATATTTAACTTTTAGCATGACATGAGGGAAAAGAAAACATAATGAAAGCTAAGGCGGGTGATGTGGGCAGGAGAAAGACCTCTCTGAGTGGTATCATAAGACACCTAAAGGAATTGTGGAGATGGACCATACAGATGTCTAGAATACCAACAAATGAAGAATAAGCATATTTTACCCCTTTGAAAAGCAGCAACAAAATGAGTATCTTGAGGGGAGAGTTGTAGAGAAATAAAATTGGAGAAACAGTCAAGGCCCTTGGTCATGAAAGTCAGTGATGAGTTTGAGCAGGGGCAGATCATCATTAGCTTTTTCAATTATTTTGCTTTGTTTTGAAAATAACAATAGACAACTAAAAATTCAAACGAGGAGACTTTATAGGAGAATTCCACAGTAGTCAAGGATTGCATAATAGCTTTGAATACTGTTGGTATAAGCCTGTTATGACAAATTCAGATGCTCCTATTCAACCAGATCCTATTTCAGCTGCTCAGGTAAGCTAAAAAGAATCACTGTCTCAGCACAACTGCAATCATCCCCAACCCTAGTGCCCTGTCACCTGAATTGGAAAGTTCTTGCTTAGAGGAGAATGGAAGTGATGAGACATTAAATTGGGGATATATTTTAAAAGGGTTACTCATAGAATTTAAGAGAGAACAAGAATTAGAAAGCTAAATATGACTCCAGGATTTGATGCCTGAACAAATTTCAATAGGATGTCTCTAATATTGAGCTTAAGACACAGACAGAAAGCAAGTTTATAAAAATGTAGGGGGAAATCAGAGTTCTATTTTGAACAAGTAATGCTAAAATTCTTATTATATTCAAGAGAGTTTTCAAAGAAGTAGTTAGATATGTGGATCAGGGGAGAATAATATTGATCTTGGAAATTATCAACATACTTGTGGTAGTTGAAGCTAAGGCTCTGGATGAGTACAATCTGAGACTGATTATAGATCAAATGACTCCTAATCCAGACTGTTTTTTGGAATCACATAGATACTGTAAATGGTAACACTGACATGCCCAATACTACATTTTTTAGTTAATTGATTTTCACATAAAGCCTAAGCATCTGTATTTTTAAACCACTGCAATGCATTCTAAGGTACAGTCATTGATTTTGGAAGAACTTCACAGTTTCTATAGAAAAGTGTAAATGTGAACATTGTGCCCTGAGACATCCCAATAGCAAGACAAGTAAATTATCTAAGAAAAGAGACTATGAAATAGTTACCTATGAAGGAAGGAAAACAAATCTAAACTATGTTCACTTGGAAACAAAGTATTTTCAGGAGGAAGAGGTGATTTTATATAATGCTCTTGAGAAGTGAAGTCAGAGGACTGCAGAGAAATTTACATACCAATTGGAGACACATTAAGAGAAAATTGCCCCTCTATGTGGTCACTGGGTACCTGTAGGATGTTTCTGCTGTAAAGTTTGAGGGGCACCTCCTTCATCTGAGGAATCAAGGAAAACTCTGAAAGAAGGGGAAGGCTCAAGCAGGAAATGAAGGGAAACAAATTATGATTTAGCTGTAGATTGTGGAGAAGTTTCCAACCTTAGAGAATTGTTACACGGAGATGAAGTATAATCATTCTGGGATCTTCAAGCAATTGTATATTTTTGTAGTGTAAAGTGATTTGGAGAGCAGCAAGAGATGAGATCAGGAAGAATGAAATGCTAACTCCTGATATCCTTGTTATTTTTATTGTGCCAGAACAGATGACTGGGCTTTATTACATGGCAAGCTGGAGTCACTGAGAGTGCAAATATTTTTAATCAAAATATCATTAGAATGTTAAAATAAAAAAATTCAGTAATGTTACCCTTTCTAATTTTATAGGTATGTGTTCAAGTATAAATTAGATCTTACTTTCTATAATTTTTCTCCTTTTTTTTTTAATTATGAACAGTTTTCCACCACTGAATATCATCTCACCATTTTTTCAGTTCGTATATATTTGATTAATTGTGACCTTGAAGGAGATCCAGCACTCTGGGGACTGTGCTGGAGCCCACATAGTGAAATTATGCTGGTTGCAATCATATTGGAAGGGAGTTAGGGAAATTCCCCACCTATACCCCCTCCCACCAAAATTTTGTGTCCCAAGTCTCAATATCCCACCAACTGGATATCCTGCCCACCAGATACTCTGTACACCAGATTCCATAACCCCAGTATTAAAGAAAAAAGGTAGTCTCCCTGAAGCAAATGCACCTCAGAGCTTCCCACTAGTGCCACCCTGTGAGTAGAGGCTGGACTGCAGTCTGATTGTCATTGTGAGTCATCAAAAAGCTGATCAGCCTACATAAGGACATCATTGCAGGGGAAGTGAACCCTCAGAACTATAATACGCAGAATCCTGTAAAGAGCAAAGGTACAGAAAAATATATGTGAAATGTTGGATCCAATCAAAAACTCAGGGGAATATCTGAATGCAGCAGACATATGCAAACTACCTAAAGATAAAATAAGGATAATAGTGATTAACATACTCATGAGAATTCAGAAAACAATAGAGGAAGTAAAAGAGAATATTAAAAAAACAGGAGGAATGAAAGCAAGATATCAAAGAAATGAGGAATTCTGTAATTGAATTAAAGAATTCAATAGAGAGACTCGATAATTGGGTGGATGAAGTTTCCAACAGAATCAGCAATCTGGAAGATAGGGCAGTGGAACTCATTAAAGCAAACCAGTGAAGAGATACAAATATACAAAGAAGTGAAGACAACATTGGAGACCTTTGGGGTAATATCAAAATACCTGGGCATGCACTTCCTTAACAAAGGAAGCAAAAGATCTTTACAATTAATTTACAAGTCCTTCTTGAAATAGAGGAGGACACAAGGAAATGGAAAGACATTCCCTGCTCATTACTGGGAAGAATCAGCATCATTAAAATGATCATCTTACCATAAGCAATAAAAGATTTAATGCAATCCCCATTCAAATCCCACAGGCTTATTTCCAGGACATAGATCAAAAAGTCTTAAAATTTGTATGGATCAAAAGATACTTAGTAGCCAAAGCAATTATCATAACAAAGAACAAATCTGGAGGGATTACACTCCCAGACATTGATCTATACTACAAAGTGATAGTGATCAAAATGGTATGGTACTGGACTAATGATAGAGGCACAGATCAGTGGATTAGAACTGAATCACCAGAAACTGACCCATTCACATACAGTTAATCTATGACAAAGCCAAATGCATATGACAGAGAAAGGAAAGTATATTCAATAAATGGTGTCGGGAAAACTGAATAGTCATATGCAAAAGAAAGATGCTAGACCACTCTAATACCATTCACAAAAATTAACTCAGAATGTTTAGAGACTTGGCCATAAGACCAGAAACAATAAAATTCTTGAAAGACAACATCGGAAAGACATGCTGTCAGCCACAGAGAGTTCTTTGGAGACAAAATTCCAGTGTCAAGTGAAACAACACAAAAAATGAACAACCAGGACCGCATCAAACTAAAAATATTCACAGTGAAAGAAAACATCACGAAAACCAAGAAGCAACGTACTAATTGGGAGAAAATATTTGCATTTCATATTTCTGACAAGGGCTTAATATCTGAAATACACAAAGAACTCATAAAACTGAAAACAGAATAACATGCAAATCAATCAAAAATGGTAAGAGGAGTTAAAGACATTTTTCTGAAGAGGATATACAGATGGCTAACAAACACATGAAAAGATTTTCATAATAACTTATTATCAGTGAAGTGCAAATTAAAACAACAATTAGATATCATCTTATACCTGGATATTATCCAAAAGTCTGTAAACAACAAATATTGGTGAGGATGTGAAGAAAAGTCAACATCTTTACACTGTTGGTGGGAGTGGAAATTTGTGCAACCACTGCAGAAAACAGTTTGACGATGCTTCAAAAAGTTGAAGATGGAAATTCCGTATGATCCCCTCATTCCACTGCTAGGTATTTACCTGAAAAATACAAAAAGTCTCACTCACAGAGATTTATGCATCTGTTTTATTGCAGCCATACTCACAATGATAAGAACTGGAAAATACCTAAGTACCTGATGTCAGATGAATTGATAAAGAGGATGTGATACCTGTATAAACTAGAATACCACACAGCCCTTAGAAGAGATGAAACCCTATCATTTTCATCCACCTGGATGAATCTAGAGGGGAGTATGCTAAATAAAATGTCTAAGACGAAAGTTAGATACCAGATGACTTCAGTCAAAGGTGGAATGTGAATGGACAAACCAAAGGAACAGCTGAAACAAAATCAACCCTTGGCAATTTGTATAGAACAGAGGTTACCAGTAGGGAATGGAGCGGGATTTGGGGGGGCAAATGGTGGCAGAACCCACTAGACAATGGGAAAGAATATTTGGTGATTTGGTGGAGTGCTGGGTATGTCCACATGTATTTGTGGAATGAAGAACCTCTACATATGAGGTTATTTTAGTGTGCAGAATAAGTCACTACAATAAATATATCCATCAAAAAATAACAACAACAAAAAGGAAACAATGGTCTATCAGTTTATTAGTCTGAGTTGTATTCTTGGTGGAATTTCCCTTTAGGTGTCAGTTAATTTTCCTACAGATGACTAGCCTGATTCACTTTCACTGCCCCGTAGGTATTGATGTTTACCAATAAACATCTTGACAGAGCTTGTTCATAGAATCTTTTTCTTGAAGAAATCCAACCTAATACATATTATTTTTCAGCAATACATTTATAGAGGTATCATAGTATATATTTTAATTTTATTGAAGGAGCATTAAAATAGGCATCATTGTAAATCAACATCTGTATATAATGCATTAAGTTCATCACTTCTCTTCTAATTTTTCCTTCACTGTATAATTAGCACTCTCTACCAAGAAAATAATATATTTTCATGTATTTTTCCTGTTTAAAAATTTTCATTTATAAATCTAACATTAAATTTTCTAAGAGATTTTTGTATACAAGTTTTAAACTATAATGCATAATCTTACTTCTGTTGGAATGCTGTGTATGCCATATTATAAAATGGAAATATCTCATCTCCCTTCTGTTTTTAATTCTTCCCAATTGGTTTTGGTGCAAGTTCTCATCATTATTATCATTTTATTTTTATTTAAAAAAAAGTTAAAGGAATGGTACACGCAGGAATGAAGATAAGTAGGCAAGCAGGAAGGACTATAGAGGAGGAAGCTGCTTGACCTTATCTTTATTTCATTGTTCTCACTGGTTTGCTTCCTTCTGGGTCCAGGATGGACACACAGGGGTATGTGGTTTGCTCCTTCAGAGTCAATTGAGCTAACCACTGCTCCACCAGGGCACTCCTGTTTTTTTTTTAATTTTAAACAGAGTATGTCACTTGATGACATAAATCCACACTACATTAATCCATTTGTAACATTTATTCTTGTAGGTGAATTTTGAAGAGTTTTATCTAATGACCCTTATTTAAAAAAAATAGTTGAGTACTTGCTATAGACATTTGTTTGAAATTTTACATTTATTTAAAAAGATTATTTTTGAGGAAAAATGACTTTTCAAGACAAATAGGCATTATTCAATTATTTTTTTCAGGCCTTTTTCTCTTCCTGTCCTGGCATATATGTCTGGTTTTCATGAGTTTGCAATGATATTGTGGAGTTTATTACTCAGTAATTTGCTACTTACATTTAATATTTAAAGGGAACATTTAAAGGGAATCTATTTACCTGTTTTTGATTGTCCTGAATAGGCATTTTGTTGAATATTTTTTTTGGGTCAAAAGACCATTTTTAGTTATTCTTGGTCTTTTGATGCAGATAATCATAAGTTCCCTAGGCATACCTGAGTTGTTCCTTACTCAGCAATATGATGAGAAGAATATAGCTCAAAAAATTGTGAAAAAATTAATTAAGCAATGAATATTTACCTCTCTTGAACATGTAGTATTTATTTTTTATTACATCACATGTCACTGTTAAATAATATAATGTAAGAAAAAATATTTTATTCTTATTTTAGAGGTAAGGTTTCCAGTGTTATACTTATTGGCCTAGTGATTGTTGTGGTAAAGAAACAATGGTTTTTTATAATGTGAAGGAAAGTATTTGCTTTTTAAAAAATAATAATCAGAGGAGCATATGTGTATTTTTATGTATTTTTAGATTTTTATCCTTGATACGTTAAGTGACTTCATAGACTTTCAAGTTGATAATTATTTATACTACCTTACTAGGAGTATATATCAATTTGATATATTTTCTCTGACATTTTTGTATCTATAATACAAAAATTAGATTATTCAAAATATTTTGTTTTCCCTGAAGTATAATTGTTAGTTTTATGTCAATAAACTTCATAAAATGAGTTGGAAGGTGATGAGAAATATTATAGAAAGATCAGTAAGGCTGCTATTCAAACAAAGAAGAGCTTCATAACTGTAAGTGACAGACCGTTAATCACTTTTGGGAGAATGAAAGGCACAGTGAGATTCAACAAGTACTTATGACCCTGCATCGTCAGCTGCTCCTGTGAATACCTCTCTTAGAGTCACATCAGCCCAATTGCTAAGTCCTTCCATATTTTTGACTAAAATAAATTACTTCATGTTTTATAGATGAGATGACTAAATAATTGATTTTCTTCTTTGATAGCTTAAATTTAAATTGGCATCATGTAAACAACCAAATTCAGAATGAACAAGGACAATCTCAGCATTTTTAGCTTTCTTGTGTTGAATAGCATAGCTTTTGAATTTTTGAATAAATTTGATAGATGATTAACTTTTTTTGATTCAAACTAATTAACATTTAGAAAACTCATGGTGGTTATTGTGAAATATTATTCAGATTAAATGTTTCTGCTAGACCATATTAACAGTGAATACTCTTTTAAAATATCCCCTCTAGAGATTATCTTTCAAAACACATTGAAAATCCCCCATAACAAAATTCTACATCACTTTCCATACTTCCTGATATTGATTTAAAATGCAATTAAAAGAAAAGTTGCCATTTTACATTTTTATGTGAAAATTCATCAGATTTTCTGATATCTGTTTAAAGACAAATACCTACATATTTTTAGATTTACTTTTATTTTTAATACCAATAATTCTAAGGGATGGTTAGATAAAATTTAATTTATTTGACATATGATACTAATTTCAATACATAATATATTGATCTGTACCTAAAACATGTTGTTTGTAAAATAAAAACCATTGAGCTATATGTCATGTTTAATGACTTGTGACAGATCAGTTAACACAAGAAAAACATTTTGTATGATGATTTGGTTTGAAGATGTAAGTAGATTTGTGTGCATAATATAATGATCAGCTTGCAAAGTTTATTGTTTTTATGAGAATTTATATTGGCCTGTGTAAATTATATTGGTTTCTGGTGAGATAAAAATAAGCTCGATATTAAGCTGTAATGTACCTATCCACTATAGCATATTCCTTCCTTTGAAATAAGTAAATACATGAATCAATGATTAGTCAGGAACATCTTTATTAAAAAAAATGCCGAGTGAAAATTTGCAGAATTTTCTGTTTAATTTTCTTCTTCTCTTTAAAAGTACATACTCCATTAGAAAAAAAAGCAGACACTCATTTGGCTTATATTTGATTAATCTTTCCTTGTAGTTCAATATGCTAATGAAGGTAAAATTTGCTCCTGGTTACTACTGGAAATGTCGCATCAAATTTTTGACCTCATGTACCTTATATAGGGGACTTTTACATTAATGTCTTTTTACTTCTGTTTAATAGGTAAATCATTTTTAAAAATAACATTTTAAAAGTTTGAAATGACTATTCCTTTCATATGAAAAATCTGTTATCCCATTCCATAAAAAGTTACTGGAAAAAATAAGGGTATTTCTCCCTTCCTAACTCTGTTGCAGATGTACTACCAATGTGGAATAGGCCCAGTTGTGAGGGAATGATCAAAAGCATTATTTCTCCATCTCTATACTCATTTTCAATAAACAGCAGTTTAAAATAGGATCATTTATTCCAATTACTTTCATTTAGCTCTTTTCAGAGTCAATGCAATGTATTTAAACCAATAGACAATAGTCAACACATCACACGTGTCATCTATAGAAAAGAAAATTTCTGACATGTGAAACCAGAAGTTTCATAATGAAACAAGTATTTTAGAAAATTGCAAGTTTCTTAACCAGCTTATATTTACACATATTGAGTATTTTTTTTAAATATTTTATTGTGGAAGGAGAGATTATGGTGACTTAACATCTCCCTAGGTCCCTAATTCTGGATCAAAGGGAAACTACCTTGAAAAGAAGAGAATATAATAAAATGGAGTCACATGCTAATAGCTCCTATAATCACTGACCTAGGAAATATTTATTGCGGATATGCTCCATAGCAGAGGATATAAATCTGTGAACATAAAAAAACTAGTTAAATTTTCACTTAATAAGGGCAGTTACAACGGTAAGTACATTTTATTATGACTGTTTTACAGCATTTTCATAAGACTTTGGCATTGGTAAAATTATTATGTATAGGGAATCACTACGAAGTGATTTTTATCAATAGTAGAGAAACTCACGAAGGGCAAAATAACTTGTCCAACTCTATGAGTGATAAGGGCCAGAATCTACAATTTTACCATAATATGCACAAGATGTAGAGATAATGTGAATAATGACTCCATTCTAAGTCTGCAACATAGGTTCATAACATAGTTTCATTCTCTTTATTGTTGCTGACTTATGGCTATAAAATGAGTCTTCCTGAAAGTGACAATATTGTAGATATTCATTTTTTCACTTTACTTACATAATTACTATTTTTTTCTAAGAGCGAGAATTAGGTTTGGTTCCTATGTATATTTAAACTTTTGAGATGTATGTGTGTAAATACATATGGCACACAATAAGGACTTGATACATTTTACACACACAAACATATATTTCTTTAGCTTCTTTAACTGATAGATTGGTCATATAATATAATAATAGCAGAACATATTTAGGTCCTGTATTTAAATAGAGATAAAGAATTTTTAGTGTGTTTAGTTTTTGATAAAATCTCAAAACGATGACAACATATTTCCTAGAATAATTTATGATAGTTGAAATTTTCCCATTCCCAGTTCTCCACTTTCAAGTATTATACTGATTAGTTTCTCATGTTGTAAAATTAAACTACCTTACACACTCATAAACACAAACACACATACAGAGTGACCTAACATATTCAGTTTAAAAGAGAAATAATTATGAATATAGCATACTCAAAGTAAGCTTATCACCAGTTCCCCATGTCTTCATGTCTAATCATGACTAAAGCTAACTTTGGCAAGATTGAGGGAAGGAGTTTGAATAGAGAGCCTTTTGAAACATGTTTTCAAGACAAATAGCTTAGCTATAAACCTACATTTTCTCTTAGATTCTCTGTTTATTTTCTCACTTATATGTGAATATTGAGTTATTTTGAGGTTTACATAACATTACTTAAGTAAAATGCTAAGCAAATTGCTTGGCATATAATGAGGGCTCAATAAATGGCAGCAATTATTACTTTTATCAAGACTACAGAACAGCCATACTGATGGTTTTAAAAATCGTTAATAGCTGCTAAAGAGCAGTAGACACATTTAATAATCAGGTGGCTCAGAAGATCAAGTGAGACAGATGCATATAAAATACTTCACTCAGTATCTGAAACATTTATCATTTTTGTCTACCTGTCCTTTGAACTATGGCTTAAGGGAGACCACACAACGAAATTCTATTATATCCATATTTAGGAGAGAAAGTGAGTATGTTATTTTATTGTGGTCATTTCATAATTCTCATAACTGGTTACAAAATAATAGAAAGATATTCTTATTCTGTATTAACATATGCTTGGATTCAGTAGAGATTATAAAATTATTTTCATGATGCAAAAGGAGGCATAAAAGTACTTTTTACTCTTTTAAAATCAAACATTGTTTAGTATAAGCCAATTTCATTATTGTTTACTGCATTTTTGAATATTTATTCTAGAGCAATCAAATATAAATGTATTAGTGTTGCCATTGATATCTTATTTAAATCAATTCCTAACACCTTGGTTCTAGAAATTCTGTCTTTTGGTGGATTTGAGCTTAATGATTTTATCCTCCAGTCTCTCCTTATTTTAAAACCTGGCGAATGGTCTGAGAGGGATGCTGTTTCCTATGTCTGCTGTAAAATTCCTTCCTCTAGGGAAGCTTGCCTCTTATGTGATAAGACTACAGCACATTTCTGTCTGATTTCCTGTTGAGCCCTATTGAACCCTGCAACTCATATCCTCAATGGATGTCCCATAGTGAAAACCAGTTGTGTTTTTTGAGTGTCTTCTATCTTCTAGCCTGTAGCAAATGTTCTATATGGTCACCCAAACTCTGCTGATTTCCCTCCCAATAGAGTACCTTTGTGTGAGTCACTCCTGATTACTAAACCATGCTCAGAATCAGCCAAACTATAATAATTTTCAGGAAAATCCAGTAGACTATTTTACCTTATTATTCTGGTTAATTTTCTATAAATAGCTCATATATTGTGTACTTTTAATATGTAGACTAAAAATTAGAGGCATGAAAAATGCCTTCAATGAATAATTTAATAAAAATTGAAAGCATAAAAAAACAGGCTTTATGTTTCACAGTAGAGTTCAGGTTCAACAAAGAGTAAGTTTCATTACCTCTCTCTACACACACACACGCACACGCATGCACATATGCAAGTTCACACACACACCCCACTAATAATCCATTATGTTCTATGTTCAGTGTGAAGAAAAATGCTATCTCTGTTCCCTTCTTTGATCACTATAAACACAGTGCCAAAGATTATTATAAAGACACATGCAATATTTCTACTGTATTTCTTTTTTTTAATAGTCACAGGAAGAATGAAATAAACAATAATATCTTAGACCTAAAGGGTCATATATATTTAGTCATGCTTCTTTCTCTTTCTTTGAATAGGAAAATATAAGTTTCATAGACTTATACAAACTTCTCATTGCTCAGGGGAAAAGTTAAAAAGTGTTCATGTATTAGAATGTTCTTATTTTTTTCCCTTTGACTCAGGTAGAACGAAGTATCAATTATAGGTGTATTACAATTGTATTTAATGAGCACTTAGAAAGTTTAGGTTTTTCCTGACACATGATAATTTTATACTCTATTAACAGAAAACCAATCAGATACAGTATCAAAGAATCACAGAAAAGTTAGCAAAACAGTAAAGTAAAATCTCTATACTAATGAAACACGAAGAGTAAGAACCTAAGACAAACACCATACGTTTTCACTCACATGTGGTACCTAAAGAGAACAAACAAATGAACTACATAAAACACAATAAACTTTTATACTATAAGAACAAAAGTGTAGAGAGAAAGGGGAAGGATATGGGTAAATGAAATAAAAGTGGTCATCATATGGCAATGGGCAGAAACTAGAATTCTGATGGTACACATAAGGAAGTACATACAGCTATTCATTCAAGATGCATACACCTAAAACCTAAGTAATATTATAACCTGAATAAAAAAAGAGTAAGAACCTAAAAATTTTCTTGCCAATATTGAATCTTTTGTTTCTCCAGCTTAATGTTACAGGTGAATTTCACGAGCTAGACTATGGTATAATTTCTTTCTCACGACATTAAATTTTCAAACAATTTTTTGATATATAAACAATTACTAATTCCCTTAAAAATCTATTGTAACTTCATCAGACATAGCATTTTACTGATGTCTTTAAAAAATATTCCTGTGTTCCAGTCTTTCTTACTTAAGACAGTTTGAGGAATGAGATGTTGTTAAGCACGTTAAGAAGTAATGTATTCACCTTAAAACAAACAAAAAATCAAACTTCTTTACCACAAGCAGTTTAACTGTCAGTTATCACAAACTCACTCTTTATAAAATATTTCTCAATTTAGTATATTTCTTTTATTTTTCTTTTCTTCTTAATTTGTGGAAGAGCTATCAGTCAACTGCAAAAGAGCTAATATCTAGCTGGTTGGAGAGAAGCAGTTTGAGTCCTAAGGAAAGCAACCTTGTAACTAGCGACCCTTGTAAATACCAGCATTGAACTTATTATCTGACATAATTGATGTTATTAATTAACTAGTTTAACTGATACAGAGGAATGGAGCCTAAAATGGGAATACAGTTAGTAGAAGATGTAGGACACTTAATTTGAATTAGGTCCTTTCAAATATACTCAACAAAGTTCTACAAGGAGAGTATTCATTAGTGGTTGACCTGAAACAGAAAAATAGTATATTGTCTTGATAAATGAGTCCTGACTGACTTTCAACAAAGATACATGATTGCTGCATGAAAGCAAATGTACACAACAGAAGTATACGCAAAAATGGCAAAGGGATCAGAGGACATGTGAATGAATTTTGACAGCATCTGCTATTACTTTTATTATCAGGGCGTGTGTGGGTATGTGTATGGATGTGGTGTGTGTGTATTTGTGTGTGTGTTTAAATGACCATAAATACCTCCTGGCCTTGATAGCAACTTTAAGAAAGATCTGGATCATCTCAATATGACTGAACATATTATTAAAATTAAAGACAGAAAAAGTACTTTAAAAATGCACCTGGGAGTGGCCTCAGTAGACCTTCAATAATTACTTACTCAACAAGGTAATGAATTAATATGTTTAATTCTATTGGGACCAAGAACTCCTCATCCTTCTTGGGCAACCCCTGTAGAAAGGCATATTCTACTTTATTAGAACACATTGCATATATTAGCTAAAAACCTATGCTGAAAGTCCTTTCACCTAATCTCCATCCATGATCTTAAATTCCTCCTGTTTTTACTTATCTTCCTTGATTGTGATTCAGAAGTCCTGTAAACAGGAAAGTCTCAAAGATGTAGTGGCAGAACAGAATCTCCAGCATTGTGATGGAGGTATCTTTGGGCCTGTTTGCATGAATCTTCTTCTTTTTTTTTTTTTGACACAGAAGAACGCAAAGTAATCTTCATGCCATAGGTTGAAGGTGGAAGATGAAAAATAAACCGCTTTCATTGTCTCTTCAAGTTTCACATAAATAGGCTTGTTCTGTCTTGTCATAATAAACCTCACGGATGATTATCAATCAGCTTTGCATGCAGCAAACTAAATGAAGGGCAAAGGTGAGCATGTAATTTTTTCACTTGATTTTTTATATAGAAAATATATCTTTATTCTTTTAGAAGCTGAAGCTAACTTCAAGTAATCAATGCATGTGATGAAGAATAGTTCTATTTTTTAAATTTATAACAATTTGAAGAATTGGAAATCAATTTACTAAGGAAATGAAAATGATAAATAAGCAAATGAGTAATCTAAATGATAAAAAAATGAATTATATTTTCTCAGTAGGACATTCATATAAACATGCTCAGTAAAATATTAACCCAAAATGAAGTTTCAAAGAATGATAAATTAAATTCATATATTAGAGTAAGAAGTAATTTTGTTTATTAATAACATTTTGATCTTACATTAAATATCATAGGATTACACAAATCCATTTTTCAAGTGTAAATCTATGACAATCTTTTTATTAAAATTTGGTATTTCTTCAACAATATCTACTAAAATTAATGAGATCTAAAGAATATAAAGCAAAGCCTGCTTCCTAAAAAATTGATCAACATCAATCTTATTAGTTAGGACTCTGGAATTAGATGTTTAGTCATAATAAAATGAATCTACAATATCATAGGGATGGAGCAAGTCATGTTTTATTAGAGCAGCTGATTCTCAGTTTCTTGGTCTAACTTTTAGACTTGGTTTGTGGCTTGAAAATCTATACAAATGGCGTTTTCCTCTACACAGCTCTAACAAGGATCAACTTTTGGCATCTGGACTATCTACTTCTGACATTCTAGCAAGTGCCCTAACTAATATAGCTTGGAGTTTTATAACTTCACCCTACAGAAAAAGACTACTTATAGGCCAGTGACTCTGCTCCAGTGAGTTTCTTCTGTATCTTGGAAAGGTACTGGGAACACCAGCAATATCTCTTTTTTGTCTTGGCATTGTTTAGTGGCTGGCCTCTGATAAGAGTCCTGCTGAGCTCTGTAGGAATGGGTAAGTTCCTGCAATGACTTCACAGGGTGTAATCGTGGAAGGAAGCTGATTAAAATTTCTCTACACAAGTACTATGGAAGCATTCCTTTGAGAATCCATAAAGGGTTTTATAGATAACTGTAAATGTCTTCACTTGGGAGGAATTGGATTAAGGTATTAGGCACTCATCATTTATAAGAATAATGGTGTCTTCATGTGAATCTCTGAATTGTAGTGATACAGAACTGAAAAATAAATGTAGCAATAAAATTCTGTTATTCCTTGGAATACTTTGATACATATTATGGATTTTAAAATTAATTTTTGAGTTTTTCTTATATTGGTGTTATAGACAAGTGCTTCTGCCACTTATTGAATAATTATGGCTTCCAGATTTTTCTGAGTCATTGTTTAGGTCCAAAAACCTCCCTTAGGCCAAAGTTGTGCTCTCACAATTTCTGCAGGTCACCGTGTTGATTTCCAGCATAATCTTATCTAAATTCAGATATCTAAAGGATAGGTCAGTCTTTCCATTACCATAGTAAAAGTGAAAAATAATCAATGATCTTAAGTCAAATAAGTTACCTATACTTCATGTGACTGCAGAGAAATAATATTTCATTTATAGAAAAATCTACAAAAACATTTTATTGAATCACTTAATAAGTCCAAGAAATTGTCCACCAACCATATTATGTTAAGCAATGTCATTTATAATTTTAAATTCTTATTTCCTCCTGTTTCATTTGGCTCATGTCTTTATCTGTTAGTCACATAAACTGTTCTAATTCCCAAATACAATTTGTTGTTTTATTTCTGTTTTTTAATTGACGTAAATTTGATTTACAATATGTTTTAGATGTGTGGGTCCACCATCACCAAATATGTAATAACGCACCACAGTTTCCACCAAATTTCTAATAGTCCTCCACCATTGTTCGCTGGAACCCAACCATATTTGCTCCCACCCTCCATCATCTTGTTCCCTTCTAGTAACCTAAGTTCTGCTGTCAGTGTTCAAAAACAATCTCTAAGTTACTTTGGATACTCAAGTCATCATTATAATCATTGTTCTCACTCTAAAATAGCCATTTAACTCTTGGTCACCTTCAAAACTTCCAGCAATATTTTAAAAAGAGAAATTGTATCCTTTTTCAGAATTTATCTAATCCCCCCAAATCACTCATTCCTCTATGTTACATTAGAATTCCCTGTATTTTATTCACAACATATTATGTGATAGTTACAAATATTTTTCCTTTAGTGAACAATGATGTATATAAGGGCAGACATTTTTCCTTTACTGATCTGTATTACCTTAAAACGTATCACAAACCCAGAGCAATGTTAAATATCTAATATACTTTACCCATTTGAATTTTCCTCTCAAGAATTATCATTCAGATTTTTGAGATTTTTTGTATTATTGCTTTTATATATTCGCACAGTAATTTAGAAGTGTAATTCTAAAATCAGATTGTATGTATTTGAATCCCAAACTAAATTTTCTGACTATGCAATTCCCAAGAACTTAATTACAATGTCTCTGCGTTCATTGTTCATCTCTTTCTTTTTTTTCATTTACTGCTATTGAGATATATTTTATATATAGCATTATATAATTATAAGATCTACAATATGTTGATATGACATATGTATGTATTACATTATGATTATTACTGTTGTATGAGTATATACTTCTATCACGTCACACAATTATGATTTTTTTGTAGTAGCAACAGTAAAACCAAATCTCAGCAATTTTGCAGTCTTTATAAAAGTATTATTTATAATCACCATGCTGGACATTAGATCTACAAGCATTTTCTATTGGTTGCAAGTGTGGAACCTTATAAAACATATCCTTACTATTCCATTTCACTCTACTCCTGCCCTTGAGAGCCATCATTCTACTCTCTATTCAGAGGAGTTGACTTTTTTAAATTTCACATAACTATGAGATACTATAATATTTTTTTTCCTCTGACTTATCTCACATAGTACAACGTCCTCAAGAGCTATACATGATTTTGCAAATGGCAGGAATTCTTTCTCATGAACAAACAATATATGATGTATATACACACACTACATATCCTTTATCCATTCATTCCTCGACAGTATTTTGATATCTTAACTACTATGAAATATGTTGTAACAAATGTGAGAGACCATATATTGCTACAATATCCTGTTTTCATCTCCATATATATATATATATATATGCATATATATGTGTATGTGTGAGTATATATATGTGTGTGCATATATATATATATATATATATATATATGTAAGTGGGGTTGTTGGATCATAGAGTAGTTATATTTTTTTAAATTTTACGATGACCTCCATATTATCTTCCATAACAACTAAACCAATTTCTGTTTCCAAAAGTAAAGCACAAGGGCTTCCTTTTCCGCACTTCCTCACCAACAGGTATCATCTCTTATCTTCTTGATAATACTCCTTTCAACAGGTATGAGGTAAAAGCTCTTTACAGCTTTGATTTGCATTTCCTTGAAGATTAGTGATGTTGACATTTAGACCTGATGATCATTTGGATGTCTTTTTGGAAAATATATATTATGTTCTTCTTCCCTTATTTTTTAACCAGATCTTTGTATTTTGTTATTGAGTTGTATGAGTTCTTTAAATATTTAGATAATAATCCCTTATTAGATATTTCACATGTTTATCCCATTTTTGTATGTTTTATTACTTTTCCTTTATTTTTGAATTGCATCTTTTGCAATTTTTGCAATTTTTTGCAATTTTTGTTTGATGTAGTTCCACTTAATGATTTTGCTTTTATTGTTTGTTATTTTAGTATCATATCTGAAACAAAAATTGCCAAGACTGATGTCAAGAATCTTCTCTATTTTTCCTTCTAAAATTTAATTGTATTAGGTTTTATATATAAATCTTTTTATATTGTATTATATATTAGATAAAGAAAGCACCATTTCTAGTTAATTTTTGTGTCATGTAAGATATTATATTATATATTATATTATATTATATACATAATATAAAGAAATATATTATATATATTATATAAAGAAAACACCATTTCTAGTTAATTTTTGTGTCATGTAAAATAGAAGTCCTTTTCATTTTTATGCATATGGTTATTCAGTTTTCCCAACACCATTTTAAAAAAAGACTGCTGATTTTTTTGACTCTTTTGTAAAATGTTAATTAACTTTAACTGTGCAAGTTATCTCTAGCATTCCATTTTGAACCATTGATGTATTTGTCTTTTTTTTAATGCCAAAACCATGCCATTTAAATTACTGTAATTTATTATTATAATTTGAAACCAAGGAATATGGTATCTCTTTTCTGACTTATTGGGTTTCTGATGAGACATCCTAGTGGGGGTTCCTTTATATGTTACAGACTTTTATGTATGAAAACATTTTGTGTTTTTATTTCATATAAGGCACAGTAGAGTTAGTCCTATAACCCTTTAACTCTGTGAATTAACTGCCTAGATAAAAGTGGCAGTTTTGTGTGGTAATAAATCTCATATTCGTAGGCATTCCAGTTAATGAGAGGTCTTATAGGTTTGGGATCATCTTGATTCTGGTGAAATTCACTCATGGCATTTGTTTTTCACAATATTGTCCACTTAATAAATTTGATTAATGTCCCGATGTAATTTAGATATAACATATTCTAATAACATCAATATATTAAAATATAATAAAAATTAGAACACATTTGTATGTAAATCTTACGTGACCTGTCTCTCATATTAGTAGTATTAAGATACCAAGGATACCTACTAGAAATAACTATCCAGTTTCCTGGGGATTAGCAAATGAGAAGCTCATCTTTTTCTAATGATAAATTAATATGTTTCAAATTTTAAAGAAAACACCAATAACTTAAGTGTTAATATAAGTAGTAGTTAATATTTTGAAGAGATAATCATGACTAGATGACAATATCCTTCCATGCTAAGCTCACAGTATGTTCTCTATGAGGCATCCACAGGCAGTCATTGAAGAATTTAACAAACAGAATGACAGTATCAGATATCTATTTGAAAGACTATGCAGATAACATGTGGAAAAGAGATCAGAATAGCACTTATCCAGATATATTTTCCATATAATAATAGTTTCATGGGATAATATGTCATATTAAAAATTTACATTGCCAAGTAAACTTAGGAAAAACTGCTTTCAAAGTCTTCAATATAATAACTACATTTCATAGAATGTTGATTATGTCCAAGACACTGCAATACACTTTATTTGAATCATTGTAGTTATTTCCCCCAAAAAAACTTATGGGTTATTAAATAATACAGACACAGCTAACCACTAAGTTGAATTGCTTACATTGATCCAAGTGTGCTCTTGCCTCCCTATTGCTGTGTTGCTTAGTATTATTTCTTCACATTAACTCTGGACTTGACTTAATGACTTAATTTGTCTATAGGTAGCATAGCAAAAGTTATGAAGCCATGTTTTGAAAATGACTGACACAATGGGTCTTGCACTCCTGCAGCTTTTAAAAACCAAGTTACTGGCTGCCTTGTGAACAAGCCCAGGCTAGCCTATTGAATTACAAAATATGTGTGAAGCCTCTGATAGAATCCGTGAGCTAGAAAATAGGGTAGAGGAATGCACTCAAGCAAACTGGCAAAGAGATAAAAGAATTCAAAGAAATGAAGACAGCATTTGAGACCTCTGGGATAACATCAAAAGTAGCAAGATTTGCATAATAGGGATCCCAGAAGAAGAGAGAGAAAAGGGAGCAGAAGCTATTTGAAGAAATAATAGCTGAGAACTTTCCTAACCTAAAGAATGAAGCAAGTCTCCAGATCCAGGATGCTCAGAGTCTCTAGTAAAAGAAACCCAAGCACAAGCAGACATACATCAAAACACATTGTCATTAAAAGGTCAAAAATATATGATAAAGAAAAATCTTAAAAATGGTCAGAACAAAATGAGTCATAGAAAGGAATCTCCGTAAGATTATCAATGTATTTCTCAACTGAAACTCTGCAAGACAAGAGGGAATGGTATTGTATATTCACAAGGCTGAAAGAAAAGGATTTTCAGCCTAGGCTACTATACCCGAGATTATCATTATCAGATTATGAGATTATGATTCAGAACTGAAGTAATAAGAAAAAAGTTAAAGGAATTTATCGCCACAAAACCAGTTCTACAAAAAATGCCAAAAGATGCTATATAAAGTATAAAGAAACCTCACTTAAAAACAGGTCTATTAGACCTATTCATCTATGTTTATTAAAGATGTTGGTCTGTAATTTTCTTTCTCGGTAACACCTTGTCAGCTTTTGGTATCAGTGTATGTTAGTCTCAGGGAGAGTGTTTGGGAGTGTTCCCTATTCTTCAGTATTTTGTAACAGTTTGGGTAGGATAGGTATTGATTCTGCTCTGAAGATTTGGTGAAACTCATTCAAGGGTCATCTGGTCCTGGGCTTTTATTTTTAGGGAGATTTTTGATTACCTCTTCAGTTTCTTTTCTTTTGATTGCTCTGTGGGACCTGTTCAAGAACTTGGCATATATTATCTTATTTAAGATAAGCCTATGAGGTAGATTTTTTATTTTATTCCCGTTTTATAGGTGAGAAAACTGAAGCTAAGAAATCTGCCTAAGATTGTATAGTATACAAGTGTCAGAGCCAAGGTTCAAATTTAATTTTTATGCCCAAATCCTATGTGCCTAATATTTTTAGCCTGTTTGTTTTTATTGTTATTCATATTGTTTTGTTTGGAAAGATAACACTGTCCAAGACTTTTTAATTCTACTTTCATCATGCTGAGTATTTTTTCTTTTTAGTTACCTTATTCTACTTGATAATTATAATTTTTAACTTTTCTAAATTAAGGAATCATGGCTCAAGCATACATTATGAATTTTTATGTATTCTACTATATTCATTTTAAAGTTTGTTTTGAAATATCCAACATATTGTAAACTCCTGAGCTTCTTTTGAAATAAGTATTTAATATGATAAATTATGTTTCTTTCTTGACCTAAAAAAAAATCAAGACAAAAAAAAGGAGTAGTAAAGGGAACTAGAATTCTGGTGGTGGGAGTGGAGTGAAATGCGCACAGACTGAGATGTGAATTCAGTTACATAAAAAGCACACAGTGATGTGAAATAATAAATACATGCAGTGTATAATATATAAACATACATGTATAATGATAATATAATGAATAACCATATATTCACCATATTGTCCAATATTACCTATTTAGAAATGTAGGTCAATTTTTTGAATGCATATAAATAAATAATTTTGGAAAACAAGTATGTGTGGCCTAGTCACCACCTTAAAACTAGAACTATAGTAAACCATCAGCCAGTTCATCCAGGTCTTAGAAGACATGAGCCAAATTTCAGCAGAGTAGATGAGCAGAATCATCTAGTTGATGCCCATAGACATGTAAGTAATAATTATTTAAAATGCAAATGTTTAGGTTCATCTGGTAGTGAAAGCTATTATGCCTATAAGTATAGTGTCATATATATTTTTCCTGATTTGCTAGTAGAACAAATTTTGTTGCAAAATGTCCACATGTACTTTAAAAAATACTATTTCCCTGAATATCTTGAAGTTGGGCTTAGATATATGTCTATTGAACATATATGTTCACTTTATATATTAAAAAGTACTAACATTTGAACTCAATCTGATTAAAGAGTATGTGATTTTAAATAGTATTCTATATAGATTTCCTATTGTATTCCATCTCAGAGTCTTTAATATGCTGTGTAGTTTTTTAAAATCTTTTCCTAGGGCTGTCATTCTTAAAAATTCAATTAGTAATGTTTATTTAGAGGTCTCTAGGATAGTGAGCAGATAAGCCAATCAGTATATTTTTGTAATATTTTTGGTGGTAAGGAATGAGTGTCTTAACTAATGAAAAATGAGTAGCTGATGTGTAAGGATGAATAAAGAGGAGAAGAAGAAGCAGAAGCAGAGGAGAAGAAGCAGAGAGGAAAGAAGGAAGGAAGGAAGGAAGGGAAGAAAAGAAGGAAAAAAGGAAGGAAGGAAGGCAGGCTAAGGAAAATTACTCAACAGCATTTAAATTAAAGACTGTTTTCTCACATGAAGTCAAATTATAAGAATATATGCCAGAAACATACATCAAGCAATCTTTACATTAAAAAAACAAAACAAAACAAAAAACTACAATATACTGGGTACTTTTCTAGGGACAATGATTAGAATGACAAGATAGAGAAATTAGAACCCTGTTCAAGGTCTGTTTTCAATAGGTAAATACTAAAGAAATGAATATATCAAAACCCCAAAAATGTTAGAGACTAATGTTTTCTCTGAAAACACTAAAAAGAAAATAATGACAGCTTTCATTAGTATTTTTAAATCTAATAGACAGTAATGTGATCTTTGGTATAGACTATGAAGCAGAAATATAGTACTTCCTATGGATTTCCATTCCTGAAAAACAGTTAACATCCTTAGTAAGAAAAATAAAGGACTCTGGGGCAACTTTCCACATACTAGCTTTCCCTCTATTTTCTCTGTAGTTATAGCATAGACTCACAGTGAAGTAAGTATAAGTTCTGTTGAAGTCGATACTTTGAAAAAAGAGTACATTAATCTAAGCCACCATAGTGAGTCAACTGAAGCACAAATTATGTCATGGAGAAAAATGCCTGAAGCTTTGCTATACAGAATGCATACAAGTGATGAGAGTGACCTTTAATTTGGTTCTTTCTATGGAAATCTGTACCTAGAATATCAAGAGATAAAGTCCTAGCATCAAAACAGCTGCTGAAAATTATTAGTTTACCTCTTTGGGCTACACCTAAATTTAGATTTTTTTTAAAAATTTTTTAAACGAGAGTCAAAATATGCTTTTGGATATGCTTTCTAAAATATCTAAGGGCTCCATCAAGTTTGTCACATACAATAATTTAGTTAAAAACTATAACAAATTTTCCTTTAATTAAGTGATACTCCCCTGAAATCCTATTTCATTGCAGTATGAAAAACTTTACTTAGGTGACAAGATTCAGGGGGCTTGTGCTGTGTGTGTGTCTATTATTCCCCACATTTTGGCTCTGTATCCTACCAAATCAAATTAAGTATCTGTCATTTCTCAATCTATGGGAGCCGTCAGTATGATTTCATTAACACAGTGGACAAGTATGTTGTTCTATTAAATTGTAAAATGACTAAGTTCCGTGATGGTTATATTGAACATAACAAAATGGAAAGCTTAAGTACCTCTGAGACCAGATGGAAATGTCTCTTATGAGAAACTACTAACAATATTTGCTATCTTCAGCAATTGAAATATAGTCACATATAATTTTACCTAATTACAATCATCTATATCTTGTATGATAAATAAATATATCTTAAATGGTCTACACCTAAGACTAGAAACAGCAAGTGTTGAAAAGGGTATGGAGAAAAGGTAAACTTGTACAGTATTAGTGGGGATGTAAACCGGTGAATCCACTTTGGAAAACTGTATAGCTTTTTGTTCCTCAAAAAGCTAAAAATAGAACTACCTTATTATCTAGCAAATCTACTTGTAGGTATCACTCTGAAGACTATAAAACCACTAATTTGAAAATATTTATGCACCCCTATATATAATAGCAAATACATAAAAACAAACCAAGTGGCCATTGACAAATGAATAAGTAAGACATGATGTATATTCAGTGGAATATGACTTTCCTCTTAAAAAAAAGACAAAATTTTTCCATTTCAACAACATGAATGGAACTGGAGAGGATTATTCTAAGTAAGGTAAGTCAGAAGGAGAAATACTGGATAATCATAGTCATAGGCAGAATATAAAGAAATAAAGCAAATTAATAAGAAAAAAACTAAAAAGACAAACACCTGCACCTTTCCATTAAAAAAATTAAAAAAACAAAAAACTACACTGATAGGATTTTCTCTACTGCTTAGCAATGTTTAATATAAGTATAGAAATACTTCTGTCAATCTCTAAACTTTCCATCCAGTTCATAAAGACTCTATTAGTCTAAATAAATGGTTGACTTATGTGTCTTCAAATACTTTACTGATTTTATCACTTTACTATGGTTGACTTATGTGTCTTCAAATATTTTACTAATTTTATCACTTTACTACTCACTAGTTAGTATCTTCCAATTTATATGATCAAGTTGTTTTGTGTTAATTTTCAAACATTACTAAGCATTTGATTTGGCTATGTATATAATTTTTAATTTGGAAGTCATAAGGGTAGGGATGTAAATAGCGATTTATATATTTCTGTTTACAACATGATTAAAGAAGAATAAATTAGCTTAAATATAATATTAAGTAATATTGCAGTTGTTACTGACTAGAGTCTGATTCCTTAAAATTATTTTTATATCTTCAAAATTTGTGTAAACATTTATAGTAGGAACATACAATTATTAAGTCCAAACACTATTTATTTAAAAATATCTATTAATTTTTGAATAAAAAATATAAAATATTTTTTAGAGGATAAGATAGGAATTTCTTTCTTATGAGCTCATGAGTAATTAAATTCTCACAGAGATATCTATAAATTTTAGGTTATTTTAGAGATTAGACTATTGTAACTCTTCTTGTAGAGATCATGTTTATCACATCAACTGTGTTTCCTTTATAAATGTTTCTATGTGTTTTATACCTGGAATCTGATATTTATAATTCACGCAGCCACACTAAAATCAGAAATCCCATTTAAACTGGAATTCATTATTGCTTCATTCATTAATTATTTTTTTGAAACGAACCATTTTTATTTTTCAAATCTCTTCATTAAATCTTGATGAAGGAAGTACATCCTACTACATTTCAGAGAATATGATTAGGCAAGAATTTTTCATGTGTTAAAATATAACCAGCAATATAGAATCTTCCTGAATTCAGAACTGAATATTTTAAAAATGCATATACCATTGTTTGCAATAGTGTACAACATCAGTGAAAAAATTGACACCCCCATCTATGTGTGTATCACTCAGTGCCCTCCACCAGTGATCTAGTGCCAATTCCCATTTTCACTTGACAATTTTTACCTGAGATTCCCTCTCCTTTACCCTTCCTTTCCTCTGGTAACCATAGTTTTTATTCCCTAAGTCTTCAAATACCATGTGATTTCTGTCCGTTCAATGTCATTTGGGTACCATATTGGCAAACAGATTTACACTAGAAAACTGAGACATCTAAAGAACAACAGTGTCTACACTAAGTAGAACTGTAGGAATTAATTTAATCTAATCTATTTCTCTTTTGGCTCTTTGGTCAATAATCTCAAAACTTATAAAAATGTCCTTAATATGTTAAAATACATTAATAAGTTTCTGCTGTCTTTTATGGGAGAAAATTATTTTTTCTCTACTTTAACTTTACAATTTATTTCACAGCATGGCATATTTACCTTTTGTTCACGATTGCAATTTGGTGGTGAAAGTGTTTACATATATTTTAGAAAGTCACATCTAGTAACCATTACCAATTTTTCTTGTTAAAGAACAGTACAAAAACAAGTATATATATATAGTTCACATCCAAAATATAGAAAGCAGAATACGCTTCACTTTCTAATTTGAAAGACTTGTCAGTGAGCCCAGAAGAAAATTTAGAAAGCAGTATATTTCAGAAGGAACTAAATGGCTTCCCACCATCTGTACTCACTCCCTTGCCTATATAATGGTAACCAGAGAAAGAATGATTTGTCTTATAAGGGAATCAGAATCTTTTCCTCCCCTCTTCTGTCAGACCCCCTTCCTAAGTTACAGCTTATCTATTATATGACTATCTCTAAATCACCTAAACAGGTGAATTTATACACAGTAAAACAGAAAGTTTATATATGAAAGTAAGCAATAATTTTTCATTTGTTGACATAAAATTTCATGAGTTCATCTGATTTGAATTTGTGAGACATATCCATATCTCAATGTTCCTTTTCAATTTTTTAAAAGGACTGTTCACTACCTACTAGCAATGAAAACATGGCAGTTCAAGCCTGTTGAGTGAGGTGGGTCACATTCTAGGGAAGGTATGAAGGGGGAAGTATTAGCTTGTCTGGATCCTTAACACCAGGGCATTGAATCTTAGAAGTGTCTCCTCAATACCCAGCATATACACCCCTGAAATACAGCCTGCATTTGGATGTTGGTAGCATAATGAAACCAAAGGTCAACTGTGTTAGGCAGAGGAGCAACTACTTTGAACAGGAAGGAAGAAGATGCAGTTAACTGCCATTCCTTGTATCTACCAGCTACTTACACAACAGAATCAACGGAACAGAATACAAACCTAAAAAAGAAAACTTAAAGAAGGGAGTTGAAAAATAAAAAAGACTATTATTCCCTAGGAGACATTGAAATGACAATGAATGACAACTTTGTACTCTCACCCCAGCCAAATGAATGTTTCAGAGATGGGATTCTCAGAAAATCAAAGTTAAATATGGATTACTTGAAAAAGAACTCATGTTAGAATTGAGACTATTCAACCAAGTCTGCAATATGAATTTGCTAGTGTATTTCCTGAATCTGCATGTTTTCATTTAAATTATTTGTACTTTTAACTTTTCATACAAAAATGTTACAAGAAAATTGAATTAAACTGATGCTAAAATTAACAAAATAAAAAAAAATTGGCACTTATATCTTCCAGTGATTTCAATCCTGCAGCTACAATAATGTCATTTTAGCACAAGGATTCTAAGGTTCTATGACTGGAGTGAGATTTGATTATTCTTTTATCCCCCTTTATTTAATCAAGAATACAGATGCTTCCTTCTCACCTACTGTTGTATAGTTACTCATTTTCTTCAGTTTATCTCCTCGACTACTCTGTCACTTTAAGCTTTCCCCTATGGTAGACGTAGTTCTTCTAAATGACTGTAGGAGATGACTTAATTAGCTATCATGAGATACTTTTTTTTAATTCTAGAAACTCAGATTGCCACTGCATTTTGTCCCATGTCAACTCAATAACAAATTAGAAGTTATTCCTGTCAACGCTTCTGTTTAGCACATTCTTTATCTTTCTCTACATCGTGGCTGCAGACAAAACCAATTGATTTCGGATAACATATGCACAACAGCAAAAAATTCAATAGACCTATTAGTCAGCTAACATAAGGGAAAAAAAACTGAAAAAATCTGCCAAAGAAAGAATAAGAATCAGGGTAATTCCTGGAATGGAGTAATTAATGAACTATTTCTTCATTGACTGTTCTAATCAAAATCAAATTTCTTTAAGAAAGAGACCTATAGACTATGCAGAGATGGAAGAAGGCACAGAGTTGATTGACATTCATTATAATGGTAAGCAATGGTACAATTGTTACCCAAAGGAAAATAGAAGTGTCATTACCAGAAGAGGGATTCTGGGTAGATAAAAGCAAATAATGTCATTATTTTGCACAACAGTTTAGCAATGTAAGAGTTAATGAAGATTTAAATAATGTTATAGAATAATAAAAATAAAAGGTGACACTGTAGATCAATAATACAGATAGCCTTTTTAAATCATCTGCAATTCAGAGGAATGGAGAAAATCAATTTGATCATTATTAATATAAAAAGGAGAAACATACATATACAAAATGAACCAGCAAATAGGATCTTCAAAGTCAAAAGAATGTAGCATTTTTGCTTATTTTTACTATTTTCCATCAATTAGAGGGAAAAAAAATCTATCCCTAGTATATATAATCTTTCCACCTGTGTTGTAGATCCAAACCTTACTGCCATTTCAAAGATCATATTCTATTTATGAAACCTCTTTCTGGCATGGTGTATGTAATCAGTGATCTCAACATTTAAACAAAATTGATTTAAGTCTTTTCAAATACCAAACTATTTTAGAAGGCAAAGTCATACCAAAGAATGTTCGTATGGGTAATAAAGCAGGAAATATATATTTTACAATCAACTAGAATTATTAGAATTATGTGTCTTTATGTGTCTCTCTTTGCATATGTCATTTTATGAGACTTGTAGAATTTCAACTAGTGAGGAAATGATAAGGATAGTCAAATAAAGATATTAACACAATCAGTTTTAGTTTGAAATATCAAACTTACACTTAAACTAATTTTAATGATAATAATTATCAAGCAAATAATGTAAGTGAATAAGTAAATAATCATACAAACAAATGAGAGAACTTTATTACATAACTGTGGGAAAGATAGTTTAAGTATGATGTCCATAAAAATTCTAAAGACAATTTTAACTGAAACCACTATTTGAGTATCTTTATAATTTATGTAGAAAATGTCATGAACTGGCATTTAAAATTATTTAATCAAAGTCACCCAAGTATGACTATTGCTGAGAGACTAGTATCTGTGTTTATCTCACACACAGTTCTGCTTGGTACAGATGAAGTTATTCTCTCTCTCTCTCTCCTTTTTCTTTTTCTTGAAGTATATTGCAGAAGTATTACAGAAGAGCCTTAAATTAGGAAACCCTGACCTTATATGGGTTCTTAGTAAGCTGTCCACTCATCTTCCCATTCAGGGAGTTGCAAAGAGAGAAGGAGGGAGGAGAGGGGGAAGAAGGGGAGGGATAGAGGGAAGGAGTAAGAAAGAAAGTGAAAAAAAAAAGTGTGAGAAGGTAAATTAATGTATCAAGATCCCATGTGAAATCTCTGTGAAATAATTTTTGAATAGCCAAACAATGAAATAATCAGGGATTTTAAATCAGTTGATGATTATGAAATTGAAACAGTAATTAATGTTTATTAACCTTGATTTTCTCTTTGAATTGTGTGCAAAGGGCACTTGGTAAAAAATTATTAAACACTAAAATTTTTGTACAGAATAAAGAAATTATTTCCAAAAATGATGGCAAGACAGAGGAGAGATAAGTAATTCTCTTGTTGAATCACTCATGTATTATGTAAAATAAAGGGGATTAGATGATCTAGTAGGTTCCTGAATGACGGTACTTATGAGTTTGAAAAAAAAGAGGGAAGATGAGAACATGGAACATGTTTTTAAAAATAGAATTTAGAGAGAAATAAAAAATATGAAAGACTGAATAGAAAAGTAGAGAATTTCTGTCCTGAATCTCAGATCACTATCTTCATAAGAATGAGCAGAATTTGGGTAAATGTTTGACAATGGAGAAGGTATTCTCAAAGAAACTTAGTTTAACATAAAACATACTAGGACATGGTGATTCAGGGTATGTTGTGCAGAGTAATGCTTTTAAAAGAATATTAAAAATGAAAACAAATTTCAGAGGGTATTGATGCAAGCAGAAAAATGAGAATGGGGGAAAAAGCAGTGACCATAAATTAACATAAACTAGAAAAATGATGAAAAAATGGACATGAATGTCAAGAAGCAGCAGAGAAAACTGTATACAAATAGATTGATTCTGCTAATAAAACATCATTACCTCATGAGATACTCGATCCTGGACAGACCAGTTTATTGTATCTTCCCTGTACCATTTAAATAGAAAAGATTACATAAGTCATTGAATGCTCAAAAAAGACTACATCAGTGAAGACTTGAGTGTATTTTCCATCGTCAGGAGGTGGGAAAGTCCTACTGTCATTTAAACTGTTGTACACTGATCCAAATTACGACATCATTTGTCATTGTATTAAAATAAGTACTTGAAATTTGAGAAACAATCATAAATATCATGCACAAATGATAAGAATATAAACTGGAAAATGACTTGCTGTTATCAACTAAAGCAAAGCATAGACTCTCTGGCCTAGCAGTTGAGAGACAGGGTCAGTGAGATAGTTGAGCAAAAAACCCTGATACATCCATAGGTAAACCATAGCATCACCATAATATGATAAATATGATAATGAAGGCAGTCTAAGAAACCAAACAAAAATATTAAGGTGCTAGTGTAGGGGCCACAAACCAGGAAGAGATAAATAAGCAAAATAAAACTTCGTAGCCAAACAGCTTAGACTAAGAACATTCTTGTGATGTGTATTAAATGTACTTCTCATCCTCAAGCCAGTGAAATGCATTTCTTCAAGCAGTTATGCTGTACCTATCCTTACATTCAGAGTAGCCTATGCCTTATTTTAAAAGTATGAGGCAAACCCCTAGGTGAAGAACTAATATGACTTAATTTGACTTTTGTCTTTTTTCTAAATTCACATCACCAAGAATCTGGACATTCAGTGTGGTATCAATTCCACTCCTAGTTACTTTTCAAAAATTATTATAAATTTTTAGTAAAAGACAATATAAGAATATGTAGTTTAACACCAAAAGACTATTAAGGATCAATTTTAAATTCTCAGTATCTCTGATACTTGGGGAAATATTAAAGAATTGGATCAAAGATGTAATTAAATGTAAAAACTCATAAAATTGGTGCAACATGAGTACAAATATAAATATTTGATAGACAAGTTAATTCTAAGATAATACATTCTAAAACTGTAAAACTTTGAATATATATTAATTTTTATCTGTATTATAAAAATTACCAAACGGATTTTAAAAAGCAAATTAAAAATTGTAAATGTTGATATACGATCTTGCCTTTGAAAATTTAAGAAAATGATAGAAAAATTGTACACACCCTACACGCACACAGTATAGGAGAGATATGTGTGAGTGTGTGATACTGAGACTTTTAATAAAAGCATTTGTCCAAAATTGTTCAATCATTTTGGAAATCAAAAATACAAAATGAAATGATCCATACTATTCTAATCAAAATTTTTGAACAATTTAACAAAATATGTTGGAGGGCACAAGCATTTCTATCCCTGACTAGTCATTCCACAAACGATACATTTTTTGAGAGTAATTTAACACATAGCATAAAAAATCTTGAAAACATAGTTTATGATGAACAAATTCATTTTGTAAAAAATGGTTTAATAAATACAGTAAGTGTATTATTTTCCTGCTAATACTGAAAAATGAGCATATATTGCAATATATCTATAGGAGCTAAAGTGTGGTGAATGGCTTTCTATTTTTGTCTCTAATGCACAAAGAAAAAATGTGTATAATAATGAATTTAGTGGATCCACAGTGAATTAAAGATGAAATTAAATTTTCAAACCAAGATAAGTACTTCTTAATCTCTAACCTTGAAGAACTCTTTTTAAATTTATCTCCAGTCAGTGCACAGTGTGTAGTATGTCTCAATTTCTTGGGATTACTTCTCATTACCAGAATCTAGGTGCTTATTCACACCATGAAAATATAAATATAGTATAATGGAAAGACAAGTCTCTCCTCTAGCTGATGTGTTATCATACATTTTAGTACCAAGTTTCTTCTATTAAGTCATTCAATTCTCCTTTCAAAAGTTTATTCTTCTGATGTTTTTATGGCTTCCTGACTTTTACTGCATTATGTAATTTATCTTGTCACAATGCAATTGCTGAAATGTCTTCTCTTTCTTTTTCCCCCTTCTGGCAAATATGTTCTATACACTCTGATGGGGAAGACTCTTCTTTTAATCCTGGTAGCCTGATGTACTACTATTTATGTTGTTAGTAAAATGTGTTTGATGATTGAAAAAACAAATTATTGAAGAAAGATATTATTGAAGAAATAGTTACAATTGCAAATAAGATATATAGAGATATAGATATCCTTTTTGACACTAGAATGAGTATTTCTGTTTTGAAGTGGGATGGAAGAAAGGGGACAGGAAAATATGTCTTAGCATTTTGAGGTGTAAGAAGATACACTGAGACAATACTGTACAGCTTACCTATTTTTGATAGCAGTTTATTTTGAACTGCAGCACTGGCACTGTATCTTTTTTGGTAATAGTTTAGCTGAAATATAGGTTATCTATATAAAGTTATAAATCTTAATTGTACAGATCTGTAAGTTCTTAAAACTTGAACACAAATGTGTTTTTTCCCTTTCTCTGAGGTTGTTTAAACAGAAAGAGATGTGATTTCCTATCTTGGTGATGATGCTAAACAGATAATCCATGAAATTTGAAACAAAATGTGACTCCATTATAAAGTTCAGTTCAAAAGTCAATTAGGTGAACTAAACTCTTCCTCCCCAATTTTAATATTTGCTGTCGTACTGTTTCTCTGTGATTTCTTTATGCTTTATAGAGCATCCTTTAATATTTTTATAAAGTTGGTTTTGTAATGATAAACTGTTTTAACTTTTGCTTGTCAGAAAAGTTTTTTTTATCATTCCTTGAGTTCTGAAAGATAATATTGCCAGATCCTAGGTTGAAAATCCTTTTCTTTCAGCAGTTTGAATATATTATGCCACTCCCTTCTGCCCCCTAGAGTTTCATTTGAGAATCCACTGATAATTTTATGGGAGTTCCTTAGTCATTAACCTACTCTATTCTTATGCATTGTTCTTATCACTATCTGCTTCAGTATTAAAAATCATTTATTTCTAATTATACATCTTTATTATGATAGAAAACATTGCTTTAGTTACCACTGTCCCTTGCATCTAAAATAATCACTGGTACAGATAGTTTACTAGATAAATATTTGTAGAGTAAAAGAGAACTTTTCATTTCACCATACTTTTTAATATCCCATTATTCAATACTTTAGTAGGCATTACAGCTATGTTCTTTGCCATTCTAATCTAGACCATAGGTATGTGTATCTTTTTTTTTTCATTTTCTACTTAGCTTTCTAAGCACAATGTCATGTATACTGAGGAGGAATATATCTCTGGCTGTTAATTATTATACAGGTAATTGAAACTTCTAAGTAAGAAATTGATGAAGAGCAGACAATTTTCATGCTTACATCAGTGCCTGAGAGACAACAGAGGTAAAAAACAAAACAAATTAGTAATAAAAAATAAGCAATAATATTTTCTTAAAAGAACGTGAATAGAAATCCTTTTTTTAAGAATTCTAAGCTGTTCTTTCAACAGATCATAGCCAAATCACACTTCCTTTCTTTGAATCCTATCAAAAGTGGGCTAAAGAGGAAAGAGCTAGTCCTTGAACTCACTTGGTTTTAAAACACACAAATTAATTTATATCTAGTAGAAATTCTAGAACTATTTTGGGAGAAGTATGACACAACATACATATTTTCACCTAATAACTCTTGTAATGTAATACATTTTACTTCTTAAGCTATAAACCACACACTGCACTAATTATTATTTTGTTTTAAATAACCAATAATGTTTTAGAGAAATTTTTAAATGAGAAAAAGTATTTTACATTTACTCAAATATTTACCATTTGTTTATTCTTAATTTTTTCTGAAAACTCACCTCTTCCATTGACCATTATTTTCTTTCATCTACAATAATATTCCAGAAAATGTCTTACATTATTACCTGAATGGAAGAATAGGAACTGAGAGAAAATGAGTACAAGATGAAAAAATGTGAAAAGAACAGCTAGATGGTAGATTTAAATTCAACAACATACATAATCAAAATGAAAATAAGTGGATTAAAGGTTATAATCAAAGATGAAGACTGGCTATAAAAGAGTTTAAATTCTTGCTGTATATGCAAACTCATTCAAAATATAAAGACAAATAAGGTAAACTAAAATAAAGATACATTGAACAAAACTAATGCATCTGAAAGTGTCTATATTAATATCAAACACCATGGTTTTGTGAATTAACAATACAGGGGTAATTTCACAGTGTTATAAGGACCAAGTCAACAAAAATAATTAAAAGCCTAAAAAGTGTATTAATCCAATAAAAGTGTTCAAAATATCTAAAGTGAAAACAGACAAAACTTAAAAAGAGAATGGACAAATATGTAAGTATGGTTGTATATTCCAATGCTTCTCTTATCATAAATGATTAAGTAGATGTAAAATCATTAAAAATGATTACAGAAGACTTGAATAACAAAATGACCCAGTTGGCCCTAATCTGTATTTATAAATGCTACTCAAAATATTAGAATGAATATTCTTTTTTTAATCAAAATAGTATATTTAGCAAACCAGTGTGTATAAGATTCATCTTAAAAATTTTAAGTTGTTTTGTTTGTTATAGAGTATGATTTCTGACATTAGATTTAAATTAATAAATATTTGCATGACCATAATTAGGGGAAAAAACAGTTTCTTGGAAAGTACACCATTCATCTCTAAGTAATATGTCTCAAAAGATTTTTTTTAAATATATTAGAAAATATTTTGAACTTAATAAAGCTTAATACAACATAGTCAAAATTGTAGAAAATTATATAAAAGTTATATATTATGCACCATTTTAAAGAGCATGACATAAGATACAAAGGGTCACATAAGAAAATATGTGCAAATACATCATAAAATATGTAAAAAAAAAAAAAAAGCATAGTGCCACTTCCTGGTAAAACAAAAGATAAACAGCTCCTTTCCAAGGCCCTCATGGGAAGGAAGAAAATGCAAAATCATCTGAGATCTTAATGTATTACGACTTCACAAAGAGATAAGGACGCTTTCTAGAATCAAACTCAAAGACATAGAACCTATCTTTTAATTGGGTAGAGAACTGAAAATAGACATAGAAAAGAAACTCAAAAGGATAAAAGAAAACTAGGAAAAACAGTTTAAAGAACCACAGGAGAAATCAATAAGGCAACTCAAAGATACACAAGAGAAGTCAACAAAAAATATCAGTGAACTCAACAATAAAAATAATGAGCAGAGGCAAAAGCTGAAGATTTGTAAAAGAAACTAACATTCAGAATGTGAACAACACATAAACAAGATCAAGAGCATTATAGAGTACCATGAAAGGACAGTTCACCAAATGGAGGAATACATTAATGATCAGGAGGATAGAAATATAGAAATAAATCAAGTGGAAGAATAAAGAAAAATTAAATACTAAAAACTGCAGAAACACTCCAAGAACTTCTATTCAATTAAGAAAAATAACATTAGATTAATGGATATTCCAGAAATTAAAAGAAAGGAAACAAATAAGTAACTGAGTCAACGTAGCTAACTCTGAGTTGTTTGAAATACAAAATGGCCTATGTCAAACACATAATGCAAACTATTAAATGCCCAAGACAAATAAAAAATATTTAAAATGACAGGTAAAAAATAGCAAGTAAAATATAAAGTATATTCAAGCTAGACTATCATCAAAAATCTCAGCAGAAACTCTACAAGCCTGGAGAAAGTGGAAAACTATAATCAATTTACTCCAAGATAAAAACTTTTAATCAAAATTAGTATGTACTGAAAAACTCTTTCACATGTGAGGGAGAAATTAAGAATTTCCCTTACAGAAGCTGAAGTTCTGTGCTCCAACAAGAACTTCCTTACAAGAACCATTGAAAGATGCTATTTCATCTAAATGCAAAAAACTAAGTTTAAAAAAGTAGTTGACAAAACCATAAAACAAAATTCAAAATGATAGTAACAAACTCTCACATATCAGCAATAATCCTGAATGGACAGAATTTACCAATAAAAGACCAAATGACTAAAGAGAAGGAATAGAAAACAATTTTCTAAGCCACTGGTGACTTGTAAAAAGGCAGGCATCACTATATCACCTATATCAGATAAGATAGACTTCAGCCACAAATGTCTTAACAAAGATAGACATTATATAAAAATATAGGGAGTGTTTAATATGACAGAAAGGCATAAAATTATTAATATATAGACACTCAAAATTGGAGCACCCAAATATATTAAGCAAATTTTAATAGACTTAAAGGAAATAATTAACAACAACAGTAATAATAGGAGATTTGATATCCCACTTACAGTAATGTACAGACCATCCAGAGTAAAACAAGGAAATAATGGCATCAAATGATGAATTATAGGATGTATGTGCATATATATGCAAATATGCATATCTATATAAAAATATATATACATACATACGTATGTATATATAAGTATATATAGATAAACATATACATATACTGTGTATATGTAATATAAATATATATACAATTATATATAAAATGGTACACTATACCTTCTTTTTAAATGATCATAGAGCATTCTCAAAGATAGACTGTATATACATACATATATATACCGTATATATATACAAAACAATTCTTAATACATTTACAAAGATTCATATCATATTGAGAATAAAATGTGTTCAAGATAAAAATTCTACTAACAACTAATTGGATCAATGTCAAAATAGTATATAAATACTGTAAAATATAAATGTAAAATGTAAACATGACAAAACTATAGGATGTAAAAAATATAAATAGCAGGGAAATTTATAGAAATGTGGGACTACCAGAGAATATAATAACACATAAAAATATCTTTTAAGACTGCACCTAGAAGAACTATAAAGAAGATCAACTTAAACAAAAACAAAAAGTAAGTAAAAGGAAGGAAATAATATAAAAATAAAACAGAAATAAACAAAATTGAAATCACAGAGACTATTCAAGGAATCAATGAAACCGAGTTGACTATTATTTGAGAGGATAAGTAGACAAGTCATTGCTATCCAGACTCACAAAAAATGAATGATAAGTTATAAAATATATTACAGAAATAAAAAGAATTAAGAGAGTACTATAACATTTATGTGGAAAGAAATTGCATAATCTAGAAGAAATGGAGAAATTATTAGAAACAAACTTTCTAGGACTAAGAAATTGCATAATCTAGAAGAAATAGAGAAATTATTAGAAACATACACTTTCTAGGACTATATCAGGAAGAAATACAAAATTTGAACAGACATCACTTACACAGGTATTCAAACAGCACAAAAAAAGAGTTCCCATAAAACAATAACGGAAGAACAGTTTCACTAGTGAATTCTACCAAGCTTACAAAGGAGAAATAATATGACTCATTCTTTAACTTTTCTAAAATTTTAAAGAAAGCAAATTTCCAAACACTTTTTATAATGCCAACATTACTCTGAATACAAAACTCAACAAGGATATCACTGAAAAAAGAAATTATAATCCAGTAGTTCTGATGAATTTTGATACAAAAATTCTCAGCAAAATAGATTAAATTCAAAAACCATTTTTATTAAAAGAATAATATACCATGTTCAAGTGGGATTTATTCCAGGAATGCAAAGATGGTTCAATATAAGCAAAAAATTATATAATATACCACATCAAAAAAGGCAAAATTTATATGATCATCTTAATAGATGCAGAAAAAAATCATTTGGTAAAATTCAGCAATATTTTATGTTACGTACATACTAAAATGGATGCAGGCAGATTTTTATCCCAATATAATAAAAGCTGTATATGGCAAACTCACAGAAAACATCATACCCAATGGGAGAAAATGGAAAGGTTTTTCTCTATCAGGAATAAGGCAAAGATATAAATTCTTACTAAAGTTATTCAATAGAGTTTGATAGTACTGGTCAATGAATTTAGAGGGCATGAAAGATATCCAAATTGGAAAAAAAGAAGTGAAATTCTCACTATTGGCCAATGAAATAACAAAATATAAGAGAACATCAAAGATTGCAGTGAAAAGTTGTCAGGAACACTGAACAAATACTATAAATGGCAGGCTACAAAATCAGCATACAAAAATCTGCTGCATTTCTAAATGCAAATGATAAACTAGCCGTAAGAGAACTCAAGTAAGTAACTCATTTAAATAGAATAAAAATGAAATATGTTGGAATAAATTTAATCAAATAAGTGATAGAGTTGTACTCTGAAACTATAAGACATTGTCTAAAGAAATAGAAGATTATCAAAAGAAATGGAAAGATATTTTATACTCATTGATTGGAAGAACTGATGTTATTAAAATGGTCAGGTTATCTATAGCAATATACAGATTTAAGGACATCCCCATCAGAATCCCAAAGACAATATTTTCAGAAAGAGAAAAAAAAGTCATGAAATGTATTTTGAAATACAAAATACTCACTTAAAAACAATAATCCTGAGATAAAATAACAAAAATGGAATTATCACACTTCCTGACATCAAAATAAAATGCAAGCAACAACAATCAAATCAGCATGATATTGGAATAAAAACACTGATCAATGGAACAGTAAATGAAAGTCCAGCAATAAACCTATAGCTATGGACAACTAATTTGCCACAAAGAATCCAGTAATACATAATACGGAAAGGATAATCTCTAAAATAAAAATGCTGTGAAAACTGTACAGCCACATACAAAAGAGTGAAACTGGACTACTATCTAACACCATCACACACACACACACACACACACACACACACACACACACACACACATAAATTCAAAATGGAATAGAAACTTTGATGTTATACCCCAAACCTCAAAATTTATAGAAGAGGCCACACAGGTAATGCACTCCTTGACTTTGGGAACACAACTCCAATGTCAAGGGAAATAAAACCTAAATAAACATACAACATTACATCAAACAAAAAAGTTTTGGTGAAGCAAAATAAACTCATGAAAACAAAAAGATATCCTACTGAGAGAGTTAAGATATTTGCACATCAAACATTGGAAAGGGGGTTAATATACAAAAAATATAAGTAGCACATAAAACTTAAAAACAGAAAAAAATATAATCAATAAATAGACAAAAGATCTGAATAGATATTTCTCAAACAAAAATACAGAGATGACCAACAGGCACATGAAAAAAAATTCTTCATAACCCGCTGTTAGCAAAATGCAAACCAAAAATACAATTTGATATCTCCTCATACCTTTTGTAATACCTATTATCCAAATTACTGAAAACAGGTATTGGGGAGGCGGTGAAGAAAAGGGAACTCTGCACTTTATTGATAGGAATGTAAGTTGTTTCAACCATCATGAAAAGTAGTATGGATATTCCCTCCACAAGCCACAAATTGAGAATTTTTGAGAATTGATTAAAATCCATATGATCCTCTTATCCAGCTTCTGGGTATTTGCCCAACAATTGCTAATCACTAATTTGCAAAGATATATGTACCCCCATGTTCTTTGCAGCTTTATAACAATAACCAAGAGTTGAAAACAACCTGAATTCGCACTGACAGATGACTGGGTGTGGATGTATACTGACAAAATGGAATACAACTCTGTGAGTATAAAAGATGGGATCATTCTGTTTGCAACAATATGGGTGGACCTGGAGAATATGTGTGGTGAGGTCAGTCAGAAAGAGAAAGACAAACAACATATGATTAAGCTCATATATGATATATAAAGGAAACAAATAACCAAATCAAAAATAGATTTTATTCTTAAAATCAAATCAATATTTACCAGATGGGAAGTGGGAAGGGTTGGAAAAATTGGGTTAAAGGGTTCAATTATATGTTAAAGGTTGGAACTGGACTGTTGGTGGTAAACTTAATGCATTGCATATAGATGCTAATATATGATGAAGTATACCTTAATCCTCTATAATATTATGATGCCCCATTCCTTTGATAAAATTTAATAATTAATATATACAAAGAGCTAATAGTATTACTGAGATAAATGAAAGGAGCACAATAATGAACTGAAATGTATCATCGGTTAAAATTTTTTTAATATGTGTTAGGAAGTATTAGAAAGCGTTTGCAACCTAGGGTTAATCGAAGATTTATATCTTAGTAACATAATACTGAAACTGATGGAAAAGTATATCATTGGTTTTCATAAAAATTTAAAGACTCCTAATTTTTTTAAATCAGGGAAATAAAATGTAGCTCACAGGCTGTAAAAACCACCTTGGTGCACCCTGGTGGAGTAGTTGCTTCCAGCCAAAGTGCAGGCCACCTATACCCCAAGGACCCAGGTTTGTGACATAGGCCAGCAAGAAAAACTTAAAGTACAACTAACTCTTTCTTCCTGCCTGCTACCTGTCTACTCACCTTCATTCCTACCATCACATTTCCTTTAAAAAAAAAATCTCAAACCAAAAAATAAAATCTTGCCTCTCTGTATTTATTCTCAAATGTAGTCAACTATTATCTATAAACTCTTTTAGATTTAAAATAACTTCTTTTCTTTCAATATATTTTACTCAGATTATTCATTTACTTATATATGTTTATAATAGGTAACTGAATATAGTATGCAGTAAAAGGTGTTTACTCTTTAAAATGTAGTGCAATGGAAAAAAGTGCATGCTTCTAACTCTCAGAAATTAGTATTTTTTAGTCCTGTTCTACTAGTTATTGGTAGTGAAAAAATAGATAATATATTTAATCATTTATATTGTATTAATATTTTTAAGTTAGTGATTAAAATTTTCTCCATATTGTAGAGTTGTTTTAAAGTACTTAAGAGTTCCTGGAAAATGTTATCTCAATTAATTTTAGTAAAATATTTTAGTGTTTGTATTCAATTTATTTTTCTTCTTCTCTAAATAAATATCTAAATAAAAATCACCATTTTCCCTATTTTGGAAAAGTTACTTTAAATCCACTGCCTTTTATTTTATCTGCCACTTCCTTTCTTTCAGTCATATCACCACGCTCGCAGATAAATGAAACAAGCTACAGGTTTAACACTTACTATGTCATTCATAGGACTGCAGTCAAAATGTTCTTTCTGGTGCATAGTGGTGACTAGTGGATAAGATCAACAGATGTAGGCCACATACATCCCATGAACCTGGGATACCGGAGACTGAGGGGAACATCCAAGATGAACAACTAAATAAAATAAACATGTATTCCTTCTCATTCTTCCTGCCAGCCTGTCTTCGCTCACCTTCATTTTTGCTTGCACTTTTGTTTTAAAAAACACTTTTCTCTCTAAGAAGAAAAAACTGCCCTTGGATACAGAAATATCTAGTGATATTTTTATTAAAATTTAAAATGCTACTAATGTAAAGGGCTTCATCAGATGGCCTTTGCTATTTTTAACTTTTTAGTCTCCCATTCTGTCCCTCATTATTTATACTTTGTTTTCACACATGCTGAATGAATTCTCATTCCTTTTCTTATGTTCTTCCCTCTTATACAACACATGTAGTAACTCTTCTTTTCATGAATGCATTTTTCATCCTCATTATCAATTCATCTGTTATTAGTCAAATTTTCTAGCTCTGTATTACATAACCCTCTATTTTCCATAAGAGGATTATTGAGTTTGTAATAATATTGCCACTTTATCAACTGACACCTCCAATAGAATGCATGAACTATGAGGAGAGAAACCAGATCTAAATTCCTACAGAGTATCAACTGTAGTTTCTTCTACCTAGTAGATAACTCATGTCCAATAACTACTTGTTAAGAATGTTCTTATTGAATAATTCACATGAAATAGATTCCAGGAAAATTGGAAGTCAGCATTCCATAAAATTACCTTATAGATGAAGAAATCTGTTATTTCATGAGATTTTTCTAACTTCTGCCTTTTCCACTTGCTAGAACTTTTTTCTAAGCCAGCACTTCTGATTCTGTTTGAGCATGGATTTGAACATAGGTCTGCTCCTTTGTGTTCATTATTTCTAACTTCCATTTGTTCCTAGGTAAACTTAAACCAGAATTCATAATTCAGTTACGCTTCACTCTCTGTTTTAGTCAAATATTCTGTTATAATTATTGCTGAGGCCTCACGTTAGTAACTGTTTTGCCCAGAAATTGAATTACCACTATCCAGAAAGTGAGACAAACCTCTTAAAATCTGTTACATGGTCTACTATACAATACAAAAATAAGAAAGATGAACAAACTAGTTGCCTGCTTGCAATGCATCCAATGTCTCTACTCCCTGCTTCTTTTATCTCCAAGAGATATCTTTATATCCTGATTCTATAATCACTTATAGAATCTACATATTATTTTATAGCTAAAATACTAAATTCAAAAACCTAGGGACACTGAAAGTATGCATTTATTTATTACTCCATATCTATTTTTTTGCCACTACATTCAAATGCATAATAGTGATAAAAATTGATTTATAATTGATCCCAAAGAAAAATATGCACTTATAATTTACTAGATACTTTTTATTTGTTCAGGAGAGAATACTGTAGTTTTTTCTTTAAACCATAATGCATTTTACTAAATAATATTGTTATTAATATTTGCCTTGGCATAAATTAATTTTCTCACAATTCCAAAGACTATAAAGTTTTATTTGATGGTTTTAGCCAATTTGGTGTCTAGTGAGAATTCTCAACCTGACTTGCAGACAGTTATAATCCTGCTGTGTGCTCACATGCCTTCTTTGTGACCCTAGAAAGAGAGGAAAATCTCTGTTTTCTTTTTTTATAAGTAAACTAAGCCATATGATTAGAACCCTCATTAACCTTAATTACCTCCTTATTGACCCTGTCTTCAAATACAGTCACCTAAGGGAAGAGAGAATAGGGTTTTAGAATATGAATGAAGAGACACAATTCAGTCCATAGCAGAGTAGAAGCTGTAGGACTTAGAATGATCTCCTAGGGAAACAGTCAGGATGTTGATGTCATTTATAGAGAAACAAAAGCTTAGTAGACTGATCTTGTTCCAAAATATGCTGCAGATTGGACCTCCTGAATTTTTAAAAATTTAAAGAAAAGCAGCTAAAAACTCTAGATCTATGCTTTAAATTTAAAAGAGAATGAAAGTGCATTACAGCTAGGCTGGCCATATTTCCTTGAGACAAAAATGGGACATTGGGATGGCAAAAACAGATCAGGGATATGTGCTGGTGACTAAGGGGAGGGAAGAATGCAGAGCAATCTGAGCAGGAGCAGAGCAGCCAAGCCAGCAACAAGTACCAAGCAACACTAACAGTAATGACATGTGGTTGCAAGACTTCTTACAACAGCCAAGACTGGTGCAAAGAATTCAGGCACCTTAGATGAAAGCAAATTTGTTTCCCCTATAATTCCACTCTAAATATCTTGCCTAAAAATGTGCCACTTTAACCATCCCAGTGCCAAGCAATATCTGATAACAAGTCCAGTGCCATAAATGCCCAATAAGCCCCACAGTGCCAGAAATGGCTATAATAGTGTTTACTTAAGGCTGGATCACACTGAGGTGTTCTGCTCCCTTTTAAGGAACAGACACACATGGGGGGTGGAGATTTCTCTTCTTATTTGGCTCCTGTTCCCTCACAGGGGTCAGGAACAGGAGTCACCCCAGTCAGTGCCAGCTATGACTATCTCTAACATGGGATAAAAGGGGCAGCTGCTTTTGGGCCCACTCAACAGATTGGGCCTGGGCATGACCTATTTAAAGATAACCCTTACTTATTACAAATGGGACAAAATTAACATTTATGCTAAAACAACAGGATGGTCAGGAAAAATGAAGATATGGTACACATTGCCTGCAGAAATTTAGCACATATGCATTTGATGCATATAGTCAATAAGAAAAGCTCAAGAACATATATAAATCTCAAAAATGTAAAATATCGATGGTAATATTTTATAGGTATTGAATTATACCAGGCAACATTTTAATGGTTTTGTATTTTATATTTATTTTATATTTATTTCAAATATATATTATATATATTTCATACAAAATTATAGAACTTATTTGCTAAATTAGAAATAATACCTTGTTTCATCTATTTCGTTATCAAATATCTTTGAAAAAAATGAAGCCAATGCTGTTTGCTTCTCTAGTCCCAGAATTCAGGTTTAATCTATTAAAATTTTTGAGGTAAGCTTTGTAAATTATAAATGTGTTCCTTTTTTTGTGCCTATTACACAATATTGCTTGTTTGTTCTTATTGTCTAATTCAAGTTCATTTTTAGTCACTTGAGCTTTGGTTTACTAACTTTGGAAGCTAAAAATGTTAATAGAGGTGATATACAATAAATCAGGCTTATCTGCTTTAATGTGTAAATTTTTCAGTGAATGCATGGCAGATCAAAGAACACTAATACATTATGA